>NHNX01000015.1:98593-578964 GCA_002786045.1 Zasmidium angulare
GGGTGAACCGCCGTGAGAGGAGATGTCTTGGGACGTGGCCCAAGACCGTCCGCTGAAGTCGCGCTTGTGTCCTGCGATGGTGCTGCCGTAGACTGTTGAATCGTCGAGGGTGGATGTTTCGCCCATCTGGGTGGTATCGGGTCCTTGTTGCGGGGCGTTGGGCTGTGCTCGCTGCTTTCGCCGTCTCAGGCAGAGCAAGACGATGGCGAGGATGACGACGAGAGCTACGACTCCGCCGATGACACCTCCGGCAATGGCCCCGGCATTCGTCCCGCCACCGCTAGGTTTTGACGATGGCGATGGAGAAGACGTCGATGTCGGAATCGCTCTTGTCGCCGTACGTTGCCCTGTAGCCGCAAGTCGCCCCATATACACGCCCAGGTCCGGGCTGTCGAATCCTCCAACCGGCGTCTTCACTGTGGGATCCCCCGTCGAGGTTCCTCCAATGACCTCTGTGAGATTTGGCGGCCGAGAGTAGTAGGTCAGATTTGGGAGATACTGGTACCACTCTGCGCCGAGGACATCATTAGCACCCAGGTTGAGGTTGTGCTGGCCCCAGATGGAAGGCACATCGCAGTCTACGTTGGAAGAGTTGGGGAAGTAGCCTCCCATGATGATCATCTGGCCTTGATTGATAACATCGCAGCTGAGGGAGTGATGGGCGTTCTCGGTGGAGTTGTAGAGCTTGTTTATGGTCAGTGTGCGTTCGGCAAGAATGGCTCAAAGATGGCATACGATTGTCCAGGTGAAAGACGGCAGACTCAGGACCCAGGCATCGGCGTACCCATAGCCCTCTTGCTCGTAGGGCGGCAAGCCACCGAAGAAGTAACTGGCGCATGTCAGCATACAGTCGAGAAAATCTAAAGGAATACCATACAAGTCGAACGAAGACCGATCTTCTGGCCAGCTGACACCTCCACAGAACCGTCGCCGCATTGCTGGAGTCGGACCCGACGTCTTCTGCGAGTACGCTTTCTGGCCGCCAATGTCATACATCCAGATCGTCTGCGAAGCCAATCAGCATCTCCAGCAATACAACACCTTACGAACCCATCTCACTCACATCCATCGGCACCTATCACAAATCAGCCCAAGTCATCACAGCGCCGGGACCGCTACTTACACCACTCGTCCCCGCCGTCCCATTCGACCCATTCGAACTCCCCTCCACACCTCCAAAATAAACCAACATCCCCTGATCACTCGCCGGAATATAAAACAACGCCCCCTCTCCTCTTGGCGTATCATCAATGAAAAGACTCTGACCCCACTCCTTGGTGGAAAGATCAAACGTGACGAGTCCAGACTGCAGTTCTGGCGCCCCAGGGAATCCCACCTCCGTCGCATTGCTCTTCCATCCGCCGTAGTAATACGCTGTCCCTTTATTCGGATCCACAGCGCTCGCGCCGAAGGAGTTCGGTGTCGTGGGGGCGTCAGTACTGCTCGCGTTCCATGTGTTGTAGATTGTGTCGAAGAGCCAGAGGGTGTATTGTTGAGGCGGCGGGGTTGTGGAGTTGTACTCTCCCCCATACAGATAAAACAACTTATTAACCTCATCAGCCCAGAGCGTTCCACCGGCTACAGAGGGCACGTTGGCGGGTTTCGTCAGGTTATCGTACATTGGCGGGAAGTAATCGTCCGTCGCGGTCGTGGTGTCGGCCCACAGGAGTTGGGTGTTGGTGTAGTTCGGGCTCGAGAGGTCGAGTTGCGAGCCATAGTCGATGTAACCTCCATCGATGTAGAGCCTGTTGTCGATCCAGGTGGTTTGGTGGGCGAAGCGGCGGCAGAAATTGGTGAGTTGGTCTGTATCCTCATCTTGCGCGACGACTTGTTGGGAGAAGAGGAGGACACAGCCAAACAGCCAGTAAGAAGCCAGTCGCATGCTTGAAACGTGCCACATCGTGGTGGGTGAGATGCGCCGCTCGTCTCAGACTTCTGGGGCAAAGGTGAGTGGAGAGAAGAGAAGATGAAACCAACAACGGAACAACTCCTCTTGTCAAGGGAGCTCAACGAAGGAGTGAACGATCTCGACCCCACCGCACAGCACGACAAGGCTGGCGAAGATACGATCCAGACCTGACTTTCCGCTCAGATGCAGGGATGGGGCCAAAATGGCGTGGACTCTTCATCGAGACCGAACGACAGGCCTCTCACCGGTGGCCATGCATATCCCGACCTGCAGCTTGCATGGAGCGAAGTCCGAACGATTGGATGGATCCTTTCGGACATGGTAAGTTACTTCGGGGTCATCGCTTTGCTGGCTTACTTTGGCAAAGGCCTGCATGAAGTGCTCTTCCAGGCCATGATCGAAGGCCAGATCATCCCCATGCCGTGTAGGCGGCCCCATAGATCCATTTACTGAATCCACGCCAAGTTGGCTGAAGTTCAGTCACGATAGCCGTGGCATGATCGGTACATGTCAGATACGTGGTGCGTCGAGAATCTATATCGAGAAATTGGAAAACGCCAAATGGGGCTGAGCTGAAGCTGCTTGCGCCCATGCTCGCAATGCTTGCCCGTGATGCCTACAGATAGCAGAGCTTGAGCTGATCGGAAGGTGTCATACAGATATAGCTGATATGTCTCCTAGGCCTTGCGCTGCGAGCTTTAACGACACATGTCGCCATCTCGCACGAATGATACATGGCCAAATCTAGAAGCACACAGACAGACTTGGCCCCCAACAACCGTTCTTGTTAGTCCTCGAGATTGTCTGCGCTTTTTGCGATTTTGGACGGGATTCGCATTGATCATCGGACTCGCTGGCCTCGTCGCTCCGTGCTCCAAACGACCAAATCGTGAGGGCTGGGAAGTATGCAGAGGTGTTGGACCTTGACCTGGGTATGCACTTCGCCCCCAAGCCGCAGTGGCTGGACTTGAGGAGCTGAAGTCCATCCCGCGTTTCAGCCTTTGCGGAAGCCGGACCGACATCATGCTTCGATTGACCGGCCATCGATTGGCCTTGTGATGCAATATACGGGCATTGTATTCGGAAACAGTCTTTGGCCGGGTTGGAACAATGTCGATCTTAGACATGGCATTGAGTATCGATTTCGACAAAGTATAGTGACGGCCAAGCCTAACGCACGGATCTTTTCGTTAGGGAGATGTACTTCGAACATTTGCGTCCCACTCCAGAATGGTCCCCTTACGCTTCGAATACGAATTCCATCGACGCCAGTACTTTCTGCCGTCATACAACGCAGCCTGACATGTCGACGTCCGTGTAGACAAATTTCATAGCTTCGAGATCGCGCCCTGCCGCAGAGACAAGCCTAGCTGACAGCAGATCGACACGGGTCTTTGAAGTCATCAGGATTGATGTCATACATACTTCAGATGTACCAGTCGTCTGCAGTATCGTGCTTCATTCCATTGCTAGAGCAGGAAATGATGCCAACATCGTACACCCATGATCCGCCAGCATTCTCAATTTCTCTTCTGCCTGATGAAAGCTCTTGCATCTGTACGACCACTTACAAGACGGTTTCGGGCACCACCCCCGTGGATCCTGCAAACGAGCTAGCAATTCATCATCCAACAAATCTGGAATTGCTCCCGCTCGCAGCAAGATCTCGACTTCCGATACAGTCCATCTCTCTAGAGCAGCAGTAAGGGGAAGAAGGTCCCCCTTGTTTGGATCTGCCCCGGAATCAAGCAGTGTCTGAATGATCTCTCGTAGGCGATCATAATGTCCCCAAGTGTCACATGCTACATAGAGAGCTGTCCTTGATTTTCCACCTTCTCCATACGGTCTGCACATGTTGATGTTTGCACCGTGCGAAAGAAGACACTCGACAGCTTCAAATGTCCCATCAACTACGGCGGATCGGAGGGGAAACTCGCCCCAATTTCCAGGCGAACCATCGATGGATGCTCCATGTTTGATCAAACAAGTCATTACATCTATATCTCCTCTTTCGACGGCTCGGCATAACGGGGTATAGCGCTGCTCATCGAAGGCATCGATAACCGCACCGTAGCTTAGTAGAATGTCGACACACTCGGACGATATGGCATCGTGCAGAGGTGAGGATCCGACGTAATCGTCACTCCGAACAGCAGGTACACCCTTCTTGAGGAGCATTGCGACAAGTCGAAGCTGGTCGGCTGCAGCGGCGACTTCGAGAAAGCAGTATGCTTGCCTGCTTTTGACATCCAGGTGTGCACCTTCATCAAGAAGAAGTTGAACCATGTCGGCGACTGATTCATGGTCTGAATACTCACGCAAATTTTCAGCTGTATCAAGAGGCGTTTCTCGATCGAAGACCAGGTTTACGTCAACTCTTGCGTCAAGGACTTGCTTCGCGAATTCGCAATTGAGAGAAAACACAGCTGCGTGTAGGATGTCTGGAAATACGCGGCCCAGCATGACAAAATCAAGTCCAGACGACGCAAGATATTCGACGACCTCTGGAGTATAAAAATGAAGTGCTTCGGGGAACGCCTTCCATGAGGCGATAGTGCATTGAAGGCGACCCGGAACTCGGTTGAGGGTCCTGAGCAGGTCGACTAAAGGCTTTGCGTCATCGTACTCCATAGCCTGGTCCAAAGCCTCATTCAGCTCCTCGACATCTTGTGGGTTGTATCCGCGATATGTATGCTTGACGAATTGTACGGGCGCATGCTTCCGCTTGCGACTGCCCTCCGAGCGTTTCGCCGAGGGTTGTTCATCATTGCTTGGAGTAAGCTGTCTAGATGTGGTCCAATTCAACTCCATTGCAGACGGTCCATAGCTCGTCGGGCCTTCCTCGACAATCTGCTGGCGATACAGACGTAAGCGAGTATGACATGACCGCAAGTGTTGCTGTAGAGAGTAGTTTCTTCCAAAGCCTCGCCCGCAGTTCTCGCAGCACTTCAAGTCTTCGCCAGTATGGATCTTTCCATGTCTGACCAAGTGATCTTTTCGGGTGAAAGACAACGGACATGTTTCGCACTTGTATTGACCCGAACCGTTCGTGGTAGAGGCGTGCCGGCTTTGTATATGTCGTTTAAGCGCATACGGTCGACTGAAGCTGCGACCGCACACAGAACATTCGGGCATGTTGTGCCAGTTTGGCAACGTCCAGGCTAGGTTGGCCCAATAAATATTTTCTGCTTGTCGGCGCTCGAGCTTCTGCCGGATCAGCCAGACTCCGCGTCACGGTACAAAGTGCATCCTGCCAGTGCTGGATGTCGGTTCTGGTGCAGAAGGTGAGCTCGAACTGCACCTCCCGGAGGGTCTCGTATCGGTGCTATATAGAAGTGGAGCGCCTGATGGCTCTGCCGCTCAGCTCATGCCGGGACAGCAGGACACAGCCTCATCATGCAGGAAGCTCGGACCTGCCTGGCCCGCTGTCCTCTGCATCTCCCACTCCTGTTCTCTATCAGTCATGCACCTCCCAGAAACTGCCACTTTCAGTATTGATTGGTCCACCGGCATCCTGAGCCGCTGTACCATGCCGTCCACCGGCGACTCACTGTGCTGCTAGTGTCGCCGATGCATGCAGGGCTAATGTTTGAGCCTGCACCCCCCAGTTCTTGCTCCACTCGGTGTGTTGCTTGAGCTTTGATACCTACACCTCCCACTGCTCGCTCGACTTGGCATCTTCGCCATGTCGTTCGCTCCTCCCAGCTCTTTCTCGACTCGCTGTGAGGCTGGTGAAACGAGATATGCACCTCCCAGTGTGTTCCCTAAAGAGCGAAGGAAGGTTTCTCCGCGTCGCGGACATTTGAAGCTGGACGGTAGAATACGCCAGGCATCGCCTTCAGTCCACGCACCTCCCAGAAGACACCCAAAAGGTATTTGAGCAGACCTTGACAGACGCTTCGCGCAATTTGCAAATTTAACATAAATTTCCTCCTCCGTGGTCTTCAAAATCTTCCCCTTTTCAACAACAACTTGCTATTTCTTGTTTCCTCAGAATAAGTGCTCTACATTGCAAACTCCTCACTTTGCCTGCCTGTATCGCAAACATGTACATCTCTCCTCGTTCGACGACATCGACCTCAGGTCTTGCTCTAACAGCCACCCTCATCGCATCTCCAACGCTTGCCGCCACGCCCACCGACCCCAACACAGCCAACAGCAACGACCAAACGAAGCTTGCAATCATCTTCGGCATCATCGGAGTCCTTCTCGCCATAGCCGCCGTAATCGTCGGTTATCTCCAACTGCGAAACCATCGTCGACTGCACCCACACCAAGATGCACCTCATGAAGAGTTCGAGTTGACTGAAACAATGTGGGTTTCACCTTTCCGTACACGTGATAGTATAGCATAGGTCCTGACCACCTTCAACAGGACTCGTCGCCACACTTGGCGTCGACTTGGGAGCTCGGATCCACGTACGCCTGCTAGCCAAGCTCATACCGTCACGGGTATGATCAGTCAATCTTCTTCGGATGAACATTCTTGATACGTGTCGGCAAGAGGGCAGGCTGATACCCTGAGGAAGAGTATAGTCAGAGCGCAGCAAAGAGAAAGGATAGATTCGGCGTCGGAGAGGATTAAGCAATATTGAGAGGAGGATATATTGTTCTTGCGGTGAAGTCGTTCTTTCAAGCAGGCAATGTATACTGAAAAGGCTATGCGAAGGACTGTTGCAAACCCACCCCTGTGGGGCCCTTCATTTTCGAATAATCAAAGACGTCGAATCAGACGCAAAGACAATCGCTCTCAACTGAAAAGGCTCTTGCAGCAGTGCTGGACTCCACGGCAATCGCAGAAGGTCTATCTGCGGCTTAGTTGTTTCAGGGCATGGTTCCGTCAATCTGACGGTGACGGAATTTGTTCGACAGAGAACGATATGACAGAGACATTTTTCCCCATGTGTCGCTCCCGCTGCAAGGCAGCTTTGACTCGCAGGTCGGAAGTCAGGCTGTAGCATGCTTTCCTCGCGGGACGTGCATCCTTGAGCAAGTCCCTCGCATCCCTGACAGAGGCACCAGACATGACTAAACGGAATTTCTTCAGCTCCTCCCTGCCATATTCGTACGAGAATTGTCCTGGGGATACACTGAATCCAAGAAAGATAGAATTTTCCCATCCTTTCGACTCCACAACAGCAACAGCGGTAACGGCCCGTGTTGGCCGCGAGCGAGGAGTTACGTGAAATACACCACTCTTAGTATTCCAGAACCTAGCTGGAAATGCTTCGATGATACGAAAGGGCAGGGATTCGGTGTCGAATTGATCGTGCCTAAGCCAAATCGTGGGGTAGACGGGTGTTGGATTCGATTGGCGTCCCAGGATTGGATGCAGACACGGATGTCGTCTCAGAAGAGTCGCCTGGATGTCGGTGAATGTTGTCTGTGGAAAACCCCCAGAAGGGTACACGATGAGACGATTGTGGACTTCCCAAGTTTCCAGCAAATCGATACGTGCACGTTCCTCGTCGCTGTCCCAAGCTCTAATAGTGCCAACCCAGAACTCGTCTTCTGCGATGAAAGTGTAATCTTCGAACAGAACCGTGCGCTCATCCTTTTTGTAGAGCTGAAGCGCAAGAGGGCCGCGAAGATCGTCTTCAAAGCAGCAATTCAGCACCGCAAAGGTGCCATAAGTCGAGTGAACAATGTGGATCTTGTCCAAAATGAGGCCACGGTTAGTTAACTGGAAAGGGGTATCCACACGAAGTTCCTGGTAACGCACTACATTCTGACATCCTTCAAATTGATCTGGTGAGGAAGCAAACAACAGGTCTGCGTCGCCGTAATACTGTGTCGTTTCCGCCATAGAAGGTGCCCAGATAAAGACTGAGTGGTCGGTAGACTGCTTTATGATCTTTTCTTGAAGCCTGCGGAACGCATGTCCGCCTTCACCGTATAGTAGGGGCATCTTGACGTCGAAAAGTCCGAGGAGTGAATATGCTCGATCTTCTAGGTATTTTGTCTGGCGGCCAGCAGCCCAGGACATCTTCTTCGCAGTAGTACACCACCGATAGCTATCTCGACGTTGCAGAACAAGTGGATCGATATTGGTGCGACTGCTAATCGCTGTCACCAGAGTAGCTTTTGAGCCTACTAAGGCCCAGTTATGATTAAAGAACTGGACGTTCTTAGGAGCGACAAGTTCTTGTAGTGTGAAGCCACGCTTGAACCACCTGCATCCTGAGAATGCTGCCAACCACTGCTTGTTCCGTTCAGTACCGGGGTCTCTCTCAGTCTCGGTGTATTCGTCCTCGAAGTCGCTCTCATCTCGGAGCTCTGGGCATTGAGCATCTAGGTCCGAAAGGTACGCATAGCAAACAGCTGACTGATAGTACCATCTCCACATAGAATTGATAGCCTGCGTGAGCTCCGCGCTTGACTCCTTGTTAATGCAGCAGGAATCGACCCACGCATACTCATATCTATCGGCCAAAGCCCTTTCGCAAGTCTTCTGAATCTTGGAGTACCCTTTTTGAGCCCTATACCTAGCTTCGCCCGACTGGAATTCCTGGAAAGTAACTTCGCCATCTTCCCACGTATGGGACAAGATGGCATACTCGACACCGTCTGCAGCTGCATCAGCAAAGTCTTCCAACTCGAGTGTCTCCGTATTGATGAGCCACATGGTGGAACAGATATGTTCGTGTTATGGGGAGACGAAATCGGACGCTTGAAGGCGGGCAAAAACCATCCGCACCATTCAACACCGTTGTGGCTGTGCCTGTGCGAAAGAGCCGCGAGCTGAGCTTGCATATGATGCACACAGCCGCAAATGGGCGCTGGAGCACTCCATGCATGCTCCGTTGCCCAGGATTGTCCGCAGATCTGCACTGTGAAGGCACCATGGACACAGTCCGGTAAGCCTTCTGCTCGAGGCGTGCAAAGCGTGGCAATTACATAACGTCCCTAGAAGTCACTCACTCGAAGACTAAGCTCAGCCCTAGGCCTTTTCGTCGTTTCGATCACAGGGCAGTCACAAGCATACTGCGGCAAAGGAACGGCCCCTGATCCAGAACTCAGCCGGATCCATTCCACGAGCGCATTGAAGGCCTGCACGCGGACTGGCCGTGGCACCAGGCCTGCCAAGCAACAACGATATTCATTTCATATATCTACATTAAACCTCTCAACCTCCCAAACCTCTAGTCCAAGTTACCCAACCCAACACACTCTCTGCGCAAGTGCCGTTGTTCATACCATATACCCAAGGTCCAAGCACTTTCCATCCAAAGCCATTTTCCTCCTCTCCTTTTCACCTTCTGTCTTCCACAATCCAAAAGCCATACATTATCCAAAGCTCAAAACAAAAACCAGCCACACAGAGAAAGCCGCCCAAGTGTCGTGTATATATATCACGGGTATACACGGGTATCGCCAACATGGAGCAATTCGCCGAAAAGTCGCCACAAAAAACGCCAATCCCAGTCTCGTCCGCGCAAACTAATCCAATCCAGTCCTTTCTTTCTTCCAGCTCTCAAGCATTCCCTGTCGTAACATCCAAGACTCAGTTCGGCGTAGGGTACCTCCCCTTTCCCCGAAACCGACACTACCGGTAAGGGTCATACTCGCCATCGCTATCATCCCCATCAGCTAAATGTTGCTGGTGCTGGTGCGGCTGTTGCGGATGCCCATTCGGTGGCTGCTCCTCACTCCCTTCATTCCACTTCCCTGCCCACCCGAACCAACCTCCATTAGGCTTCTTCATACTCGCCTTCCTCGTAGGCAGCTGACTCGGATCAATAGCTTTACTTTCAACGACTGGCGCTGGGCCCGGTTCCCTAAGCGTCGGGACGGGGATCTGCAATCCATTGGGGTTACTCGACGTTGAAGGCGAGGCAGTATCGTCGTAGAAAGAGTTCAGCTCATCAACGCCATCGAGGTCCTGAAAATCGGATTTATTCGAGGGGCGGATGTGCACGGCTTTGATGAGTTCTACGACGGCGGCGGTAAGGTTGCTGGCCGCGGCGTCGAGCAGTGCGACGGGTGAAAGGCCGTGGGAAGCGGCGTGTTGCTTCGTGGCGGTGATGAGGCTGTTGGCAGTACCCGTGACTCGCGCCTTGATCTTGCTGACGCTGGGCGCTTGTTGCATGTTGGTTTCTGGGCTAAGCGGCGAGGGCGATGGCGTTGGGTAGCCTTCGGTGCGCACCGCGGATGTGATGGACTGGACGCTGACGACGACGCTCTTCACGCTCTCGAGCATGTCGTCGGTGCTAGTTTGTCTAGCCACCTTAAGCAACTCGTCCACGGCAAGCTGGAAGCGTGTGACATCTGTATCGCGCACGAGACCACCCTCAGAAATGAGACCTTCTTGTCGCACCAAACTGCCTGAGTCGAAGCCAGTCTGCAAACCAAGACCCATAGTCGATGCGCGAAGCGACTTGTTCTGTGCCTTGACCTTGGCATACCGCTGTCGCCATTGGTCATTCTCCTTCTCAAGCTGCGAGATCTTGGCCGCCATCTTCTCTTCCTGCTCAATCGCCTGATCGTTCTGCCGGCTGAGGTCTCGCATCTCTCGCAAGTACATTGTAGCTTCATCCCGAACTTCCTGGGAGATCTTTTGCTGGGTCGCGAGATCGGCTTCCAGCTCCTGTATTCGCTGTTCGAACTCGGCAGGGAGTGCTTGATCTTGCAATTGACGCTTCAAGCCCTGGTTTTCGGCTTGGTGAGTTTCGAGCTGTGCATGCAAAAGTTTCAAGTCGTCTGTGTTCGACGACTGTGCTCGGAGGTCTTCGTTCTCAGCATGCATGTCTTCCAATTGATCTCGCAAGGCTTGGATGTTGTGATCATGCTGTTCTCGAATCTCGTCTTCGTCCCTCGATTTGGCTTGGAACGCCGCCAGCTCCTGCTGGAGATTCTCATTCAATGTCTGCACATCAAGATGCTTCTGCTCTAGTTCTTCCCTTAGCGACGTCCACTCATTCTCTGCAGCCTCCTTCTGCTCCAGCTTCTCCTTCAGCTCCGCGAGCTCGGCTTCTTGTGCTTGGATCTTCTCCTTGTCCTCAGCATTACCTTCAGCGGTGCTGATGCTGGGTCTGGCGCTGAGTCCAGATCCGACATGATCAAGACCAAAGGCATCCTCGTCGTCCTCCATATCATCGTCCTCGACCATGGTGCCTTTGTTGGGGACGATCGTGTTGCTTTGAAGATGTTTGGGCAGAGGCCTTCCCAGTGATCCAGCCTCGCTCGGTCGTCTTGGACCAGGCGGCATCCCAGGCCCAGGGCCATATGGACCTGGCGGGTAGCCTCGTCCGCGACCGGGACCAGGAGGGCCAGGAGGATAGCCATAACCAGGTCCCGGAGGACGTGGGCCACCGCGGCTAGGCGCTCGACTCCGGCTGCTGGCATTGCTGTTTGTGCTTCTCGGCCGTCCCATGTCGCCTGCCGTAATCCTCGGTATCCGGCGCTCCAGCTCGTAAAACACATCCGTCGCCAGCTGCCTAAACCGTTCGATGGGAAGTGTAGACAACTTCTGTCGCGCCTGGTTCCTTTTGGGGTGGAAGTTCTGTTTGGGCAGAAGAAATCGCGGGACATTCTCTACGCGCTGCATCCTCTCGTCCTCTCTTCGTATCAACTCATCATACACATCTGTACTCAATTCCATGAATTGCGTGACAGACAGTCGCAGCAGCTTGTCCCGCGCTCTGTTCGGTTTGATATTGCCCTTCTCATCTTGCAAGTGTACTTGAAGATAGCTCTTGAGCGCAGTATAATGCCGCGACAACGCAGCTTCACTGTCATCCTTGAAATGACTTCTTGAACTATCGCGATCGCCGGGCGGTGGTCGGCCCATTCCCATACGTCCATCGCTGGACATGCCGATCGAGCTCGCAGAGGACGGAGGCCGGTTGCCATTGACGCTGCTGCCGCCTACCGAGGGTCGCGACATATCGGTGGAGCTACTCGGGTGTTGCGAAGCAGGAGGAGATGCTTGCGCAGGTCGCGCGGCGCCATATGGGCCTCCAATATAGGGTGCGTCGTTTGGTGTACCGCCTGGCTGCTGTCCTCCTAGACTTTCGTAGCGACCGACAAAGGAGGAGTCGTTGCTGCTCATGGAGAGCGGCGAGAAGGGCGGTGCAGGCCGTGACATTACAAGAGATATTGAATGCGCCGCGGTATGTCGACCATACAGCAGCAGCGGTTAGTGGGAGGGTCCGAGGCTTCGGGTGGTCGTCGACGAGCAGGCGCAGTGCACTCGTGGGGAGTACTGGGTAGTGACGAGCAGGTGTTCGCCCGGAGATCAACCCGGTCTGGATTGTGGGATGTAGTGGTATCGAGATGCGGGCTGCTCGTATTCTATCGATTCGAGTCTTTCAGGGGGTCCTTCGGTCGCGGCGCTTCTCTGTGCGTCTTTGTTATTGTGATCCGAAAGCGCAGTGCTCCGGGAGTATCGGTACAGCGACGACGGGGCGGTATAGACAATAAACACTACCAGGTAATGACCGTAGGTATAGTATAGAAAGTAGTGGTAGATGGAATACGAGCGAGACAAGAGGCTAGGATAGGAAAGTAGGGTGTCGGGCGTGGGCTGGTGGACGGGGAGGTGTTTCTGGGTGGTATGTGCCCCCTTTGCTGGATTCGCTCTGCTGCCGGTTCCTGAACGTTGCCAGCCTATCACCGCTCCTGCGCCGTCGATCCCACGCCTGACCTCGCCTTAGCGCTCGCTGCCATTCCGTTGGGAGACGGCGGCCATCACTTCGCAAAATCTCCGTGCGGTCGGCTATCAATCAAAAATTTGCTGGAGGATTGATGGAGTGATGATTCGAATGGGAGGCAACGACGTTGGGTGCTGAAACGTGAGGTTTCACGCTCGCTGCTATCTTGCCCACCACGACGTCTGCATCCCTGGAGTCTGTTTTCGCCCTGCCGCCGAGTGCCAGGTACAGAAACACCACACATGCATGCATAATAGAAGATCCACTCTACGCGAAAGTTGCGCGTTGGCGCGGCTGACCGAAGTCTGGTTCATCTCGTGCAACATCTTCGTCCTCGTCGCCTGCTTACCACTTCCAGCCCCGATCGGCGTGGCGCAATAATAACACCAGGTACTTTCAATATACATCCCGCTTCGGGGTGTGTCTCCCTATTCGTGTGGACCTGTCTCCGAAGGGCTCGCAAAGTTGGCAATCGCATGACGAAGAACGTTGCGCCGCCGCTGCCTTGTTGCTATTCGTGATCACAGATGGCCGTACACGATGCAAGCGACAACGGCGTAAGGCGTGGAATAGAAGGAAATGATGTTATTGCGCCGCGGCCGTCCGAGTCTTCATCACCGCAGAATGGCCGTCGAAAAGGACTCGAATGCTCACCTCAGCTAATGTCTAATCCGTCCAAAGCCGACGACTCCTTTACATCGCTTAGCGGTGAGGCGGGTTTTCCTCCTCCAACTCACAACAGCTCAGGGGTCGCATTCTGGAACGTCAACATCCCGCCGTCAGAGTGGACGGACGAGTGTCCAGAGTACTTGCGATACGCATTTCAAGACCACAAAGACCGCGCTGTTCTGGGCACGCCAGATGCCGAGTACCAGCGGCAGAGTTGGGATGAGGTCCGGGAGCTGATCCGTGGGAATCGACTCGACTTGTTCAAGCGAGTACCGAGCCAGCTGCGACTGTACCGAGCGTACTGTCACAAGTTGATCAAAGAATATGGCAGTATCATGAACTTTGTGCTGAAGGAGAGACTGCACTGGGAGGATTTTAAGGCCTCGGCAAGTCCCCCTTTCACGAATGCCGGTATGCTTGTGTGGAAAGACCCTATCGATAAAGGCTAATGCTCTGCTAGATGGCTACATCATCTTATACAACGACTGGCCCTACGGTGTGGACGAACGGATAGTTCATCTCGTAGTGTGGACCAAGTTCGAGCTGCCGGCCGACCCAGGGTCAGAAATTGGCGACATGACAGCGCAAACACGTCAGATGGTCGACAACTTCGTGGATGTCACGTTTGTCCGTGATTGCGGTCGCGAGAATGTGATTTGGTTCAAGAATTGGAGCAGTCTGAAGAGCATTCACGCCGTTGAGCACTTCCATGTGATGCTCTACGATCCTGATGCGGAATTTGTTCGACGTGTGACGAATGCAGACCAGCCGCTTTTCGAGAAGGTGAAGTCTGGAATTTGAGAGTTGTTCGTCATGACCATGTCGAGTTGGCAGGACGTCAATGGATCGATGGCCAAGCAGAGGTACTTCCAACTTGGGAATATCCAGACCCAAGGATATTACGAATGCCGGGCTGCTGAACCATTCCTTCGTCATACCACACTGGCTTTTTGTTACTTCTTCCGCACTCGTCAGCAGTCAAGCATATTGCTCATCGCTTCGACGAGACGTGCAGTCAGCAACAAGCTTATCGGCGCATTGTGGCATATGAATGGCGATATCGTGGCGGCCGTTGGAGGCTTCGCCGATCCACATGATTGGGATTCTGTGCACAATTTTGTTCAACCAGAGCCTAGGGGCTGGAAATAGAACTGCGCCTCGTACGTGGACATAGATTTGACGTGTTGTTGTACAGCAGAAGCATCATCGTACGAAGCAGGTACGTGTAGGTGTGAGTTGTGACAATCCTGTCGTCAATGCAGGTCACGCACTGCACAGCCATGCAGCCACGCAAGATCAAAAACGTACGATGGCGCGGATGCCGGGTCTGCCGCCGTCTCCAGTCTCCACCGCCAGTCAAGATTGCGTGGAGATGCCTTCAAATGCCAGCGAAAAGGCTGTCCACATTGAACAGTGTCATTCAATATCAGATGGAGAATCGAATGCCCTCGCCAAAGCATCTACCAAATCCCCATCAACTCTTCCTTGAAGACCAGCCTGTTCCTATCGCAAGCGGTGCTTGATCCGAAAACGCAGGGCCCGCCGTCATCTCATCTCGCAGCAGAGTGGAGCCACATTGAGTTCTGGGGTACAGCTTCTGGAGTGTCTGATTGGCTCGTTCCTTGCGGCGAAACAGGCCCCAGAGGATATTTTTCTCGTGGAGCAGCGAATTGTTCGAGGGCGGTGACGGGCCCTGTTCACTAACCACTAAGGGTCAAGGTCGCGAGCGGCGGCGGCGGCGGCGGCGGGATTGTTGATTGTTGAGGTGGGATTGTATGTCTGCATCTCTGCTGTTTGACAAGTATTGCATGACTGTGTGATTGTGTCTTTGTTTTGGCAGTGGCAGCTGGAGAACAATTGCAAGCAAGCATCGCCTCCCCCATTTTTTACGACTCGGGCGTGACGTCGAGCGGCAGCAGCCAGAACACCTCCTCGGCCATCCAAGATTCCTTGCGAGCATTCACGGCAGGAGACAACCAGCACCAGCATACGGCAGAAGTGGGAAGCAACAGCACAGGAGAGTCGAGGTGAGAAGGAGCAGCAACAGCAGG
Organism: Zasmidium angulare; assembly: GCA_002786045.1. Taxonomy (NCBI): domain Eukaryota; kingdom Fungi; phylum Ascomycota; class Dothideomycetes; order Mycosphaerellales; family Mycosphaerellaceae; genus Zasmidium; species Zasmidium angulare. The sequence continues at coordinate 113,875 of NHNX01000015.1, forward strand.
CGGGAGTTGTCCACACACCGAACCATCACCACGACATGCGCTCGTAACGAACGATTCCTACCACCCGACCACACATTCACTCCTCTACACACGCCCGCACAGCTTCAACATGCTCGGCTCACAGCTCATTCCCACCCGATGGCGGCGGAACTACGACATCACCGACCCCAAGAAGCCTGGTTTCTACAACCAGATTCTCACACCCCCTCTGCAGAAAGTCTCCCTCAAGGCCTGCACACATCCCATAAGAACGATCGTTTTCGTGGCCGCTCTCGCCAGCGTCTTCTACGTTGGTCTGCTTGACACGGGCTTCTTTCGACCCACACCGGTCTCGGGCAACAAGGTCGATTTCACTGCCCTCTCTACTGGTAGCAGGAGGCTACACCTGGGCCCAGAAACAGCTTGGAAATGGCAGTTGGAAGAGAATGGCGCGACTGGGAAGAGGGTAGACGCAAAAGAGCAGGATATCGCGCTGGTCACACTCGACTTTCTGGACTCGGGGAACAAATCTCCCAATGCCGCACCTGTTGCGCAAAGGGTCCCTCTACCTGAGGACAGTGAGGCACAGCTTCTCCCTTCGAGCGAAAACATCCTCTCGCCCATTTCCTCAGACACAATGTTGGCTTTCTCCATGCCTTTCGAGGAAGCGCCACGCTTCATGGGCCGAGTCAAGGAGATCCCTGCCTCGCCCGCTGGACTGACGCAAGAAGACGATGGCTCAGACGATGAAGCTGAGCAGAAGATGTGGCTGATGAAGACCGCCAAGACAAGCCCTTCGTCCAACGGTATGATCGAATGGGCGCAGAACTCGTGGATTGCCTTTCTGGACTTGATCAAGAATGCCGAGACTTTGGATATCGTCATCATGTCTCTGGGGTACTTGTCCATGTACCTGACTTTTGCTTCGCTGTTTTTGAGCATGCGCAGGATGGGCTCCAACTTCTGGCTGGCGACGATGACGCTCTTCTCCTCGGCCTTTGCTTTCCTTTTTGGACTTATGGTGACCTTGAAGTTGGGCGTGCCGGAGAATGTGGTCTTGCTATCTGAGGGTGTGCCGTTTTTGGTGGTGACTGTCGGCTTTGAGAAGCCCATCATGCTCACCCAGGCTGTTCTCTCAGCTTCGGTCCAGGCGAGGAATGGGAACGGCAACGGCGATGCTCCTCTCACGATTCAAAATGCTGTGCAGACTGCAGTACGTGATCGTGGGTTTGAGATCGTGCGCGACTACGCCATCGAGATTGCGATTCTTTGTGCGGGCGCAGCATCTGGAATTCAAGGAGGACTGCGACAATTTTGCTTCCTGGCCGCCTGGACCCTCTTCTTCGACTGCATTCTGCTCTTCACCTTCTACACTTCCATCCTCACAATCAAGCTGGAGATCAACCGCATCAGGCGCCACGTCAACCTGCGCAAAGCTCTCGAGGATGACGGTGTCAGCCGACGGGTGGCAGAGAATGTGGCATCCAGCAATGACTGGCCCAACGGCGACGGCATGTCCCCCAACAGCGAGAATAGCATCTTCGGCAAGAAGGCCCGCGACAGTAGTGTGCCACGCTTCAAGGTGTTCATGGTCACTGGGTTCATCTTGATCAACGTGTTCAACATCTGCACCATGCCGTTCAGAGGCACCAGAAACAACGCACCTGTCACGACTGCTGGTCTCTCAAGCGTCGTGACACAACCGCCGATGGATCCATTTAAAGTCGCTGGCAATGGTCTCGACTTTCTCTTTAGCCAGGCACAGAAAGGCAACCATCCCATCAGCGTGACGGTCTTCAACCCGATCAAGTACGAGCTGCAGTACCCGTCAGTTCACTACTCGACGTCTGAAGGCTCCTCAGATTGGGCCATCTTCGACGGCGACTACCGAAGTGGTATGTTCTCAGCACTGGGCGGTAAGATGGTCGAGAGTCTGCTGAAGAGCTTTGACGACCCGGCGCTCAGCAAGTGGGTGGTCATAGCTCTTGTCCTGAGTCTAGTACTAAACGGCTATCTGTTCAACGCAGCGAGGTGGACGATCAATGAGCCGGAAAGCGAGCCTTCGAGTCCGGTCAGAGAAGCAGGAGAAGGTGGCAAGTCGGCACCGCAGACCAATGGCCATGCAGTTGCGCCCACGATCAAGAACGAGCCTTCCCCTGAACAAGCGGCGGAGCTGGAGTCCATTCTCAACAAGTCTGGGAAGCGGACACGAGAGGAGTGCGAGGCCATGGTGAAAGCGAAGAAGGCCCCCCTTCTCGACGACCAAGAAATAGTCGACCTTGCCCTGCGCGGTAAGATCCCAGGACATGCGCTCGAAAAGACACTCGAAGACAAGACCCGCGCCGTCAAAATCCGAAGATCTGTCATTTCGAGAACGCCAGGCACGGCTGACCTTACCGCTAAGCTCGAGAAGTCCAAGCTGCCTTACGAGCATTTCGACTACGACAGAGTTCATGGCGCATGTTGCGAAAACGTCGTTGGCTACTTGCCGTTACCTCTCGGTGTTGCTGGTCCTTTGACCATTGACGGCCGCAGCTACTTCTTGCCAATGGCCACTACCGAAGGCGTGCTGGTTGCAAGTACGAGCCGAGGTTGCAAAGCCATTAACGCCGGTGGAGGTGCCGTCACTGTTCTGACAGCAGATGGCATGACTCGTGGGCCATGCGTTGGGTTCGAGACTCTCGCTCGTGCTGCTGCGGCGAAGGTGTGGATCGACAGCCAGGAGGGACAGAAAGTGATGAAAGATGCCTTCAACTCGACCTCTCGCTTCGCTCGACTGCAGCAGCTGAAGACGGCGATCGCTGGAACATACCTCTACATTCGCTTCAAGACGACGACAGGTGACGCCATGGGAATGAACATGATCTCCAAGGGCGTGGAGAACGCCCTTAATGTCATGTCTCAGGAAGCTGGCTTCAGCGATATGGCCATCATCTCAGTGTCTGGCAACTTCTGCACAGATAAGAAACCTGCCGCGATCAATTGGATCGATGGACGAGGCAAGAGCGTTGTTGCCGAGGCTATTATCCCGGGCGACGTCGTGAGAAGTGTTTTGAAGAGCAATGTCGACGCCCTCGTCGAGCTCAACATCGCCAAGAACTTCATGGGCAGCGCCATGGCGGGAAGCATTGGAGGTTTCAACGCCCATGCCGCCAACATTCTCACAGCTATATTCCTCGCGACGGGTCAGGATCCAGCACAGAACGTGGAGAGCAGTAATTGTATCACTGTGATGAAGAAGTAAGTCCTAACACACTGTTTAGTCCCGATAAACGCTCAATGTACTGACACTTATTCGCAGTCTGAACGGCAACCTTCAAATCTCCGTCTCAATGCCCTGCATCGAGGTCGGCACCATCGGCGGTGGCACCGTCCTCGAACCCCAAGCGGCCATGCTCGATCTCCTCGGCGTAAGGGGCCCGCATCCTACGAACCCGGGCGCGAACGCGCAGCAACTCGCTCGCATCATCGGCGCCGCCGTCCTCGCCGGTGAGCTTTCGCTTTGCTCGGCTCTCGCGGCAGGACATCTTGTCCAGGCGCATATGAGCCATAATCGCTCGGCGGCTCCTTCGGCGGCGCCGAGTCGTCCGCAGAGTCCTGGGCCGATCCAGGGTGTGGGGACGCCAGTGGGATTGGCTATGACGAGTATTGTCGATAGCGCGAAGGAAAAGACTGGTGTTGCGAGGTAATATGCGCCCGACTTTTGGACTTTGGCATGTATTAGCATAGCGAGGCGTTTTCTTCTTCGCGTGTCCGACTTTTAACATGGCGTCTGCTCAAAAGAATCTTTGTTTGGCAGAACGTTATATACCATTGCGTAAGAAGAAGAAGAAGCAGAAGAAAGCGACGACACGCAGGGATGTCTAGCGATTACACGGGGAAAGAAGTATTACTAGATTTTGTATATACAGCTCTTGGACCATGGAAGATCTTCAAGACGTTTTCGATTAGATCGTTGGTCTGGATCGAGGGAATGAACACCGGCAGAGACTGGAGACTTTGCTGTGCTTTTGCTTCACTTCCCGCGCTGGCGAGGAGGTGGGTGCTCAGGCATTGTCACGACTGGCTACCGCCGGTGGAAGCATGGCTTCACAGGCTGCAGGTGGTTCAAGGAGCGAGATTTACAGGGACTTGCCGCACACAAGAGAATGCAGTCTTTGCATGACCGGGTCAAAGTGTAGAACAGTTCGTACAACAGGTCGGCTGTCCGCTCGGCTTATGTGGAGGGCGAAGCGTTCAGCTATGAGGAAATAGCTTCGGGTCAACCATGGGAGATGAGACTATACGAGCATAGGCATTCCTTCGTGCTAACTACCCTGACATATGCTTCTATATACTCATCTAGGCCTAGGTTGAGCCTCACACCGGTTTGTTGGCCAAGCTGAACGTTCATGGCGTGCGAGTCTGGGGTGTGTGTTGGTGCTCTGAGCCTTTTGCTGGCATACGCATAACTTTGTAGTCATGGCTTAGGAGCTCGCGGTGAAGGTAGGTGTACAGCCTCACGCCGGTCTTCGTTGAACTTTGAGGCTGAGAGGCTGTCTGTGTGGGCTAGCAAGGAAGATGTGTTGGTTGCTCTGAGCTTTCGTTGGAGTGAAGATGGTCTGGTGATGTCGAGGGAGGCCTGATGGAAGGGCGGGATATATAAGGAGAGGTAGTCTTCTACTTGGAACTCATCATTACAAGCATATCGACCAAGCAAGCAAACAACCAAGCCTAAATTTCTCCAACACGACCCGTTTCGACAGGTTCAGCTCCCCGTGAGTTTGAGAACCTCTTGCTGCTACAATCCTAAAAGTCTCGAGCTGACATCTTTCCAGACAATTCAACACCCCAACCAAAATGCAGCTCACCACCTTCCTCACCACCATCGCGGCCCTGTCCCTGGCCTCCGCCTCCGCCATACCCTCTCCTGCCGCCAACCCAGCTGCCGCCGCCAATCCTACCCAGGAGAAGCGTACTCTCGCTACCTCGGCGACCTGCAGCTACAGTGAGTCTTCAGCATAGAGGACAACTCGTCGTAACATGGCTGACCTGCTTCAGCCGCCACAACCTATGCCTTCGCCGTAACCTTCTACGGCGTCACGACCGACGAGACCGACTACGACAACTGCGAAGGCGGCTTCCTCGACAACCTGCGCGGACAGTGCTTGGGGACCGTGACGGACTGGGGCTGCACGAGGAACAGCGATGGGAGTCTGAGCACGAGTGGGTATGTGCCCCTTGGGGGCAAGAGTTGTGTGCAGGATGCGATTTATTTGAGTCAGGGGGGTTTGAGTGGGGTAGAGTGTGAGACGCTTTATTAGATGGGATGTTGGGAAGGAGGTAGTATAGGGACAGGGCCTGTGTGTGTTTGACATGTCGTGCAAGATAGTTGAGAAGTCGTTCGTTATTAAATGGTGCCTTTGGTTGGGCTCCTGCTTGTTGAAGCGGCGGTATTCTTCAGGTACTGGACATAGAGGCATCAGGCGCAAGCCATACTCAAATCTCTGTTCGATGTAAAGAAAGCAAAATGTCCTCGATTCAGGGGTAGGAAAAGTTACCCTTCACTTACTGCTAAAAAGGGGCTTCACGAGGCTGAAATGTGACTTTGGCTTGTGACACAACATCTCTTGGCGATATGAAGACGCTAATCTGAGCGAATGGGTATAGTGGTGCAGATTGATGTGGTGCTTCGTTGGAAAGTCGACCGACAGGGCATATTGACGAGGAGGAGCGGCGAAATCGCGAGGCTTTGTTTTTCGATGATCCAGGGATCTTTTCAGTAAGGGAGACACGCCGCCATTAGCATATGTACTTGTCGAGGATCCAGCCAGCTAAGTGATCTGAGCATTTCGGTCGTTGATTGGATGCCGTGCCAGTGTCTAACGAGTGTTGGCAGGCGTCGTCAAAGACAACCTCTATTTCAGCTGCTCCTGGTGTGCCTATGGATACGACTGGGAACTTCCTAAGACTGGGCTGTGTCTGCGTCAGGCGACGTGCTCCATGAAAGAGAATAGAGAGTGTTTGTTGGCTTCAGGACATCGATAGCCATCCAACTGTTCGGGTGAACATCGAATCCGTGCGTTCGCGGCGTCGAATGAGCAGAAGAAGACTGGCTCTCTTGTGGTCTTCGAGGCGACGACACTCCTTACCGTATTGGTGCACTACAAAACAGTCCAGACAAGACGTAAAGCCGTCGTCATCATCCTTCCTGCAAGATCTCCATCGTCATCGTCACGGAAAGATCTGGTTGATCTGATCGTAGCCCGTCGCCACGTGGGAAATCATCTTCCAAGAAACCAGGTTTTGTGCATCCAGAAGCAGCACTTATCTCAGAGGCGCATCTTATGAGCTGTGTATGACCAGTGATTGCAGTATTAGAGCGGCCGAGATTAGAGCGAAGGAAGTGGTTTAGGTTTCTTCAAGCTAGGCCATAGCTCGCTTTGAGGATGGTCTGGCGGGAGGCTTTGGACGGACAAACCTACACGAACTTCATGTCAGTATGGCGTCCACACGACTGCGTAGGGAAATAGATGGCGATGGCATGTTGTTGTATATCACATGAACGCCAACATGCAGCAGATCCCGCATCTGCCGTGCTCCGTCAACATTCTGGCAACCTCACTCATCGAAGAAATCGTCGCACTCATCACTCACGATGAACGCCGACGCCCCTGCAACAGCAGACACCCACATCCTCGTCAACAAAGTCTTCGGCAAACTACCACCCACAGCTCGCGGACACATTGTAGCAATCATCGGCGAGTTCGCAGGAACGTTCTTCTTCCTCTTCTTCGCGTTTTCGGGCGCTCAAACCGCGAATGTCTCTTCGAATCCGAACACTGGAACGACTGTGATTACTGCTGCGCCGCAAAAGACACCTTCACAGCTTTTGTATACGGCTCTTGCTTTTGGGTTCTCATTGGCGGTTAATGCATGGGTGTATATGCGCATTAGTGGCGGACTTTTCAATCCGGCTGTAAGAACAAACCAGGCCCTTGTTATGCTCAACCAGTAACTAACGATCGGCATAGGTCACCCTTGGCATGGTCCTGATCAGAAGTATTAGCATCGTACGCGGCATCCTCCTCTTCGTAGCACAGATGGCCGGGGCTATCGTAGCCGCCTACGTCGTCCAAGCGCTCTTCACAGGCAAGCTGAACGTCAGCACCACGCTTTCAGCCACAACGACAATCGCTCAGGGAGTCGTGATCGAAATGCTCCTTACAGCGCAATTGGTCTTCACGATTTTCATGCTGGCTGCGGAGAAGCATGTTGGGAACTTCATCGCTCCTGTGGGGATTGGTCTTTCGCTCTTCATTGCTGAGCTGACAGGTAATGTTCCTGGTTCTCCTCGGAGAGAGTATACCATCGCTGTGGGATTGTTAACGTTCGACAGGTGTCTTCTGGACAGGAGGCTCCCTCAATCCAGCTCGGTCTTTCGCTCCAGCTGTCGCGCTCGCAAGTTTCCATTCCACGCAGTGGGTATACTGGGTAGGACCTCTAGCAGGCTCGCTGCTGGCAGTGTTGTTGTTCAGGCTGATCAAGGCGTTGGAGTACGAAACTGCAAATCCAGATCCTGAGCAAGCGTTACCGACGGGAGGTCCTGTGAGGAAATGAGATCGATTGACGTAGTAATCATAATCGGAACAGTACATGTACTTGCCCAACCTCACGGCTTCATCACTTATCATTTAGTGTGGGACATGTTCCCAACCAAAGGATGATGATACGGGCAACATCAGATGTCAGAATGTAGACTTCGTCGTGGACTCAGAAAGGTTCAGTGACTCGCTCCGAGTCCAGGACTATTGCTGTTAACGTGTTCACCGTCGTTCCATTTTGAGCAAGTCGTACGGATTTAGCGTTCTGATCGCAGAAACAAGACTCGTTACGGTCCTTTCCAAGCTGTGCTCCCTGTACAAATGCTGTTGATCGTGGAACTGTCTCAAACGCCTCGCTGTCGTGCCAAAAGCATCATCGCCGCTCCTTTGTCGATGATAGGTGTATTTCATCAAAACAGAAATCCTCGACACTTGACCGTACCGCAGTTGCACCGCACCTTGTCCCTGTTTGCAGGGTCCCTTTTAGCAGCCTCTCGTGCCTTGATAGCATCTTCTTCCTCTAGCTCATCAGCATCATCGTAGTCGAAGGTCAATTCCGTACCAGCTGGGATGCTCTCGTAGGCGAAGAAGGCCAAGTTGTACAGATATTCGTCATTCTTGTTGTACGAGACGGTGTATTGTTTGCAGTTCGGCTCGCAACTGTGATTGATGAATCGTGTCGGCCCTCCCATGTACTGTCCGTCGACAACGTAGCACTTGTCTGGCTCGATTTTCCCGTTATGCTCCGTGCTGTTTTTGTCCAGCCAGAAGAAGTAGCTGTTCTTCATCTTCCCAGACTCGTTTTCTCGGCTGTCAGCTTCCTGGTCGGTGATCACTTCGCCTAAGTAGGTGTCGATGAACTCTCCAGCGATGAGATCTTCGTTACAGTACACACCCCAGCCTCGATCCGGAGTCTTGAAGATTGTGAGCGGAACTCGGCGGCCTTTTTGCACGACTCGGCTTTTGCACCCAGGCCCACACCTGCAATTGTGATTGCACTCATAAATCGGGTCCCTCCTGTCACGGTAGTAGGCAGTTAGCGTCTGCGGCATTCGGTCGCCTTTTGGTGCGCTGTATGGGAATCTTTTTGGCATGCCCATGGTTTCAACCTCAATGCCGTCATCGATAGCTTTCTTGTATCGTGCAAAGAGATCTGGGTCTTTCCTCGCTAGCGCCTTCTCGTCGACAGTAGCGTACTCTAGACATTCACACAACTGTGTGTACTCGCAGCCCATGTTCTGACCCATGTTCGGCTTGCACTTCTTGACACAGCCCTCGTATGCTTCTAATGGCTGTGCAAAGACGCCTTCTCGCAGCATATAGTCGTCGATGAAGGTGAAGTTCAGGGATGGCGTTGTCTTGTCGATGCGATTCTCTAGCATAACACCTTTCACAGGCTTGAGCAATTCGAGGAATTTCATCCGGATCGCCAGCTCAGCTTGCGTCGTAGGTGTCTTCTGCGCTTCGTAGATCATCGCTGGCGTGGGCAAGGTTGTTGAGTTAATCGTGACGACATCTGCTTGTGATGTTTCTGGTAGCTTCCTCCTTGATTTCGCAACAATGCGGCCTTCTTTCCTCTGCAAGGCGCCATTGTAGACTCGTGGTCCGAACGCGCCGCCTTCAGTGCTGCGCTCACCTCGCTCGGCGCTGGGCGATCTTGATCTCTGCTCTGCGCTGTCTGCAGGGGTCAAGAGACCGTTGAAGCTGTCACGTGATGAGCCGTTGTCCTGATCACCTGACAATTTTCGTTTTCGTGGCGGGAGCAGAAATGTGGTTGCGCTCAGGTGAGTAGTTTGACCAGCGTTCCCAGGGTTACTAGAGGCGTGATTCTCGAGATAAAGTTGGATGTGATGCAGACAGTCGTCGAGCTCGGGAAGCGCGTGCCACGAAAGAACAGAACGCGGCGGGCGTGGAAAGACCGGATTAGTTCGCCATCGCACAAGAAACTCCTCGTTCTGTAAAGATTAGCAGATGAACATGTGGAATAGAGATGCAATGCTTGCCTCGTCGCACTTGCGGTGACATAGGACCTCTACGATGTCCTTAGGCCGAATTGTGTAAGGAGCGCGTTTGTTAGCTGTAGAAGTCGGATATTTCGGCGGCATTGTATTAGACAAAAGCTTATTAGTAGGTCCTATCACTTTTCGGCACTTTTCGAGGTTGTTTATCGTGTGTCTAAGAGTGTCTAAAGTTAAGAGCGTGTTTAGAAGTAAAGGAAAGAGCTTAAGCGCTAAGTTTCTAAAAATAGACACTACCCGCGTACATCTAGTACTAGTAGTATATAAAGTACGCCTTAAGTATCTTAAACACTATATAAACATAGATTTCTCTATATATAACTATAGAGTATATCTTCCTATATTACGTTTAAGGTAAGTAAATTTCGTAAGAACTAAGAGCGCTCTACAAAAGCACAAAACAAGAGTAATTCGGCACGACTAGATCTTTCTCCGACTACATAGTGTTTAAGCTCGAATTGGGTGTTGACTTCTTCTAACTGGCCCGTGCATAGCCGATAAGATAAGAAAAGTCGAGCTAACTTTGACTTCACTCGAGAATTTCCATATGAACCTCTAGTCTACGTAGTCACAACTGTCACGTCCCATCGCAATCATGGCCGCCACCAAGACCACCACGTCCTCCCAGTCAAATTCCTTCATTAAGCAGCTTGCATCGAGCAGTACGTGCAACGATCCCCCCTCTCAATCCTTACTAACACATTCTCCCGCAGACCGCACAACCCGCGACCGCGCCCTCTCCTCCCTCCGAACCTACCTCCAGCGCCCGTCCCCCTTCACACCCCTCGATCTCCTAAAACTATGGAAGGGCCTCTTCTACTGCATGTTCATGTCCGACAAGCCGCGCAACCAACAAGCCCTCGCGCGCGACCTCGCGGATCTCGTCGACGTCCCTAAGAGCACGGAGATGAAGATCGCTTTCATCGAGGCGTTCTGGAAGACGATGGCGAGGGAATGGAATGCGATTGATAGCTTGCGCATGGACAAGTATCTTTACTTGATACGGTGTTTTGTGAAGAAGGGGTTTGAGGTTTGCCGGGCGCAGAAGTGGAGTGAGGAGGTGCTGGGGCTATATGAGGAGAGTTTGAGAGGGGAGGGTGGGCCGTTGAGTCCGAGGGATGGGAAAGTTCCTGGGGGCTTGAGGTTGCATGTCTTGGATGTTTGGGTCGATGAGTTGGAGAAGGTGGATGAGAAGAGGGAAGCGGACATCAAGAGGGTCATGGAGCCTGTCAGGAAGTTGATGAAGGATAGTTTGGTGAAGAGCGTGAGGGAGAGGGCGAAAGAGGCTGTTGAGGACGAGAGGTTGGAGAAGGGAAAGGCTTGGAAGGAAGTCGAAGCGGAGGCAGGAGAAGAGGGGGATGAAGATGACGAGGGTGACTTTGGAGGGTTTGAAGATTGAGGTTACATGCAGCGTTGGCGTTGGTGGTGTATTAGGCTGGAGTCGTTGCGTTTCAAGCATCAAGGAGATACCCGCTTGTACCACTCTATCCCAACAAGATCTGCTTCACCACAGGCTTTCCACCAACAGCACCCTCCAGCGCCGAAGCGAAGACTTGACCCACGCCGCAACGCTCTGCGATGCCTTGCTGCCACACGATGTGCATTACCCAGAACAGGCGCCAAGGCAGCGGCCCTTGTCCCCCCAGATCCAAGACCGCAGAGCCAATTGTCGGCTCGAAGCACTTGGCGATGACGATTAACTCGACACGCGAGCCCTCTTCGCCCAGCAAGCCGAAGTTGTCCGGATGCAGCGAACCAACGGTTTGGCCACTCTTGTCCAGAAGGGCGACTCCAGCTACGCGGTCGAAGGGGCTTGAAGTCTGTCTGTTTTGAGACACTCGTGCGCCAAGTGTGACTTGGAAGGAGATCGTCTTGCACTTAAGGATGTCGTACGGTGGAAAGTTCCTACAGTCGTACGTCAGCACACCAGACTTTGCTTTAATACCGTGTCGAAACATACGGCACCTGGCCTGAATTGCTCCACTGAGCTGCCATGTCCCGTCGCTCATCTCTCTCCTGCTTGGCCACGTGCAGTGGTTCTCGAAATTCGAACTGTTTTACGTCCGAGCTGATGCGTAATGATTGGGGTCCGAATCGAGACCTTTTCTCGTTCGCCTGTTGCGCAACTGAGACAGTCGTCAGCTCCATAGATTATGACAACGGCTATATCTTGGCTTACAGATACTCCTTGATACCTGCCAATTTCTCAACTGGAGCATATCGTAAGGGCTTTCGATGTGTCGGACCATCCTGTCGAATTCCGCTTGGCCGTGTAGGTGGTTCAATGCCTTGAGTGTAGATCTCCTTTTGTACTTCTTGATGTCACGGTCGAGCTTGTCGGACGTCGAGCCTTCTGGGTATTTGTAACCCCAGTCGGGCATGCTGCCGCCCACTCTCGAAGAGCGGTCCCACCGAGGGCCTGTGCCGCTCTCGACGAGATGGGTGTCTGGGTCTGGGAAGATAGAAGGATATTCTCGGAGCAGTCTCAGCAGTGGGGAAGGTGCATGGCGATCGGTGGCAGAGTACAAGGTCGAGGAAAGACGCTCGCTGCTGGCCCTTCTGTTAAGCGTGCTCCATGTGACGATTCTGTTGTGTTCGAAATACTTGAGGATATTCGTATCCTTCCACGTTCGCTCCGATTTCTCGTCGTACCATGCAAAGTTCTCCCTAGGCCACATGATATGTCCTCTCCACCCAGCCCAGGAGAATGATCCAAATTCAGGCCTGCGTTGGAGATCGCCGTTGGTTGATATGAATAGCAGGAAGTGGTCGAGGTAATATCCAGGTAGCCCTTCGACCAGGCATGTCTGCATCCCAGCGGCAAGGGTTCGAGTGATGCCTGCGGTCGCACGCAGCGAGTCGCCGTCTCTTCTCAGCGTTCGCCTCGAGAATTCCTCGCAGAGCTTCTGGTAAGGCCAAAGGTGTGCAAGTAATCCGTCCACCAGTCCTGGGATGCGGGTGATGTTGCTGTCGTCGGGGTCTCGCCAGGTCAGCCATTGATCTGCCCATGTATCGTCGCTCCAATTGGCACTTCTGCAACGATAGTGGAGCTGTCCATCGACAAAGACGATCGTCCGGCGCGACAAGACGAGTTCTTGTAGTGTCCAGCCGCGTGTCTTGTAATGCGACCGATTGAGATGCCAGTCGATGCCGTGCTGGACTGTCATGGTCGGACCTGAATCTCCCACCCTCCACGCAGTCTGTGGCCCATCATGCGCGACCAATCCAGCATTGGCGTCTATTCCAGATGCTGCCACAACCGTGCAATATGCCCCGTGATATATCGAGTTCATCATTTCGATGCCAAGTAAGACGTCTTCTGGATCATCCTGAACTAGACAGAGCCCATCGACCCACAGGTAGCGCTCTCCAATCCCTTTGACGAAATCGATCACATCCTGGATCGTCATTGGCAAGTTTGACCGAATAGAGTCCAAACTTCCTTGCATTGACAAGTGGTCGTAGTTGTCCTTGCTAAGCCTTAACATTGAAACATCGCCCCAAACATAGCTTAGGGCGATGTATCTTGCATCGAGCGCAGAGGGCACAATGCAGCCTTGTTCTAGATCTATCACTCTGAAGTTGGACGTCGCACTTTCTTTGAAATCGAAATCACGCCGCGGCAGAACAGGATTCTATGTTGCGTCAGTGCATACCGCATGACAGGCCCAGGAGGCTATAGTACTTCCGAAGTGTCATCATGCACCGGCTCAAGGCTGCAATCTGGATGACTTGTGGTACAAGCATTAAGCCACGATTTGACGAGTGAAGCCTGATTGCCATGCGCACGCAACCGAGCATTGTCGGCTCCAGAGGCAAGTGATGCGTTGTTGGCAGCGAACGCCAGGCGCGTGCCGAGTCGAGACGGATATGTAAGGCGAAAGGATTGCTCGCCCGGGAAGAGCAAGACTCCGAGTTGTTGGCCAGGCTCACATCTTGCGTCGATATTCTGGCTCACTGCGCTTAAGACCAGTTGACAAAAACCACAGGAGTTCCGCTGTAGTAATTCTGCATAAGTACCAAGTCGGCAGCCTTTTTCACAATCGTCTGTCGAAAGCTCGAGACGCTTAACCAAGTCGGAGTATAGTAGACATGCGCCATCGCTCGACCCAAGATTCTTGACTCTCTCGCACAATGGCGTGCATTTTGTCGTAGTCATCTGTTTTAGATCTTCCTGTGCCATGGCATAACTGTCTTCGAAATCGATACAGCTGAAGTGAAGCCTGCTGGTCTTTGGCTGCAAGCCCAGCCATTGGCCCTACAACGAGGCGGTGCTGGAAGGATGGGGACTAGTGGCGGCCGGGGTCTGAGGAGGGAAAGCCGGGCCATTCTTGGACTTTTACACGCCCAGCAACTTTCAAAAGCCACCCTCCTCAAGTGGCCTTTATTTCGACTTTGGCAAACCATCGACCTCTACACGACCCGGGTGGTTTTCTTGACGTTGTCATCTCAAGTTTGTCTGGCCGAAGAGGTCCTGAAGAGTCGTCAATCAATTGCACCGGCAAGATGGCTGCGAAGTCGAAGAACGAGGAGCAGCTAGCTCTTGCTCGCTCGCTGAAACATGTACCATGGTGCGAGGAATACGAGAAGATGATTTCCGGAATGCTGTGGGTAGTCAACATGGCCTCCAGTACAAATGAGAAACTCACGTTAGCATCACAGATACAACTCTCTTGTACCCGAGCTCGACAATGCCCGCTCAAACGTACGGCGAGCCTGCCACGAGTACAACACCAACTTCCCACCGAACAACGCAACGATCCAGCAGGAACGATTGAAGCGGCTCAAAGACATGCTCGGCCATGTTGAAGGCGAGGAAGCGTACATTGAGCCGCCGTTCTATGCCGACTACGGGTGCAATATTCGGATAGGCGATCGCTTTTACTCCAACTTCAACCTGACGATTCTGGATTGCGGATTGGTGACAATCGGAGACAGAGTCATGATGGGTCCACACGTCTCCATCTTCGCGGCCACGCACGAGACTGAGGTCCAGAGTCGACGGGATTATATTGAGTATGCTTATCCTGTTACGATCGGTGATGACTGCTGGATTGGTGGACATGTTGTGATTCTTCCAGGGGTGACCATTGGTCAAGGTTGTACGATCGCGGCAAGCTCAGTCGTGACCAAAAGCATTCCGGATTGGAGTGTTGCCATGGGTAGTCCGGCCAAGGTCGTCAAAAAGGTCACGCCTTTGGAGCCGATCGAGAAGGAAAAGGCATAGAGTAGAGAGTCGATGATGGGGAGCGACATACATGTAGATGGCTGGATTTTAGACTTCGCGCTAGCGCCTTTCGCGGGCCGAACCAAGCGAGTCGTCAAAAAAGTTCCCAAGTTTCAAGTCTCACGGGACTTTTCACAATTTCCAGACATTGAACGATCATTCGCACATTACAAAGTCAACATGGGCGGAATCAAGCGCAAGGAAGCACCGTCCGGTGCGGTCAAGTCTGAGAAGAAGCAGAAGACGTCGCAGGCAAAGCCAGCCAAATTCCAGAAAGCGCCTAAACGATCCCACCTCGACGAAGCAGCAGAAAACGATGGAGAAGAGGAAGAGTCGGATGAGGTACAACAGAAGCCGCATTCGAAATCAAGTGGCGGCTCCAAGGAGTTCAAGGTCGAGACGACTTCAGCCGAAGCGCACGCGAAGCAACGACAACTTGCAAAAGAACGAAAAGCAGCCAAACCCCACGCCGATGCCATCCAACGTAGCAAGCAGCTGTGGGAACGCTTGAGGAGGAAGTCACATGTTCCTAAAGAAGAGCGCAAAGAGCTGGTAGCAGAACTGTTCACCATCATTGAGGGTAGAGTGCGAGATTTCGTGTTCAAGCACGATAGTGTTCGTCCGGTACAGTGCGCCATCAAGTACGCTCGGCCCGAGCAACTCAAGGCGATTGTGAAAGAGCTGCAGAACGATGTGCGAGATCTGGTGGAGAGCAGATATGGCAAGTTTTTGGTGGCCAAGATGGTCGTGCAGGGAGATCGGGAGGATAAAGATTTGATTGTGCCACAATTTTATGGTCATGTCAAGAGATTGATCAATCACCCAGAGGCAAGCTGGATTGTGGATGATATCTATCGTCAAGTTGCGACACCACAACAGAAGGCCATGATGCTAAGGGAATGGTATGGGACGGAATTTGCGCTTTTTGGCAAGCAGAGGCCCAATGCATCTGCTGATCAGGCCACTGCAAATCTCAAGAAGATACTGGAGGAGAGCCCTGAGAAGAGGAAGCCGATTTTGTCGTACCTCAAGCAGATGATCAACAACCTGGTGCAAAAGAAGATGACTGGCTTCACGATGCTACACGATGCTATGCTGGAGTACTTCCTCGCTCTGGATCCTGGCTCAGAAGAGCACTCCGACTTTCTCGAAATTCTCAAAGGCGACATTGACGCAGATGAGGAGGGTGGAGGTGGCGACCTGTTCCGCAATCTGGCCTTCACACAAAACGGCAGTCGTCTTCTGTGCCTGACAATTGCATACGGCTCCGCAAAGGATCGCAAACTCATCCTCCGCTGCTTCAAAGACAATATCGAACTCATGGCATTCGACAACTACGCCAAGATGGTGCTCGTCACTGGATTGGATGTGCCAGATGACACGAAGACGACTTCACAGATCGTGCTACGAGAACTCCTTGGCCTGCAAATGGAGGACTCCACCCAACGTTTCGATCGTCTCGAAACCATGATCACCAGTCTCAACGCCCGCGTCCCAATCCTGTACCCCATGGCAGGCACCCAAAAGTGGCTGCTGAAGGACAACGAAAAGGCAATCATCGAGGAAGTGCACAAAGTCCGAGCAACAACCTCCAAAAAGGCCCCCGAAATCCGTCGACAGGAGTTGATCTCACACGTATCCGCACCTCTCCTAGAGTTTGTGGCAGATCGAGCGCAGAATCTCGTGCAATCTTCCTTCGCCTGCCAGCCAGTCACGGAGATCCTCCTCGAATGCCACGACAAGGACGACGTGCACCGCAACGCCGCCAAGGAAGCCGTCGCTCAACTCGCCGAGGGAGATCCGCTAGAAGATGGCCACATTGCCAAAGACCCAGCAGCGAGCCGCATGCTAAAGACTCTCGTCTCGGGCGGCAACTTCGACCCTAGCACCAAAACCGTTAAGCTCGTCGAGCCTAGTCTCGGCTTCGGCGAGGCGCTGTACCCGATCATCAAGCCTCAACTCGTCGATTGGGCATGCAGTGACTCGAGCTTTGTCGTCGTGGCATTATTGGAGAGTGAGGATGTTCCAGAGAATATCAAGGGCGAGGTGAAGAAGGCGCTGGAGAAGGGAAAGAAGAAGATTCAGAAGACCGCGGATGGAAAGGAGAAGAAAGGCGAGGAGAAGAAGGATGGTAAGAAGAAGGGGAATGCGGGCGCGAGGATTCTGGTGGGTATGCTTTGAGGGAGTTGTAGCTATCTGTGGGTAAGCCCTTGTTGAAAGGGCTTGAATCTAGCTACGGTCTCTCTTGTTTCTCATCTCATCAGTGCCTACTTTCTGCTCGGGGCGATCTCATCAGCTCAGTATGACCACGACTCTGCTGAGTAGAAACCATCCCGTGGCGACTGACGACCTTTGACGTTGCGCTTGCCACGGCGCTTGCTAGAAGCATTCTGCTTGTCGGACTCCGGATCTTCCCAACGAGCATTCACTAACTCGCTCTGCTCCTCCTTGTAGGCTGCGAGCTGCGCCTCGAGATTCCAGATCTGCGTCTCACAAGCAGCGATACGCTCGACATGGTGTGCATTGTTGTCAGCTTCGTCGCCTGCCGTAGGCTTCGCTATGTAATGCTTGAGCTGCATCTCGAGGTTCAGGATCTGCATCTCGAAGTCGACGATACGCTTGTCCATGTCCACATCGATGCTGTTCTTGACCTTGTCTTGGACGGCCTCAAGCTGAGTCTCGACATCGACGAAACGCTGCTCCACGGAGCCGATCTCGATGCGATGCTGTATGCCGTTCAGATGCTGATCGGTCTTGTTGGCTCGGGCCTCGAGTGCTGAGCACTTGTCGGCCAGCTTTTCGCCCTGAACCCCACGAACCACGATGTCTGGCATCAGCTTCTTGATCTGATCCAGCTCGTCTTCAGCAGTCTGGACGCGGCTGAGAATCGAGTCGTTCGTGTCTTTTACCATGCGGAGATCTTCGGCCGTCCAATCCGTCTGGTCCGTGGTCCAGGCGAAGCTCTCCTTCAGTTGTTGGAGGTCAGCACTGAGGTCTTTCGCGTCCTTAGTCGTTCGGGTCATGAAACCATCGATCCTGCCAGCCCATTGAGACAAGCCCTTCAGCTCTTCTTCGTTCTTACGCAGACGCGAAGAGGTATCCTGACTCAATTCGGCGTTTTGGGAGGCTTTGCTCTCAGCGAAAGTCTTGAGCTCGGCTTGAACGGCCGCTAGATCCTGGGTCGAGGCATACGACCTTGACATGAGAGAAAGTGACGTGATCTCCTTGCACATGGCTTCACCTTGGCGCAAAATCTCGTTGAAGCGTTCAACAATGGTCCCATTTCCAGATAGGTCGGTCGAGAAACGCAGCTCTGCGATTGCGGTGTCTACCTCTGTATCACGACGAGACTGGTGGTCCGCAAGAGTCTTGAGCTCGGCTTTGATGGCATCCAGATCTTGGGTCGACGAATGGGTCTGCGAGTCGGAAAGTGACATGACCTTTTCGCGCATGGCCTCACATTGACTCTCAATGTGAGTGAAGCGCTGTCCAACAGTCGCGAGTTCCAGTGTGACGTCCTGAATGGCGGCACTATCCTTAGCATCAGAGAGAGACTCGATCTTCTGACGCATCTCCTCGAGTTCCAGCCCAGCGTCAACGAAGCGCTGATCAACGTCACCGGACTCGATGGTCTGCTCCAAGTCGTTGAGACGTCCGTCTTGACACTTCAGCTGCGACTTGATGGCTACGATGGGATCAATAGCGTAGTCCTCGAGATCGTCCCGCATGTCTTTGACAGCATCCTGCACGGCATAGAGATCACGGTTGAGCACCGACAACTTCTCGTTCTGGACATGGTCGAGCTTGGAATGGGCGTTCAGTGCTCCGGTCAATCTGTTCTCGAGTCCGTTGACCTTTTGATAGAGCCACTCTAGCCAGGCGATCACGCGAGCTTCTGAAGTCGCTGTAGGAGCGACACGGCTAGCAGTAGCATCGACCTTGCTTGTGAGACCGTCTAGCTTGCCCTCGAGGTTCCAGGAGCGGTGGTAGCAGTCGCGGATGTCTTGTACAAGCTTCTCACGGAAGTCTTCTCCATCGTGGACTTCGCGACGCAGGAGATGGGTGAGCTCACACAACTCATCGACACGGGAACGCAGCTCTTCGACGGTGTCGTGGTTAGCACCGGTGGCCCCTGGAATCGGAGCTGCACTCGAGGGCTTTGACCAGGCCAGGTTTTGTGCTTTGATCACATCCAGCTTGACCTCAATACGATGTAGAGCTTCACGAGTGGAATCGTCTAGAGGAGCCGTGCTGTTTGGGCTTTGATTGTCCTCCGATGGGCTGTTCAATGGTATCTTGCCGCCGAGAAGAGTGCTCAGAATGCCCAATGCTTTGTAGTGATCATCCTTGTCCAGGCTAGCATCTTCGATGCAGGAGCAGAGAAACTTGACTTCATCTTGACCAGGCGGCGATTCCTTGCCCGCGGGAAGCGTGCTTAGAATGCCCAAGGCTTTGTAGTGGTCATTGCTGCTCAGCTTGGCGCTCTCGATGCAGCGTCGGAGGAAGTCGACTTCGTCCCGGCCAGGAGATGCAGCGTGAGCCTTAGCGTCATGGTGACCTCCTTCTTTGCTGGGCTCTTGCTCGGTTGCTGCTTTCGCCTGTGGTTGCTGCATGTATGCGGCCCACTGATCATAGCAATGCTGGACCTGGGAATCAGGGGCAGGTTGATCGCCAGCTCCTGATGGTGGCTGGGCCTGCTGCTTCAGCGTCTGTGAAGGAAGCTGGGATGGTACCCGTGGCACGAAACCATACCCGTACTTAGGAACTGCTGGCGGTAATTGTTGTGTCTGAGGGTATGCACCATAGAGTCCTTGGCTATAAGGCATGCTCGTCGGTTTGACAGCCACTGGGTCCTCCGATGCAGTTCCTCCACCAAGCGAGATTCCGATGTCGTCTTTGTTTGGACCTCTTGCTAGGCAGCACCCACAAGTGCTACCGCAGGGAACGCCACAATGTCCGCACATTGTATACGCCGACGTCTCCGTGCCATCGTCAGTGACGCAAGAAGGCCGCATCTGCTTCCAGCCGGCAGGCAATGCTGACACAACCGAGTCTTCCGTACGAAGATACCCACCCCAGGCTGAACGGGCTTCGGCAACGTCGTGCTCTCTCCAATGCTCGGCTGTGAACAAGCTAGGCGATCTCCAAGATCCGTTCGCCGAGGACGGCTGCTTGACTGTTGACGACCACTCAGGATGAATTTGTGTAGACTCTTCACTGGTGATGCTCTTCTGGTCACAGCTGCGGCAATCGGTGTCACCGGTACCCTCCGGTTTGAACTGCTCGAACTCCGTCACAAGATCCGGGGCGCTCTTGAAAAGGCTTGCGATCTGGCCACACGTGTAATCGAAGCTCTTCTTTCCCATGTGGCAGCGTACAAGTATGTCGAGGAAGCTCATGGGGATCTCTTTCTGGTGCATGAAACGCCGGTATAGCTTAGCGTAGAAGGGTATGAGGAGTTTCGAACTGATGCCGCAGTGAGTACCGCTGTCTTCGGAGGTTGGATCTTTCAGTGCAGTTGCTGGCGAAGTTGGACGATACTGGTACTCTGGGTTGGACAAGTCGTCTCGGGTCGAGCTGCTCTGCTCGCGATTTTGGGTGATGCTGTCTGGTGGCGTGGCTTCAGGAGTATAGCACACCAATGGCGAATTAGGAAAGTGAGTAGCCGGCAAGTGAGCACCGCCGTCGGGCATCGCAGTTGGATGACGAGGAATGTCATTGCGAGACGGTACGAACATCTCGAACGGCTGCTGCCCGGTCGGTCGTTGTTGCTGCCACAAACTGGCCGGAAGCCTCCGGAGCGCAGATATGGCGGCCTCTGGCGTAGTCAATTGAACTGAGCGAGGTAAGTAGCTACTGAAGTCTTCAGTAGGCGTGCTCCAACCCCGAGATGCGACGGGCGCATGGGGCTGGCCGAAAGCAGGAAGGACCTTGTCCTGATAGTACGGACACGTCGGACAGAGGCAGACGTCGTTGAGGTCGAGATGCGACGAGTGACAGGGTGTCGGCGGGTACGCCTGTGAAGTGTTAGCTAGAAATTTGGAGGTGGTTGCGAGCGGGAGCATGTACCATGTTGCCTGTTGTATGCGCGCGTGCGCGAGCCCGAGGTGTTGTCCAGAGGGTTGTGTGCAGCACACCTCGGTCGGTGCTCGAATTTGTTTTGTTTTGGTGAAGCGGAAGTCGGAGACGAAAGCAAGCGACGACGAGATTTTGAAACGCGGGCCGCGGCGCCAAGAGTCACATGCCGTGGCCGCACCTGACCGGGCAACGACGCAAATGACGGCGACGCCACATGAGGAGAAGAGATGAAGAACGAGGAATTTGAGCTTTACTTACGGCGGTAGCGAAGTGATGCTTCAATGCAACCTATCACTCCCTCTGTTACTGACGAGGAAGTCTGAGGGATTGGCCGTCTCTTTGCTGGTCGGTCTTCTCCACCTTACCATCCAGTATATCCAGCCCCACTACCACTGCTAAGAATGTTGCCTTTGTAGTCACTAACTTTGGTACCCGGCGAGGCCATAAAGCGCTCTTGTGAGTTCGCGCCAGTTGGCAGAGTACGTGGACCTTTGGGACCATTGGAACTGCCGTTGCCCTTGCCATTGTACTGCATCGCTGCCTTTGCCTCCTCGGCAGCCTGCCCGTACAGGTCGAATATCGCCAAGCGACAGATGACACGGTCACGCAACGCCCACAGCTCGTCCTCGCTGCCTTTGAAGCCGTCGGTCACATCGTGACAGCCCGAGATCTGGTCGCTCAAGATCTCGTAGAACGAAATCAGGTTCTCGCGAATCACCTCGTTGTCAATGCGCTCGTTTTGACGCTTTTTGAGTTCCATGCGAGTCTGGAACATTGAGATGGTGTTGTGGGCAGAGTGACTCTTAGCCGTTGCAGGGTTCTTCTCAAGCTCTGAGATTCGAGCTAACAGCTGGCGATAGTCGATGAGAGACACAGCTTGATTCTGGTCGAGGCTCTGGCGCTGCTTTTCCTCCTCGATGCGGCGCTGCAACGCTTCGATCTGCTCTGCCTGCTTTGCGATATCGGTCTCAAACTTGGCTTGCTTTTGGTCTTGAAGCTCGAGGATCTGGGTCATCGTGTCGAGTTTGTCGTTTGCAGAGAATTGGGCCGGTGCGGATGTAGCTACTAGTAGTCAGCGCTGGACTTGTAATAAGGACTTGATGATGCTCACTAGTCGACACGTCTTCTTCATCGTCATCCTCTGAAGACCCGTAACCAACAAGCGTCTCACCAAGGATACTAGAACTCTTTAGCAGCTCGCCGTCGCTAGGGCCTTCGCTGATTTGGCGACGAAGATCTGCATTCTCCGCGTCTAACTCCTCACAGCGGGCGTTGGCGGCTTGCAGCTGAGCTTGCGTGTCGTCCAAGAGGCTCTGTAGCGACTTGACAGTCTCATGCTGAATCATCTCCATAGGAGAGAGGCTATGATGAACGCCATACAGCACGATTGCATTGCTCGGCGTGCCCTGGAGTGTCGGACTAGCGACGATGTCAAACGAGCCGCCATTCGCGTCCACTTTGGGAGGCGTCGTGTGCCTGGAACTGTTCAAGGGTGTGCTGTCGATGGCAGGTGTGGCGGATTTGTCGAGGGTGAAGGAGGTAGTGGACTCATTGTCGATAGTGGTCTGGCGAGCAGAAGCCTTTCCTAACAGCGACAAGGTCGATAGCGGAGCGAACTTCTCGGCGGTGGCGCTCAGGCGATGGCGAGGGGACGACTTCTGAGGGTGCGGCGTGCGATCGAATTCCTGCTTGATGTTGGGGTCTTTCTTCACATCAGTTTTCTTTCTCAGGTGCGGCGGAACGCTCTTCTGGTCGCTCATCTTAGGCGAGATGGTTCTGACTGTTCGGTCGCAGTTGCAGTTGTTTGAGGTTGCAGCTTCAAAATGGAAGTAGCACGGTAGCGGGGCATGTCGGAACAGCCGTCATGGCCGCCGAGCGGGCAAACGCTGACTGCAAACAACGTGATGCTATACGCTGCAGGAGCGAGGTCTCAAGCAGTTGTCAAAGCCGATACCTTACCTTGCCAGGTACAGTCGCACGCTGCCACAGAACGCACGATTCGATACATGTATGTGACGCCAGTGCTCCCTGCAGTGTCTGTGAAAATTGGGAACGGACACAAGGAAGCCACGTGCTCGACGCTTCAAGTGGTGTTCACATGGCGAAGCAAAGGACGAACTGTGCCCTTTCGTTTGCTTATACAGTGAAAGTGTGACCAGGTGAGGTGAAGTTCGCGCCGAAACTTAGTTTAGCCACTTCACGTGCAGGGATGTTTTGGCGAAACCTTGGGCCTGGAAGTTTACATAATAATCAGGGGCAACTCCACTGTCTCCGGCTGGAGAAGAAGCGCGTCAAGTTCCACAACACATCGCCATCTGCAAATCAGCCTCACTGCGCTGTCCACGACCCTGTCATCGGGAATCACGGTCCTTTACTTGCACGTCCAAGTGCAGTCGCTCCTTTCGAGACGCTCCACGCCATCGCCCAGTTCGCGAACGACAACAGCTGAACCGACAGCACCACCACATCCTCCTTTCCAGCATCGTCTACCACTACCAGTAATACTCCTAATACCGCAATCATGCGTGCCGGACTTACTCTCGCCGCCGCGCTGGCCGCTGCTCCCACTGCCTTCGCTGCCAAGGGCATGATGGGCTTCGCTCTGGGCACGAAGAAGAGCGATGGCACCTGCAAGTACCAGGCCGACTACGAGGCCGACTTCGATGCCATCCAGTCCAACTCCGGTGCCACCATCGTCCGTGGATACTCCGCCTCCGATTGCAACAACGCACAATACATCCTGCCAGCCGCCAAGTCGAAGGGCTTCAAGGTCGTCCTGGGTGTGTGGCCTGACGTTGACGAGAGCTTCCAAGCGGACAAGGCTGCTCTCTTGAAATACGTGCCTCAATACAAGGATCAGGTATACGCCGTCACTGTCGGCTCGGAGACCCTCTACCGTGGTAACTTCACGGGCGAGGAGCTGTTGGACAAGATCAACGACGTCAAGCAGGCTCTTGGTGGAGACGTCAAGACCGGTACTGCCGACTCGTGGAACAAGTACAAGGACGGGACCGCAGATGCCTTGATCAAGGGCGGCGTTGACCTCCTCTTGGCCAACGGTTTCTCCTACTGGCAGGGTGCTGCCGCGGGTCGCGACGCTGTGGATGTCTATCTTGACGATATCTCGCAAGCACTCGCTCACATCCAGGATCTTTCCGGCAGTCTCGACAAGATTGAGTTCTGGAACGGTGAGACCGGCTGGCCAGGCGATGGTGGATCCGACTACGAAGCCGCCAAGGCTGGCACTTCGAACGCAAAGAGCTTTTACCAGTAAGTTCCAATGATCGTAGTCTGAACCGCGCCGTACTAATAATCATCAGCGACGGCTTCTGCGCCGCTATTGACTGGGGCTACAACGCATTCTACTTCGAGGCCTTCGATGAGCCATGGAAGCCAGAGTCTACGGGCGATAACGGCCAAGCTCAGATCGAGACCACCTGGGGTGCCATGACTGCCGACCGTACTCCCAAGTTCTCACTCAAGTGCGGATCCTCGTAAAGAAAGGCGAGGCGGGACAATGCATTCTTATGACACCTAGGTGTCTCATTGCACAAAAATCGGCATTATCTACGGCCATTGGGGAAAAGGTCTTGGATGCTATCTGGGCGGCACAAATCGGAGTTGTTGCAATGGGGTTCGTTGTCGTTCTCGCATCTCTTGCGGCAGATAGAAAGTAATGGATTTTGTTCTTGCGTTGATGCACGATCCTCACTTTACATTACCTCTGATATGCTCTGTATGCTTCGAAGAGATCGTTGGACCACTGCGATCTCACTTCACTCGTTGTTGTAACAAACGCCGCGACAGATTGGGCGGAGCTCAGTCCGGCTCGCTGGCTTGGCGCTTCCCGCGCTCTCGCCGGGATGTCCAACGTTCAACCGCAAACCAATCCAATCCAATCGCAGTCGCTACCTCGTGTTTCATTGCTCTTGACTGCCAACATCGCCCGCGATCTCTTCCTTCGCCGACACCATTATTGTCGCCGGAAAGCGCATCGAAGCCGACTGTCGCTCCCACCGCCACCATTGATGGTGCTGCCCTAGTCCGCCCTCCCCCTACTACACCGCTCACGCGTCCAAGGTGGATTCCCAAGCCGACGACTCGTCCATCCACACCACCCCCTCCCTGCACGGGCACGCCGCCCAAAAGACCGACGTCGACTCGCACTTCCGGCTCGATTCACACGCGCAGCGCACCAACGAGCGCCAGGACGAGCCGTCCTCAGCCACGGCCGAGTCGCCGCCCTCCTTCCACTCTCACAGCTTTCCCTCCCACTACTTCCCCGAGCCCTCGCCAGTAGATCCCTTCAAGGTCCTCGTCACCACAGCCTGCGCCAGCGACTCTCTTCCCGCCTTCGCGCCGTCTGGTCCTGCGCCGCCATTCGAAGAGGTTGAAGCGTCAGCCGCGACCCCGAGTGTTGTTGCAGAGACAAAAGCTGCGCTACCAAGAGACACCAAGGACGGTCAGTCAAGCAAGGATCTTGACGACGGAGAGCCGCCTCCACCATACAGCGAAGGCTCGAGCCCCATTGAAGGCTTTACATACGTCATGGCAGCGGCAGGAGGTGCTGCGAGCATCATCACCCAGGTCCAGCAGGGAGGGCCGGCTCCGATCAATACTGCGCTTGGAGGAGGTATGGAAATAGCTTGGGATTGAAT
Source organism: Zasmidium angulare (assembly GCA_002786045.1). Classification (NCBI taxonomy): domain Eukaryota; kingdom Fungi; phylum Ascomycota; class Dothideomycetes; order Mycosphaerellales; family Mycosphaerellaceae; genus Zasmidium; species Zasmidium angulare. The sequence goes on from NHNX01000015.1 coordinate 139,418, forward strand.
GTGCAAACACTGAGTGACAATAGGCTCGGATGAGAACATCACGCTCGAACTGCGGTAGGTCTGGAGTGCTTCTGTCTGCATATGACCATACCTAACGAACGCGACTAGAGGCACTCGATTTACGCTCTCACGTGATGAGCTGCTCACCCTACCCGAATTCGTCCTGCTGTCACTGTTCCCGAATGGCTTGCTCCCAGACGGTCACATGAACAGCTACCACGATGGCGACGTCTATCCAGTCGACGTAAGAACCACCCAAAACCAAAAGCCTCGTGCTCTCACGCAGGCGAAAGCCCCTATCAATGCCCTAGAACTGCAAAACCTCATATCCAACCCTGACATATATTTATCTGACGAGATTTATCTTTCACAGTACGACCCCATGTCCCTGCAATACATGTTGGAATTCTTCCGGCACGTCGCGCAGACCATTCCACAATCTTCTGAAGAACCAGGCCAACAAGGAGATCCCATGGCACCAAACACAATGCCGATCGAGCCCATGCCCGGCAATGCACGAGACATGCTGCAGGATCGAGCTGGTATCATCGTGTTGCGAGAAGACCTCGACTTTTATGCTATCCCACCCCGAAAGGACGTCGAGCAATTCGAGATGATCAACATCAAGCGAGCTGCTAGTCGTGCGCTGCTGAGACAAGATGGCATCTTCTCTGGACTGCGAAAGAGCGAGGAACCTGGCACAACAGAACAACATCTTATTGAGATGCTGACGGCAGGGTATGAAGAGAATCTCTGCGCTTTTCGCTATGGATGCTAACACTCTTGCAGCGGCTTCAATCACGAAGACACCTGGGGTCACCGCGCGGCCGAACCGCAGAAAGCGGTCATTTGCTCTATCGCATTGGCACGCCTTCGAACTGATATCAAAGGCGACACTGCAGGCTCGGCAAACGCAGTGGGCATGGCACAGAAGCTGCTTTTGTTCTGGAGAAAGCCCGCACGAAGATGCTGGTGGGAAGGCGTTGAGCTGGATGATGTCGAAGGTGTTAATGGCAAGTTGAAGGTGTGGATTCGCCGGGTGTGGACGTTGGAGATGGTAAGTTCCTTGTCTCTCGAGGAGCGTGTGATGCTGACCAGTCGTCGTAGAGTGTCATCGGTCTCCGCTAGTAATAACAGGCTCGAAGCCAGCCAGATTAACCACTGCTTGTTTACAGAAACGGTACAACACTACGAAACAGCACGCTGCGTCTGGACCGAGACTTTTTGGCACGGCGATACCCAGATGTTTGATACCTTTTGATACGGCAGCGAGAGGGGATTTTGCCTTTTTGGTTCTCACAGATGCATCATTGGCATGGGCGCGAATGGAGGAAAGTTTTCGGGCTGCGAGAAAAGAGGATACCACTATTGTACGTTTATTCTGAGAGCTGCTACTATGAGACCAGGGCGAAGACTGCTAGAATTTGATAGCGTACAGAGATACCCTGTTTATGGGTGTATAACTTTTGACGGCATTCCCTATGCTCATTCTTCGAAGCTGATCGCACCGCGAGCGATGAAGCAGGTCGAGGGGGGTTGCGGTACTGCGTGTACATGAGTATTCGACGCCTCTGCAGCGCAGTGTGGGACAACGTCTCATACGACGTATGCCAGGCGAGGTGCTGTCAGCTTCTTCGCTACGACGAGTAGGAAGCTGTGGGCATTGGCAGAGTATGGGATGATTCTGCGGCCGCCTTACGACGCCGGCATCAAACCCCTTCAAGTCAATGTCAGACAGCCAGCCAACGCAGGATAGCATTGGCCCACCGCTTGGGCGAGAACAGGTCCAGGTTCAGACGCTCAACCTGTCGCGCCTCGTGCGGCTGTTCTCACCTGAGAATCTCTTCTTACGCCGTAAGCATTGCCAAGACTACCCGGGAAAGCAAGTGGCCTGATCGATGGGCAGCTACATCAACACGACGAAGAGACGGCTGTGCGACGTCCACGGCGTCGAATGCTCGTGCATCGCTGTTGCACGCGAGATGGCTGCTTCTTGTACGACTTCGGCAGCGCATTGTTCTGGACGCCTTCTCGGGGTAATTGCGTGCAGTCCATGCAGCTGCACGCCACGACCTGCGGTGATGCTGCTGCTCAAGAGGCGACACGCTGATCAAGCGTCTGCAGGGCAGGGATGCTCAGGTCCCAATGCGGATGCTTTCAGCTGTGATACGGCTTGTCGATATTGGGGCTGACCATTCGCTTGAGCATATACCGGTGAGGTGAGGTGATGGAAACGGGAATGGGAAGGGGACGGTATGTCTACCAGGCGACTCCCCGCTGTCGTCTTCGGCTTCTACTTACACTACCAGACCGCAAGTTGATGAGCTGCAACCATGAAGATCGCAGCCCACAACACTGTCTTCCTACTTCTGGCCGTCCTTGCGAGCGCCAGAACGATCTTCAACCACGAAGACACCCACCAGCACATTCTCGACGCCACGAACCTCTATCCAGACCCAGAACTCAACCCCTTCTCAAATGTGATCCCTCTAGACGCAGCAGCACCAACTCAAGGCAATCGCGTTAAAGACCGTAGCACCTGGACCGTTACTTGCGATAGCACCCAGGATGACTGCAAGAATGCCATCGACGGCAATGACTTTTCTTTCTGGCGCTCTGGCGGCAACTGGCCTCATAACATCACCGTGGACATGAAGCAGGAGTTTGTCGTTGGCGGTATCTCCATGCTGCCATTGCGGGACCTGAAAATGGAGGGGAATATTGCTGTTCATGAGGTTTATGTTAGTGAAAATGGCGTTGATTGGGGTGAGCCTGTTGCTTATGGTACTTGGTGGGGAGACAATACTGGTGTGTCCTTGCAATGCGATGAGCTGAATACGAGCTGATATTGATGGCAGAGAATTTCGCCGTCTTCGAACCTGTGCGAGCTCGATTCGTCCGTCTGGTTGCTAGGTCCACCGCGTTGGCTGAAAACTTCGTTGTCGTTGCAGACTTTAATGTCTTCGTTCGGGAGAACTTCAACCCGCCAGCATTTGATCCTGCTAAAGGCCAATGGGGCACTACTATCGACTTCCCCATTGTCCCGGCCGCGGCTTGGGTCGAGCCCCTGACCGGCAAGGTGGTGACATTTTCGTCCTATGCCAATGATCGCTTCGACGATGCGCATGGCAGAGATCCGACGCAGCAGGGCCGAACGTTGACGGCTACCTGGGATCCAGCGACTCGACAGGTCAGCCAGCGGATTGTGGGGAAGACACAACATGATATGTTCTGTCCTGGGTACGTATACCAAAGGGCAGAAAGCATCCCGCGAGACACTCGCTGACCTTGTGCCCTTTGCTTTTAGCATGTCCCTGGACGTTACTGGAAAGCTGATTGTGACGGGTGGGAGGACTAATACACGCACGAGCATCTACGACTCCGGCACATGGAGCAAATCGACGGAGATGCTCATGCATCGCGGATACCAGTCCTCGGTGACCTGCGCAGATGGACGAATATTCGTGATCGGTGGCAGCTGGGAATCCATTGGAGGACCTGCCCCTGATCAAGGCTGCGACCCAAAGGATGCCGAGATCTACGACCCTGTAGCGAAGACATGGACCATGCTTTCCAAGTCCCTTTCGAAAGCCATGCTCACAGGCGAGACGAGCGACTTCCACGGCTGTAGGACGTTTCGCAGCGACAACCACGCCTGGCTGTTCCCTTGGAAGAAGAACACAGTGTTCCAAGCCGGTCCCTCCAAGGCCATGAACTGGTACACAACTACCTCCCCAGGAGGCCAAGTGGCTGCCGGCAACCGCGCCGACGACGACCATGCCATGTGTGGCGTCGCTGTCATGTACGACGCTCTCGCTGGCAAGATCCTCACGGCAGGTGGATCGCGAACGTATGGGGGTGATGCCGCGACGAGCAATGCCTACGTCCTCGCCCTCACATCCGACAACATCAACGCTACCGTTCCGGTCCAAAAGACACCTTCAATGGGCCTCACGAGAATCTATCATTCTGGCGTCCTGCTTCCTACAGGCCAGACCCTCATCGTCGGCGGACGCCTTACCGGCGGAATCTTCCTTGACGATCGAGCAGCTCTCGAGCCAGAACTCTATACTCCTTCAGATGATCCCGCCAAGGCTTCTTGGACTCGTCTAGCACCATACTCCACCCCACGAACATATCACTCCTTCGCCCTCCTCCTGCCAGATGCTACCGTACTTGTTGGTGGCGGCGGACTGTGTGTCCCCGGAGGTTCCTGCAGTAACCCACCTCGCCCGGCGGTCAACCATTTCGACGCACAGCTCTTCAGGCCGCCCTACCTGTTCGACAAGACGACAGGCAAACCCGCCGCTCGCCCAACGATCTTAACGAAGGCCGTACCGACTGTGCGTCTAGGACAGAGCTTCGTCGTTGATGTCGATGCCAGTGGCCCGGCAGTCGTCGGAGGCAGTCTGATCAGGTATGGCAGCGCGACGCACGGATTGAACACGGATCAAAGGAGGGTGCCGGTGAAGCCTGTAGCGATGGGAGTCAAGGGGCAGTGGAGGGTCGATGTGCCAGGGGAGGAGGGTGTGGTGATACCAGGATATTGGATGTTGTTTTTGGTTGATGTCAATGGGGTGCCGAGTAAGGCTTTGACTGTGCTTGTGAGGTTGTGAGGTTGTGATGAATGTGGAGGTGGTGGATACATTCCAGGTTAGGTTTACGCTGACGGGAGATTGAGCGCGCACGACTTGATGGTGCAAGTAGCTCATCAATAGACATCTGGATCGAGTCGTCATATGTATGCAGACGGAGTGAGAGTACAAGCCATGTCGTATCACGCCTCCTCGCCCCAAGGTCCAACTCCTGGCCCTTTGAACAACCTCCCACCCTTCCACACCCATCGTATACTATCACGATCCTGCAAGACGCGAACATCATTCACAGGATTCTCCATAACACCAATAAAGTCAGCCTCATATCCTGCCTTCAACTGCCCCGTCAACGGCACCTGGCCCTGCACAGTCAAGGGTCCATTGGCTGTCGCAGCCTTGAGCGCTTCGAGGTTCGACAAGCCCGCTTTGACGGCGAGTTCAATCTCCTGGGCCATAGGATACCCTGGTGCAGTATCTACACCGAGGGCGATGGTCAGACCGCTCTTGACCGCTAATTCGTACGCATGCCAATGGCTCTTCAACGCCAGTTTGGCTTTTTCCCAAACGTAAGCAGGCAAGCCTTCACCGTTCGAGTCCCGTAGCGAACTCAGTGCTGCGGCAGTGGCGACATAAATGGTGCCTTTCTCTTTCATCAGATCGATGCATTCCTGATCCGCGAACGAGTTGTGCTCGACAGTCGTCACACCAGCTCGCACCGCAGCCAAGATACCCGGTTTGCCATGAGCGTGTGCAGCAACACTGCGACCCATTCGTTTGGCCTCGCTCACAATGACCTCCAGTTCTTCGGGGCTGAACTGTGCATAGAGAGGGTTGTCGTCTGCGGACATGATGCCACCGGAGGCGAGGATCTTGATACATTTGGCGCCGCGGCGGATCTGGAGTCTCACGGCCCGACGGCACTCATCGAGTCCGTCGACGAGGCAGCTGATATTGGAGCCGTAGTGGCCTGGACGAGTCTCGCCCACGCCGAGATTGAGTAACGCATCGCCTGCAGGCAGGGCGAAGACGTCTCCGTGACCTGCAAGCTGGCTGATGCAAGCTCCGGAACTGTAGATGTTTGGGCCTACGATGGTGCCGTCGTTGACGCTGGAAGCGGAGTAGTATCAGTGGATGTCTAACACGTAGAAGGGACAGCTCAAGGAGTAGAGCAAACATACGCCTGAGCAACCTCACATCCAAATCCACCCAGATCCCTCAACGACGTATACCCCCTCTGAAGCATCTCCCAACACCCCCTCGCAAGCCGCGCTCCATGCGCCGCAGGGTGCACAGAGACGAAGGCCTGATAAGGAGGCAACGCCTCATCCTGCGGGCCAGAGCCTATAAAATGCGTGTGACAGTCCCAGAGGCCAGGCATGAGATACGGGACATGGAACTTTTGCACCACCCGCTCACGATACCGAGCTGGCAAGTCATCTTGGCCACCAGTCCAGAGGATGAGTTTTCCTTGGAACACGAGCGCAGCGTTCTTTTGAGGCGCGCCGTCGCCGGGGATGAGGAGATCGGTCGTAACGAGTTTGATGGCGAGCTTGCGCTTTGAGGCGTGGGTTTCGTTGTCTGCGAGGTTGGTGGTGGGTCTATGTGGTAGTGAACACAGGCATGATCTCGAGCCTTGGTCTGCTGAGTTGTACTGGCGGACTGGAGGACTCTCTGGCACGAATGCAGATGGTGATGGAAGAGTCGGATGATGCAGGTGCTGCTCTTCTGTATCTAACGCCGGCGGCGAGTGTGGCCTTTCCGATGGTGGTCCATGTTGCGGTATATGATTCTTCACCATGTTGGAGGTCGCTGTTCAGCTGTGCTCGAATCAGGCAATGACAGTGGAGTAGGTACATGTAGCGTTCCTAAAGAAATGACGAAGCTGCAAGCTGTGGCCCTGAATCCATCAAGCAGGACCGGTCGCTCAATGCGGAACGAAGCATCGTTGGTAAGCAATGGGTGAAAGTTATAGCAGTCATCTGCGATGAACTACCTTATGATCTCTTCCTTGACGTCGACTTGCCATTGACTGCGAAGACAAGTTCCAGCGCGCGAGTCTCGGCACTGGCAAGAAGCAGAAGTGGCTAGCACGAGCCGATGTCTTGATGTCGTCAAGATAAGACAGAGGAAATTCATCGACACTCGACACTCGGGCATGATTGGACACTAGATCCATCCGCAGACCCACTTGATTCCTGCAAGCGCCTAGTAGAGCTTGCACGTGCAACAGAGCGCTTGCGGCACCAAATTCCAGACCAATGGAATAAAGCTCTCCATCTTCAAAGATGTATTGGGTATCACTAGCTCATCGTACTCGTCCTGTATGTCCCGTCCTGGCCATCCATGCAGAGACATCCTTCGCTATGCAGAACAGATCCATCACAAGCATCAAAACAAGGAGATTCGTACACACATGGCTTACTTCCAGATGCTATCGCAAAGGAACAGCTTCCCACTTGCCCTTGAAAGGATTCTCTCGATCCGAAGCCGGGGTGTCGGTGTACAAACTGTCCTTGCCGCCAGTTTGGCTTCGTATGAGATGACTTCGAAAGTCTTCTGGATCGTGAGGATCGTGTTTCACCGCGTTAGGGAAGAACGGTGTTCGTGGTGTCTGCACATACGTCCCGCCTTGTAATTCGTATTCGGCGGGTGGTTCTTCGCCGTAGTTCTGTTGTGCGACGAGGCTGTCTTTTTCGGGCTTGTAGAGGTGTTTCCGGCTGTAGCTCCACACGAAGAAGGATAGAATGCCGAAGATGACAGCCATGACTGCGACGACGATGCCGTAGGGGACGTTGTCGTGGTCGTCTTGGGCGAAGTTGAAGCCGAGACCGCCGTTGACGAGGGCGAGGATTATGATTGAGATGCCGAAGAAGCGGTGGATTTTGCCCATAATTGTTGGGACGCCTGACTTCATGAAGATGAGGTGATGGCTTAGGCCAAGGCCCATTTGTATGAAGAGAGCGGCGAAGATGATTAGGCCGATGACTTGATGTGCTGAGGTGAAGTTTCTCGACTAGCGGACTGTCAGCTCTGCCTCGCCTTGCGAAAGAATCCTTGACTAACCTTGTTGTACAACTTCGATGCGTAGACACCTAGAGCAAAGCCAATGACCACAAACGCCGTACCCACGACCTGTGCACCGGCATGAATCGTAGCTCTTCGAGTGAGCCGCAATGAGATAGCGCCGAGTGGGAAGATAAGGAGGAACGCAAGACACATGAACACTGCATGTGCTACAGGCGCCCAATCGTCTAGAGTTCCTGTGTTGTACGCGGTGGAGGAGAAATAATTTGCAAAAGCCCAGAATCCTTCTCCAACTTGAAGTCCAGGATCTTGAGGCGCAGGCACACGCCCGTAGTTACCGGTGTAGTTCGTTGCAACGGTCATGTTCAGGTTGAAGGTCCCGTAGATTGTATGCTGTCTCAGATTGGCGTTTGGGTGATCTGAATGAAGCGTCTCGTTCGGCCCGAGAGCATAGATGAAGGGTTGCTGCTCGTTCCTAACATCTATACTCCCTGTCACCCAGCTCGAGCAGTTCCGGCACACTGCGTGCGCAATCATGATTCCGTCCGGGCTGAGCGTGTTCGAGAAGGGCGCATACTTGTCGGTGGAGACATTGTCGATCTGGCAGTCTTCCTCCCACTCGGGTTCTGTGTGGCCGGATGAAAGCCGACAGGAGTTGGTCAAAGTATGGCCATCGTCGCCGATGTATGAAATGAGCATGCGTGTGTTGGCCATGCTGCTCCCGAATCCAACACCCATCCACGAATGCGAGGCCGGCGCATTCATATGGTAGTAGACATCCCCGTTCTCGGCCACGTTGAGGGCAAAGACGTATCCTGCGGATGACAGGACAAAGTACGCGGCCTTTGCTTGATCATCGATTCCAGCAGCGAGTTCCAGAGCATAGTCGGCCGCTGAAGCAAGGCCCAGAAAGGCCAGCAGAGCCAAGGTGAAGGTTCTCATCGTGGTGATTCGGAAGTGACCAGCAGCATCCCAGAAGAAGCGATGACAGGCGTGAGATAGGCCACTGGTGGCGGCGGAGAGGCGTGGAGGAGGTGATGAAGAGGTGATGTGAAGAAGAGTCGCGGCGGCGCGGAAGTCAAGAGCAAAGGCAGTATCTGAAGTGCCGACAAGAGGTCTTACCACGGCGGCCAGTGATTCGTCATGAGGTCGAAAATAGAGAAGAAGAGCGGACGCAGACGCAGGTCACGCCATGAACCGCCCGCCACTTTCGAGTCTTGTACAACCAGCGAGGTGCAGCACAGGACGCTGGAGGGGCTGAAATGCAATAAGCGCTGGCACCAGAGGGAATAGGCCAATCTTTGCCGCCCGTCGGCAGGGTCGGCCTGCAGTCCGGGATTCCTGCAGCGCGTATCGATTGGCTGTGCTTGATGCACCACGACTTGGTGCCCGCAATTCCTGCTGCAGTCAGATTGCGTAGATTGATTCTCCTCCCTGGACAGGAGCATCAAGCGCTGCACCTGTACTCCTTCAGCTTCCACACTTTGGTCTTGGAAAGAAGAAGAGGAAGGAGGTGAGGTCTGTGCGGTAGATCCTCGGCCAGTGAGTGAATGACTAAGCAGCCGTTGGGCGGTTGACGACTCAAATGGTCTTGACTTCCCATCTTCTTTCTCTTATCTTTCATCCGCAATGACTCTCTGACCTCCGAATCATCACGCCAGGCACGACGTTGGAACGGTCACTCCTCAGCCCATGGCAATCCCGCGTCTCGAAATGCTTACGCCGAAGCTGGGGCCAAGACACAACAAGCGTTGCACAGAACGTCGAGGATGCTGACGACTCGTCTTGCAGTGTCCAATAACGCATGCGGCTCAATCCACCTGCTGTCGCTCTCTCCTTTGATCAACAGCCGGAACATTGCCCATCCACAGGCAAATTCCTCGAAAGATAACCCTCCCACCTCGGCTTCGTACAAGCCCGCTGGAACCTCGACCCACTCGAAACCATGAGATCCTCAGTCGCACTCGCATACCGGATGAGCGACGGCTCGCTAAACGCCGTGCCCATGAATGAGAAGCCATAAGGCATGCCACTAAGCGAATGCACTGCTGCTGGAATCGTGATGATCGGATAGCCGGCTTGCGCAGCGATCTGTTAGCTTTGTGCGACGTCCGGTGGGGCCAGCAGCACATCCACTGGTTTGCCGTTGTTGCGGAGAGCAGCGTCAATACCGTCTTCCCGCGTTGTTCGACGGCAGAAGGATAAAGCTTCGTAGTAGGTTGAGTTCATGATGCCTTTCGTGGCGACAGATAAGAGGAAATTGTCTTGGCCTGAGCCGAAGGCTGGATTGACATCTGGTGTGCCTCCTGAGGTGCCCACGTTGTCGATGTTGTACTGCACGATGTCCTCGAGCGAGCGCATTTCGGTGTTGTTAAGCTCGGACAGGTATGTTTTGATGTTGTTGTAGAAATCCACCAAGACGTATGTGAACTCTGACTCGTTTGGATAGCCTCGTGTGGTGCCATAGTCCCTGTGGTGCGTCAAAGTCAGCCACGATCTCTTTCCTCAATTTTTCACTAGGCAGCTTACCAGTCCCAGCCATCTGGTGATATGATGGTCTGCCAATATGGCAGCTCAGTTCCGTTGACGATGACAGCTCCAGCGTACTCAAGCATCTTCACCATATCTAGGAGATTCTCAAGCTGCTCACTATCTGCCCATTGCCAGAACGACAGCCATGGAATACCGAAGCGTGCACCCTTGAGTGCTTCCTTGCTCGCCAAAGAACCCACGTAACCATCTTTCGGCGTCTTATCCTTCTGTACAGACGTATAATTGTCCCGCGCATCGATCCCATATATGGCGTCCAGCGCATACACAGCATCCCGAACGGTCTTACTAAACACCCCAACAGTATCCTGATTCGTAGACTCTGGAATCACGCCTGCCCGCGACGTCAACCCAACGGTGGGCTTAATACCCACGATCGCATTGCGCTCAGCAGGACTAATGACACTGCCGTCCGTCTCTGTCCCTAGCGCAAAGGGGACGACATTGTTCGCCACTGCAATACCGCTACCAGAGCTGCTCCCACCGGGCGTGACGGTGAAATTGTACGAGCTCCGTGCTTGGCCGCCACGAGCAGAATATCCTTCCGAGTAGTGGCTGCTGCGCATGTCGGCCCACTCGCTCAAAGTCGCTTTGCCCAAAAGGATAGCGCCGGCTTCGCGCAGCTGCTTCACGACGAATGCATCGCGAGGCACGATGCTGCCTTGCAGGGCCCAGGAGCCTGCCGTGGTTTGCATTTTGTCCTTAGTAGCAATGTTGTCCTTGACGAGGAAGGGGATTCCGTATAGTGGCGAGATGGTTTTCTGATGTTTTCGATTACGGTCTAAGGCCTCGGCGATGGCAAGTGCATCGGGGTTGATTTCGAGGACAGAGCTACACGCACTTTTAGCATTGGCCACTAGGCGCTGGCTTGTGATGAGCGTACTTGATGTATTCGCCTGTCTGGAAAGATCGTTGCATGTAGCACATGACCAAGTCCACGCTGGTCAGCCTGCCACTGTACAGGTACTGTTGTAGCTCGTCTATAGTGGCATCTTCGATGAGCACACCTTTGCAGGGCAGCATGGCGAAGAGTCGGCTAGCAGTGGCATTCTGCTGCACGGCACAGCTAGGGACGACATGGGTGAGAGCTGGAGGCGTCGAAGATACGTTTGCTGTGTCTGGCTGGACACGGTGTCCGCCTTGGCTTGACGGAGACCAAGTATGGATTTTACCACCGAGGACAGTAGTCAAGCAGAGGAGTCCGATTGAGATCGCACTCCTGATGTGCGGCATGGTGTCGCCGATTCCAAGGCCGTGCAGAATATGAGAACCAAGAGTGAGACATGATGAAGGCTTGCGAGATCATGTATGCAGTATCGCATTGAAAAGAAAGTGCGAGTTTGCCTATCTCGGTTCTTGTGGGGGCTGAAAGCGGCTGTTGGCCGGGCAGGGCAGGGCAGTCTCGACCTCACCTCTTCCATCTCTTAACCATCTTTCAATATGCATGAGACCTCTACTCTCGGGTGGGCTGTCGACCGCCCCCGATCTCTCGCTGAACCTTTGACTTGGATCTGGTCATGTGGCAAGTCTCCGTTTGTCATTGCCTGCGACCGCCCGCGAACTCGGCCAAGATGCGTATCACTTAGCGTTCCATCCCTTAAGCAATGGTTGAACGCTTCCAGCCTTGCTGTAAAAGTCAGCGGAAAAGCGGGAGAACTGCATATAGTAGCCTTCGTGAGCAAGGTTTCTTCGATCATCGGAGTCTCCTGGCCATCGACGTGCTTTTACTGAGAACACGGTGTGCTGACGGACGCTGTAGGAGAAGTCGGCCCAGCGTGCATTGTCTCTGTCATCCCCACATCTCATCATCCACTCGTGCAAGTAGGGATGCTCAGTGCGGTTTGCGACGTTGTATCTTTGGCTGAAGACCAACTTGATGATGAATCGTGGCCAGTCTTCGTCACGATAGTCGCAGCACTCGTTTTCCAATCGCCAATGGTCGAACAACGTCATCAGCCGCCTGAAGTCGAAGTCTCGGATCGTGACTTTTGGGACTGGTGCAAGTCTGATCGCCATCGGAAGGCCTTCACAGCGAAGCTGCTGGTTGACTTGTGTTAGGGGATGGGTCGAGGTCAAGACCTTCATAGCATCGCGTGCTCTCGGGGTTGGTTCAGGTCGCCCACGTGCTTTCATCATGTTCTTGGGCGAGTGGATGAGGTACGTGTTACGGACGTCTGTGAGTGCCAGCTCATAGATCTTGTTGCGCAGTTCGGCGGGCAGCTTGAAGAAGTAGCAGGCCTTCCTCGGATCGTCAACTTTCTCCTTCGGATCATCGACTTTCTCGGTCATCTGCGACTGCTGTTGCGTTTGCTTTGTGGCTGGTGCGGGCAGATTCAACTTGAGAGCGGATGAGTAGAGCATGATGATGGTTGGAGATTGTGCAATAATGACCTGAGATTTAGAAGTGGTTCGAGACTTTGAAGTTAGAGAAGAGGGCCGTTCAGAGGACGACTGACGCTTCGGCATCAAGACTTCACTCAAGTAAGATGTGAGTCATTTCATCGAACGCTGTCTCACATCGTTTTGATGCGTCTGATGGCTGATTCCAGCAGTCTATCCTGTCCTCTACAGCTTTCGACTGGCTTCCATGACTTCCGTGAACGACAATGCGACGTTGAAGATGCAGGGCCGAGATACAACGTGCTCTGTAGCCGCAAAGATATCGCCCGCGAGCTATCAAGCTGGAAGCCAGCCTGCCCGAATACCTTCACTTCGCCGGACGCCGGAACTTCGCTGGAAGCTACTCTCGCGCACGCATCATTTGTGTAACTTTAGCGTGCAGAGATAATACGAACGGAGATGTCTCGCACGTTGTTCCTCATGGCATATGCGAAGAGTGAGCTATGTTTGGTTCACGATGCTGTGACAAAAGAACTGGCTGGATTGCTGGGCTTCTTTGTTTGCATGTGCCCACAGGGCTCAAGGTATGTCATATCTGCTGACTGATCTTCGCAAGGTCTTCGTACACAATCATCTTCTTCACTCGCCACAAATATATCGCAGTCATAACACTTAGTATATTCGCATACTTGCTCTCTCCAGCTCGGGACGATGTGAATGCCCGAGCCTTCACGCATCTCCGAACCGTCACGCAATGTGTCGTCGCGACCATTCACTCGTCGGCGCCTAGACCACGAAGCGAAGACTGCCGTTCTTAAGCCCCGTCCGTTCGAGCTTTCAGCTTCCAGCTCAGCACCGACCTCACGAAACCCAAGATGGCGAAGCAGTGGACCGGCAAGATTGTGCGCGACGAGAACTTCGGCTGGGATTGCGATACTGTCCGCAGACATTCATCCAAGCGCAGAAGACTTGAGATACAACCTAAGAGCGCCGCCCGTGCTGCAGTCCCTAACAAGCCCTTCCGCCTCCTGGATCTGCCTGCGGAACTTCGAGACATCGTCTACGAGAAAGTCCTGGACCTCGATCCCATAGCCCACCTATCGCGCTTCACCAGCGACAAGAAATTACTGACAGACTGCCGTCTCGTTGCAGTTAGCAAGCAAGTGCAAGGAGAGTTCATGAACATCATGAACCTTTACGTCCCCACGATCCGGACATGCATCAGAAACCTCGACTTTGCCCACGTCATCGCCTACCTCAACCGCATCCCAGAGAAAGAGCTCACCAAGCTTGTTGCCGATACCAACGCAGGCACACGGCAGATGGTGTTCGAGTTCGACTTTTGCGGCCTCTCTAACAACTTCGAGCGTCCACTTCAACGCTGGCTGAACCGTGTTAGTGACCCATCTAAGAGAGGCACCAATGTTAGCTTTGGGTATAAATGGAATCATTAGAGCTAGCTTTGGAGCAATGAAATCAAGTGCCGTCCTAACCTCTCGTATCCCGATGCCCGAGCTGAATGGGACAGGATCGTAGAGGCGGCAGAGGGTTACGCGACGTTGATCTGATTGATGACAATATAGAAGCAGCACGAGCAGCAAGAGGGTGGCAAACAGGTTGCGAATGGCATCAGGTGGAAGCAGTCGGCTGGCTTATAAGGGGGAAATCCAGTGTAAGGTAGATGAGGCGTGCTTGAAGGTCGTGGACAAAATGCACAGATAGGAGACAGAGCAGGGGAAAGCTGCTAGACAATCGATCAAGCAATGGAAGCGAAACCGTGTTGGTCTGCTTAATGTGCTCCATCCTAATTGATGACGAGAAGTACCGAATCACAGGCTTGTTTAACGAACAGTACATGTGTAGTCTTCACACATGAAAGGTTGGAAGCAGGGACTCGCTGCTGATAGATTCCAGCTGTCCCTTACCCGTCTGAACGATCTGTCGTAAGGGGCATCGAGGTCGAGGCTGAGTAAAAATCGGATGAGGCTTCGAACCTCCTTCTTCACCTTTCCGGACTCTTTCAGCCACGCAGTTCAGAGGTATGGGCAGAAGCATCGTAGACGACAAGCCGCGGAAAATGTCGGCTGACGGGTCACGTAGAGCGAGGAAGTTGTGGATAGACGGCGTAGAAACGGAAGCAAAGCAGGTTCGGCTAGAGATATGGCAGTGTATCAGGATAAAGACGTAGCAGCCAGGCAGCGATTCGTACTTCAGGGGAGTGCTTATGAACAGCTCACTGTTTCAATTGAGGGCTACCTACAGGCTTGTAGACAATGTTCAACTCCGCTGGTAGTATTGCGCCTTCAATTTTGATTTCAGTCTGGCCGTCGCGCGCCTTCTCCATGCGTTTCGAGCTTTCGCCATAGTGTCGAACGAATGCGGTATCGACATCTTGTCCGGACGCCGTCCATTTCCTTCCGCTCTTCACTTCCGTTCGACTCTGATCCTCGACACTAGGGAGTATCATCACAGACACGACTCCGTCGCCTATGTATGCCTTAGTCCTCCGTTAATCGAACTAAGAGCAAGTCTCCCTTCACATCTTAGATTCATGCTAGTTTGTCGCGCTTCTTCCTCTTCAAGAGTTCGTCGTTCAGGAGTCCCTCAAGCATGATTCTACCTTCGTCTCCTAGTGACTTGTCGAGACCAGGACCCTTGAGGTAACGAAAGTCCATAGCGATGCCTCTCTTAGTTACGTACACCCACGAATTCCAGCCTCTTAAGCCACCGCCCTCCGAGGAAAAGCTGTGCTCTCTGCGGTGGTCTATGATGATTTCCATGCTGCGCTCTTTGACCTGCTCGAAGTCGATATCGGGAAGGCTCTTGATGTATGCGACAATGTGTCTGAAGTCGAATCCCCAGACCCTGGTCTGGATCGCGCTTGAAGCTCCAATGTCGAAGATGTGTCTGAACTCCGAGCTGATTTGCTTGGAGACACAGATAAGAGGGCAGTTGGTCATGAGTGCACTGCGACCTCCCCTATCCGACAGCCGGGAGGGATGATCTTCGAGGGTGCAGGCGTAGACGTTGTTGCGCAGCTCGGCGGCAAGATCAAGGAAGCGGAAGGGCATGTCGTCGGAATTGTCCTGTCCTGTGGCGACAATAGGCTGACTGTCTGGCACGAAGACCTCGTCGTGCTTGCCCTTGACTACTGCCATCTTGTGGCAACGGCGATTAGTGGACCGAGGTGCTGTGATGATTTGGTGTCGCCAGTGAGGAAGAGAGAATGGAATGTTGTGGAAGTCATCAGCGGAGAGTCCGTGCGCTTTCATCTTCACGTGCAAACAAGAATGGTCGGCCTTGCTGTGTCGTAACTAACGGCATTCGAACAGCGCATTCATGAATGAACTGGCAACAGCAGTCCAGAGCATGTAGAAAGAGTTCAGACGGTCTCTCCTCAAGTACGACCCATTGCCCAGTCGTCAGGCTGAGTAGCGCTCAAAATGGGAGCATGGAAACAGCCCCAAACCACTAACAGACTTGACAGGCTGTCTACAGACCTAAGGTCCTCAATTCCTGCCGCTTCTGATGCACAGCCTGCATCAACGCCTCAAGCTCTTTTTGATCATACCCATTCAAGAAACTCTCGATAGTCAACTCCTCATAAGCAAACACCATCCCATACTTATCATCCAGCCTCCTGTAGTCAAACAACCTCCTAGAAGGATCATCTCTCAACCCTTTCCTCACAGCTTTAACGTCCTCCGGCTCATCGTCTGGCGGGTCATAAGGTGCTCCTAGGATTACCTCATCGTTGTCATCGTACGCACGATGAAACTGCTCGTCATGAGTAAGAGGCGGCGGGCGGTCCTGTTGAAGGGTGAACTCTTCAAGATTTGGTTGTGTGCAGCGAATGACGTGGAAGGCGGCTAACCAAGTAGGAGCGTAATTTGATCGGCCGCGAAATCGATCGAAGCCGGCGGAGAAGCAATTCACGAGGCGGAGGGATCTGAGCTGGCCGACTTTCCCTTCGAGACAGTTCAGGAGAGCGTGGTCAACGAAGCAATTTTGGAGGGTCAAGTGGGTGAGCTTGGGTAGATCTTGCGGTTGTATGGGAGTCGGCACGTGGTGCATCAAGTCGCAGCCTGTCGCGGATGTTAGACGTTACTTTCTGGTACACATGGCGGGTCTGGGAAATCGTAAAGCTTTACCAATGGGATTATCCGCATGTGCGACTAGCTTGACACTTTTCGCGGCTGTTAGATGCTGGAAGAATGTATCTCTCAAGTTGTCGATGGAATCCAGATATCCCTGCATAGTGTTCGCATGCCTAGAAGCGAAGGGCAGAAGGTTAGCAAGTGTCTCACACATAAGTCAGAATGGTTTCTGCCCTTTAGTGTACGTACCAGCCTACACCATTATCACCTCCCCACAGCCCAAGCTCAAACTCCTCGAGCCCACTCATCATAGCTTTCCACTCCGGCATCTGCTGCGCCGACGTCGTCTTCGGCGGCAGATTGTGCACCTCCAGTCGACGAAGGCCACGAAGACCTTTAGAGCCTACCGCTATGGCCTTGAACGCCACGTTGTACAGACCTCGCCAGCAGAAACTCGCTTCCTTCTCTACAACATCTTCGGTGCCCTCGTCGTCTTGACACATCTGTATCCCGCCGCCGCACTAATCATCGTCCCAAGCGTCGCCTTCGAAGCTCTCCGGTTCTGGACAGAATGTAATCCTTAAGGTTGAGACATTCGGCAAGGCGGACCGGCTGAGCATACTCCATACCAGTGGAGAAGTGTTCGAGACTGTGTAGACGTTGTCGTCCCCGGCGTTTGATTCCTCGTTCAGGTAGACCTCCATATGCAGCGTGTGAACATGCCGTGCATACTTGTTCACGATCTCCTCAAGGACTGCGCTGTGTTCTGCTCGACTTGTTGCGCGTAAGCCTCGATAGACAGTCGATCCCAGACATTGTCGGAAAGTGGAGTTGGCAGCGCTAAGAGCACCGCAGTCTCTTGCGTTGAGACACTCGCCTATTCGGATCAACAGCTCGGCCGGTAAGTCGTGAAGTAGTTTGAGGACCATTGTGGGAATGTTGGAGTAGAGGAAAGAGATTGGCATGCAGCAGATGTGGTCGAAAGATATAGTGGATACAGACCCACTTCAGCCGTACGGGCCAGGCAGTCAGCCAATGGACGTTGAGGATGGGCAGAGCAGGAGCTAAAGTCCAGTCGTCTGAGAGTAGTCTTATAACAAACGCTGTATGGGCACCTGATCAGATACTCTGATCGAGGAAGTATGCGCGGCCTTGTTCCTCCGGGAGACTAGGCAGCCTGAGACGATTTGTATGCCAAAGCAGTGGGACCACCCCAAGAGGAGGTAGTTTGTGTCGCACGAACGTTGTCCACTTCGAGGGGTCTGAACGAACAGGCATCTAGCACCACACCACACCCTTCCACCCGCATGTGCCAACCTCGCTCCTCTCCTCGCAATCGATCACTGCCTCGCCCTCCTCCCGGCGTCATGCACCTCCCTCCGAATATCAAATAGCACATCATCAAAAGCCCTCTCATCCTCCTGACTCCCAAATACCATCTTGGGAATATCCGCCAGCACACCATACAGTCTCGCCAGAATGTTCTTTGGCGATGCTGCGGAGTTGGTTGCCGCCCGCTCCTCCTCTCCAAGTATCGACGCTTCTCTAAGTGAGCTTCCAGCATCCGAAGTACTTTGTGAAAGCCGTGCGGCCTTCCTCGTGGTTGGCGGCGCTGGAGCTGGAGTTTCTGTGACGACAGTTGTGGAGTCAAGGTCGTTGCTGATCATCGAGGCTCGGCGTTTGCGACTTGTGGATGTGGTGGAGGCTTGGCGAGACTCGACTTGAGGGAGAGGGTGTTTTCTTGGTCGGCCGCGGCCTCGTTTGAAGGGTTGCTGAGATTCTGGCTGGCTTTCGACTGGATGCTCTGGCTCCGGCTGTGACTCAGGCTGCTTAGAGTACGACTTCCTCGGACGGCCACGTTGACGTTTGATATGCTGTTGTTCCTGGCTGTCTGGGGCCGTCTCCAAGACAGCGGCAGGCTCTGGATCTGGCATACTCTGCAATGCTTGACTGTCCGCCATAGCCTTTGGCGAGGGGCGTGGCCGGCTGGCGACGACGATCTCGTCTCCAATATCATCGTCTTCCTCGCCATTGTGTTGTGGAGTACTAGGACTAGAAGTCAATCGTCTCCAGAGCTCCTTTATGGGAGAAGGTGTAGATTTCTTGGCCTTCTTTCGAGGCGAATCCGCTGCTTCGAGAGCTCGTTGTCGCTTCTGGCGTCCTGAGCGACCTTCCCTTGGCGTCGAAGCGACGCTACCAGCCTCACTAGCGCTGACAGTTCGCTTCATCGGCTCGATGAAAGATTCCTCGATCCTGGATGGTGTCTGCGAAACGCTGTTCTGGGACTCATGGCTGTCTTGAGGTGCTCCAATTGGTGAGTGGAACTGTTCTTCCGCTTCCGACTCGTCTTGCTCGGTTTCCTTGCCCGCGGCTGCAGCGGCTGCTTCACGCTCTAATTGTGCAGTTGGCAACAAGTTGTCGGAGACCATATCACTGGCAACAGGCCCTTCGACCTGATCTTGCACAGTCGCCTGCCGTACAACTTCGACGTCTTGAGCTTGCGCCTCATTGACGGCATCCCGATCCACACCATGTTCGATGTCAATTGTAGTTTCGTCAACATGATCGGTACTCTCATCAGCTAGATCCTCAGCCCGCCGTGGTGGGGACGATGGCGGGTCAACGATGTCGGTGGCCTCATCATCGCTCAATTGATCTGGCTCCGGTGCATGGCCACTCGCACGAGGCGTCGGCGAAGAAGGCATATCGTCGCTCATAGGGTTGTTATCAGCAAGAGCTGTTGGAGTCGTCAATGCCTCATGACCGTGGTGTCGTGCAGCATCTGAAGAAAAGTCGAGCTTCTTAGATATATTTCTGCCTCTGCTTTCCGATCGTCCAGGGCTAGACGACAGCTCTGGAAACATCTGTGCATCGCCATGTTGCCTGGCCTTCACTTCTTGCTGATGCTCGGTCAGCAGCTGAGACTCTTGAACGGCGGACATCGACGGATCAGATCCAATAGGGGCGAATTCTACCTGCGAGTCATCGTGTCGCAAGCGAGCCTTCGGCGTGGAGCGCTTGGATGACTTTGTTCGCTTCTTCGTAGCTGGATCCTTGCCGGAGAGGCGAGGAGTACCGAACGGACTGTTAAGCACCATGTTTGAAGAATTGAGTGATGGCCAGGGGCTGTGCAGTGCTGCTGTGCCCGCATATGGCGAGGCATCCTGGGATTCTGCGAAGGCAGGTAGATAGGCAATCTCAACATCGCTGTCGTCGTCTTCAAGTCCAGGCAGTTGGAGCTCTGCTTCGATGCGCCTGGCTCGCAAGACAGGCAAAAGCTTCGGCGGGTATTCGAGGGTGTCCTGAAGGCCGAACGTCTCGTTCCAGAATGTGATCGTCTTGTTCACGACGTCCTTGCCCGGGCTTGAAAGTCCAGCGAGGAGAAGCGGTCCCAACATATCAAGCGAAACACTATCCCTGGACAACGTACTTTGTTGGACGAAGCGTAGGATGTCTGACCAGAGCGAGCAGATGTCCTTGGCCGCTTTGTGGAGTATGTCACTGTTTTCTGTCGCACTGAGGGGGAAGAAGACTCTGTCGCGGTCTGCAGTAAAGACAGCCATTGCTTCCTGCATCCTCATAAGGCTGCTTGGTACGATCTTTGCGGGGCACCGCAGGAGAAACTGTACCACAGCCGCGAAGTAGTCAACAGTTGCACCGACATACAGCATGCCGTCTTGCTCTGCAAGACCCTCGTAGGCCTTGTGGGACATTTTGTTGATCAAGTTGTAAAGCTGTTCGTAAGGATCGAAAACACCAGCAGACCACTTCGAAGGTGGATCGAGGCTGACTGACCAAAGTGCTTTTCTGCCCTGCTCCAGCTCCTGTCGAGATTTTGGCCAGACGCCATGCTCAAGAATGCTTCTGCAGATCTCGAGGCCTGCTGAAACAGACAGCTCGTCATACCTGTCCAGCAAGGATTTGGCGAAAGGCTCGATTACACCAAGAGCGACTCCTCCGTCGCCACCATAGTGCTTCGCGAAATTGCAAGTTGCGGCATAGAGCTCTGTCGCTTTTTGTGAGCAAAGTGACGAGAATGGGTGTGCCCGCAGACCAAACGCAATGATGTTCGACCCTGACCGAAGAGCAATGCCCACTGACTGTGAGTTGTGCTGTTCAGACGCTGAGGATTGTCTTTTTAACGCTCTCACAGCGCTGTCCGCAACCGCAGCCCAAAGTTCTTGTGCCATACCAGCGAAAGAATGCTGGTCAGAGCAGAAGTGTAGTGTACGATATAGGAGACTGATCGTGCCTGAAGCCGAACCTCTGGCGCCAGCGAGTAGATCGAGATACCAGACCGCGGACTGCACATATGCTTCGCTCGAGCCATGAGACTGCGCCGGGTTATAGTATAGCGCAAAAAGAAACACGAATGGAGAATAAGCCGTCTTTTGGTGTTTCGAGATGCGGTTGGAGGGTGTGGGCGTGGCTTCGACTTCGTCCTCGTTGGTCTTTGTGAGGAAGTCTTCCACGAAAGCACCCGCTCCAATGGCCTCGACACAGCTGGCCAAGAGCAGCTGATACCGATCCAGGAACAGCAATACGTCGGATGGCTCGCGCGAAGACATGGGGGCATGATACAAGCGACGGAAGAAGTTGGTCAGCTCGGCCAGAGCAACTTTGAGCTCATTCGATGTCTTCACTTCCTGAGTTCCAGCCTCTGCAACTGCTTGCAGGAGTAATCCCCAACAGCTGTTGACAGCTTCGTTCACAACCGGCGGCGAGCACATGCCAGCCGCAATCATCGGCTCCAAAACCCGGATGATCCGGCCCAGTCGAGACCGCACCCATTTGGCATCCAACGATGAAAGATCTTCCGGCTTGATAGGGTTCGAGTCGAGTGCAGCGCTCTCGTTGTAGCTTGTCTTTTTCCTCGCGAGAAGACCACGTAGCAGGCGGCACGCTTGTGCTTGCCCACGTCGACCAGCCTTGATAAGCTTCTCAATGACCTCTTCAACATACAGCTTCCATGCTTCATCCAGCTCCTCGTGGGAGAGTGTGGGCCGCAATCCGTAGTTGAGGAGATGGCAATAACTGTGGACCGCAAGCTCTCTCGCCTGTTGGGAGAATCTGTCGTTCCCGCGACGATCGAGCAGGGTCGTGATTGGTAGTCGTAACATAGATCGCATTGGTTGCGTTGTGGAGGCGTCAGGCGAAATTGTGAACATGAGTTTGTTCCACGCGATGTGTGCATGGTGCTTGACAGTCATATCGCCAGAGTTGAGACACCTTTGGATAGTTGAGAGAAAGACTCTGATTTTGGGCCAGCGATCGATCGGCTTTCGTTTCGACCGAAAGAAGAGGATAACGGCAGCCCATATTTGAGGCACAAATTGTGCAAGATCCTTGTCGGCAGCCATGTCCGTGAGCCTCTTGTTGAAGTATTCGCAATATGCGGTGCCTTCCTCGGTCTGGGCCTCGAAAATCTCAAAGAGAGTCTTGCTGGCGAGAGGATATGACCCCATGCACAAAGCTGCATGTTGGCAAGTATCGATCGCTCGTAGCCGGGTGTCGCTGATACTGCTCAGTAGACCCGTCAACAGATGCCCGATCCAGTCCTGCATCCTGCTGAGCATCACTGATGGCTGCTGTGTCGTGAGTTTCTGGTAAACAGTCAAACGAGCAGCGACCACACTGTTTCCTGAACACCGCTCTTCGATAGTCTGCAGTGAAGCCAAAATCCTCTCGACCTTGTTTGCTGTCATGATGCCAGAAGGAAAGTGCTGCATCATGAGGATGTGTACGTGCGCTTTCACAATCGGTTTCGGCGCGTCACTTTGCTCCAGAACCACGATAGACCGGTCTATGACGAAAGCCCGAAAGTCGTTGTCGAGTGCTCGTTCCGTGGTTTGATCCCACAACAAAGCAGACGTGAGATTCAGCGCTTGGGTGACAATCTGGGCGTCAAGTGCTCCCTGCGTGTCTTTCCAGGCCATATCGCGGGTGATGAATTGCTGCAAGAGATCCATCTTGTCCACAAGGGCTTCTCGCTCGGGGAGGTCAGAATACTGCTTGAGAGCGCCATTGAGACATAGGTAAGCATCTCGACGAGCGTCTCGAGACGAACCGCCCAACTGCTTAAGCACAGACTGGAGCATCCTTCGAAAGCTTCCGGGTTCCTGGGGGGAGAAGTAATTCAATCTGCTCTCGACATCATCCGGAGTGGGTGGCAATTGCTCGATGGACCTCTTCAATATCGACTTTAAAGGACCCGAGCTGCGAGGCGCTGGCGACTCATGAGCAGCTCGCAGCGGGCTGGAAAGAGCAGCAGGTCGTATCTGATATGTTGGTTCGAGCAGGAAATCGACCTTCTTGCTTGTGGTGGGGTTTCGAGGTTGTGCGGCTTTGGAAGGTGGGGTGTCGGTAGAGCAGGTCACTCTCGATGATGAAGAGAGTTGGGAGGGTTCGTGATGGCCCTCCTCAAGGAATGCTAGAGCGTCGTCGACCGTCTTATTTGTATCGGGAGAGAAGACTGTAGTTTTGGATGTATCCTTCGGGGGTGTCGGCGGCCGGGTTGGAAGGGCGTTGAAGCGAGAAGAGCCTTCTGCCGGCGACGACAACATGATGGATCGCTCCAGCCGCCCGACAGATGCTCAGCAAGATGGAGGTATTGTACAAGACATGGCCACGCTCCACGGGCAGATGAAGTGAGGTGATGGAGCAAGCGCCAGTGATGAAACGAGGTTGGGAGACGCGAGACTCCAGGGTTCACGCGTCGAGACGCTCGTTAGCGCGACTGTGGCCCGTCCCGCTCGAATCTACGGGCCGATCTTCGCTTACCATTCAAAGTGACGACAGCAACATCGCGACAACCATCTCCACACCTGAGAACTGACTTTGGGGCAGCGTAGCACAAGAAGCTGCACAGCTACGGCTGCCCTCCATTCCACACCACCACGCTTTCACCGGACTTTACATTGAAAACGCCCAGCCGCCCTCCACCATATCCGACCCTCAACTCATCCTTTCCGCCCCCTCAGAAAGTCAAAATGATGGCGATGCGACCGCAAGATGCCACCCCAATGGCCGGCTTGGCAGCTTCAGGTGCGAACACTCTCCGTCCATGACTTTGACACGTGCGCCGCTAATCTAGCTTGCATCAGGCACCGCTGAGGTTGACAGGCTCCTGCTTCAGCTAGAGCAGAATCTGGAAGCCGCTAAACTGTCGTTGAAGCGTGAGTGAATGACTTTACGTGTTTGCCACAACGTGCTGAAACTCCCCAGAACAAGAAGATGTATTGGGTCAGGTGAAAGTCCTTGGCCGTCGGACAGATACTGCTGGACCGATCTTCACCAAGAGAGTGTGTTACCTTGAATATTCATTATCTCATCACTGCATGCGTGCTGACAGCGCAAGGGTATCTCGGTACTATCAAGATATGGCCTTGATCGAGGGACCGATCCGTCATCACGCGAAGCTCTTCGATGTCTGGCAAATGCATTCCTGCTCAACGAACCGTCACGACAGATCTTCGTCGATCTTGGCTATGGACCAAAAGCCGCTAACAGGCTCAAAGTCGATAATCGAGACGACGAGTTCTTGATATCACGAATCCTATTCCTTCTAACATACAACACCAAGATCGACTTCGAAGTCCTCGTGGACGACCACAAACTCGCGGACAGTATCAATCAGCATATCCTTCGGCATGCGAAGAACTTCTCCAAAACCGGGCGAAGAAAATCGACCACCTCATCTCTCCAAGACATGGCCATGGTCGAAATATTGAAGCTGCTGTTCAACATCACCTACTATTACCCTGACCTCATACCCAGATTTACGCCTTCGGTCGAGCCTCTCATCAATATCATTCTCCATCATGCGTTACCCTCACCACCCCTCCAACCACCAATCACCTACCTCCTCAACGCCCTCCTCAATCTTGACCTCAAAGCATCGGAGAAGAAGACGCGCATGGGTCCAGAACCAAGGTCAAGTCCGCTGTTTCCCTACTCGAACCCCGAGTCTGTCGTAGATCGCCTGGTCTGCATCTTCGACGAAGCGATCAGAAAGCAGTCCGAGCGCGAACTTGACCAAGCTGCAGCTCCGCTTTGCACGCTGATAAGGCGAATGTACGAACTGGCGACGCCACAAATGAAGTCCTGGATGCGATGGCTTCTCTTGCCGAATCCCAAAGACCGTGACAAACCGCTCGGTCAAGGCGAAACACTATCCGCAAGACTCCTTCGACTCTCATGCTCACCGAGCCTCCCAACCTTGCGAGAGAACATCTCCGGCCTCCTTTTCGAGCTCAGCGACAAGGATGCGACTAAGTTCGTCAAGAACATCGGTTATGGCTTTGCCTCGGGCTTCTTGATGAGCCACAACATCGAGATCCCGTCAAATGCCATGGAGGCCAGCAGTATCAGCAGTGACGATGCCGAGCCAGGCGCAGACATCAATCCAGTCACGGGACAAAGATACGAAGCCGAAGATCGTGATGCACCACAGGTCCAGATGACGGAAGAGGAGAAAGAGCGGGAGGCTGAGCGACTTTTTGTCTTGTTCGAGAGATTGAAAGCGACGGGCGTTGTGGACGTCAGTAATCCGGTGCAGCAGGCGATCGATGATGGGAGGTTCGAGGAGTTGGACTGAGGTGCGTACGATACACGACCAGCTTTCAAGCCAGAAGTACGTTTATGATGAGTGTAGGCCCGTCTAGCCAGTACAACGATCGAGGTAGCATGTATAACATACTTCGAAGGCTGAATGGACCCTAGGTCTCTTGTCTCATAAACCCAGATCAGTGCTACTTTCGGTATAGTCTCTACCAGTGGAGAGATGCCCTGAGACGAAAAGTGATGCGCCCTACGAAGCTTTCTGGGTCGTCAGTTCCACTACAAATATATCTGGATTTCGTACCCACGACACCACTTCACGACCACAATTCCACATCCCCCGCCATGGACTCCTCTACACAGAATGCAAAGGGCAAGCAATCCTGGATCGAGACGCCCTTGATATGGTCAAAACACCTGTCAAAACTAGCCGGCTGGTGAGCAACACCGCCTTACAAACCACAGCCCACCTTCTCACAGAATGAACCCCAGCAACATCTACCTCAAACTCGAAAACACCCAACCCTCAGGCTCCTTCAAGTCCCGCGGCATGGGCGCATTCGTCCGCGCACACCTCCCCACTGACAGCACCCCAACAACCCACTTCTTCTGCAGCTCCGGCGGCAACGCAGGTCTCGGCGTCGTGTCCGCCGCAGTAACCTACAACTGCCCCGCGACCATCGTCGTCCCACTCTCAACCTCCGCCTACATGATCGACAAGATCCGCGAGGCGGGCGCGAGCGATGTGATCCAGAAGGGCGCCTCATGGTACGAAGCCGACGAGTATCTAAGGGAGGAAATCATGCCGGCTGTGAGGGCGAGAGGCGAGGCGGCGGTTTATGTGCCGCCGTTCGATGATCCGCTTATTTGGGAGGGGCATTCGACGATTGTGGATGAGATTATGAAGCAGATGGAGACGGTGGATGCGCATTATCCATCGACGACTGCCGCTGCTGCAGCGACTCCAGCACCTGACGCCATCATCTGCAGCGTCGGCGGCGGCGGTCTCTTCAACGGCATCATGCTCGGCCTCTCACGCTACCCTGCCGCTCAGAAAACCAAAGTCCTCGCAGTCGAAACCCTCGGCGCAAACGCCCTCTCCGAATCCCTTAAAGCAGGCCAACTCATCACCCTTCCCGAAATCACCAGCATCGCCACAACGCTCGGCGCTCGCCGTGTCAGCGAGCAGAGCTTCAAGTACGCCATGGAGAACAAGGACATCGTACAATGCGCCGTGCTGACGGACAAGGAGACTGTCTCGGCTTGCAAGGCTTTCGCGGACGATGAGAGGACTCTGGTGGAGCCGGCTTGTGCGGTGAGTCTGGCGGTTGTTTATGAGGGGAAGTTGAAGGAGTATTTTCCGGATTTGAGACCTGAGAGTCGGGTTGTGGTTGTTGTTTGTGGGGGGAGTGGGTTGAGTGTGGAGATTTTGAATGGGTATGTTGAGAAGTATCTACGGTAGATGCAGAGCGTGATGGGTAACGGTTGGAGCATATATGTAGATTCATTTACGAGCCAGCCGTTGGCAGGACGATGTTCTCGTCTGCAGGCTGTCTAGGGCTACTCTTTCCTTCAGTCTCAGATATTCCAGCTTACGCAGCTTACGCGCTAGACCTAGACTCGATGAGACGGGTGTCTGCGTTCGTGAGCCAAGAAATTCCAGGCCCTTAGCGTTTGAAGCAGCTCAATCGAGGACCACATTCACACCACACAAATTCCTCATTCTTCCGTTTTGCTCCATCAATACGAAGCCACGCTTACATCGCCCTGTCTTTCTCCACGGATCGATCATGTATTTTCAGTAACAACGTGGCAACAGACTTCCGAGCATCGTGCGTCTGGCCCCTGTCACACGAGGCTGCGAACAGCGGTTCAGGCTAGCATTTTCATCCTAGTCGCCCACGTGCGAACCGCCGTCTCTTACCTACCCATGGAGACAGCTCGGACAAATCATCCAACCTCACGTGGCTTCATTGTGCAAGACCGTCAGTAACCTTCGATGCATCTCCAAGTACAGAGCTGAGGAGCCTCCACGAGCGCCGTCTTCCAACAAGGCACTTGGCATTCGTTGCTCGCCTCGGGTCTTCACGAACTCTGCGCCCAGACTTCAAGTGATTTGATTGCTGATGTGCGACTTCCAAAGTCAGACATTCTCTGGTAGCAAGGTGCTCGCTCGTATGCGCTCAATTCGATCCGGACCGAGGGGTCTGGGCTGCTTCTAGCCATTTTGGCGACCTCATGTAGGAAGTGAATAGCATATAAGCTGAGTTCCTAACTGCTTCAAACAGAAATCACATCAGTAAGATATTCCTTCAACATCCGTTCAACTCATCCCTATACCTCAAGATGCTCTCCTCTGGTCTCGTCGCCGTTGCCCTTATGGGCTCGGCCGCTTTCGCTGCACCCGCTGCCACCACTGTTAGTGGTCCTCCGGTCGTCTACCAGACAGCAGCCGATGCCCCTTTAGTGACTGCTACCACACTGGCCGCCCCTGCGGCAACTGGTAACAGCAAGGCCAAGCGCGATGCTACTACCTGCTATCCTCAGCCCACGGGCATCGCTCACAAGACCACTCCCGATACCGCATCCGCATTCAGGGCCGACTCCTACTACTCTTAGCAAGCTCAGGCTGCTTTGACGCCAATTGGCTTCACATCTGTCTTCAGCAATACCGGTGCTTCGCTAAACGCCGACGGCTACCTTGGCTTCACCCTGCTCGACAGCTACGACGTACAGACCTGCGCCAATAAGTGCAATGCCATTACAGGCTGCACTTCCTTCAACGTCTACTTCGAGCGTAATCCCTCTGTGGACCCCAACGATGCTTCATGCTCTAACCCCTCGAGCGTAACGAACATCAAGTGCGTCTGGTGGAGCTCGAAGATCTCCTCCTCCAACAACGTCAACACAGGCCAGTTCCACAACCAGTTCGAAGTTGCTATCGCTGGTAGCAATGGCTACACCGGCCTCCCGACTCAACGCGGCTTCCGCATCAAGACAGGCGGCAGCGGCACCGTCATGGACAACCGCTGGCTCGCAGTCTCTCCCAGCGAAGGCGCCGCCGTAGCATTGAACCCCGCTCAATACAAAGGCCAGACTAGCACATTCCAAATCGGCCGCAACGGCGAGCTCTTGCAGACTTACTATGCCACGGGAATGGCTGGTGTTGCTCCTAATCAAAGCGGCAAATGGGACTTCTTGCAGTACAGGGCTGTCGGTTAGGCTGGTGTCGATTACATTCGTTGCTCGGCTGCGAGCGATGGTTTAATTAGCTGTCAGTCTAAGAGCGGCTGGCAATATGCGGGGGTGTGCCCCAACCGCAAGCAGTCGATTAGTGGGCTGCTGTACTTCGGACTGCCGCAAAGCATCCCGAGTGATTGCAAGTGGATTGGGCTTTATGTTGATACGGATATCTCGGGACTGGCTTGAACGATACTGGAGGACTCTGACGTTTCCTTCGATATCTATACATAGGATGAGGGCTCTTGTAGACCACCACACTGCTCGCACTGAGAGCTTTAGAAATTTCAATCTTGGAAGCACCTGTATGCAATTCTGATAGACTACCTCGCTCATTTACTCGTTCACATTTGCTCAGCCAAGCTGATTTCGAGACACAGGTTAGCAACAACGTTGTCGTGAGACGTTCGAGACTGTGTTCCAAGCTACTGATCTTTTCCAACATTCCCAGCCGATCTCTCGTCCATCGAGACAATCACTAACCTAGTCACATTCGAGCTAAACTGCTAGCCCGACAACGCCTTCATGGCATATGCCTTAAGAGTTTCGGTGCTCTCAGCGTCCAGCTCTGCCACTTTCAGCAGCTCATCACAATCGACATGTCGCGTCAACAACTCCGTGAACTTCACCACCATCGTCTTCCTCGTTAACAAGCCCTCTACGAACTCCGTTCCGATCTTGAGCACGGGATTGCTCTTACTCTGGTTCACGAATTCATTGTCAGTGACGCCGCTAGGCTGTACCGAGAGGTACTCTCCCTTGAACTGGGCAGGTTTGTTGGCCAGGCCTTTGTCGTTGTTACTGTAAATGGCGTACTCGACGACAGACTCGTCGTGCTGTGCAACTCCCACGAAATTGCGCGTCTTGTCTATCCAGAACTTTCCATCCGGCCCTACCACGATTCCAGGATCTCCAACTTTGGCATTTGGATCTCGACATGGACGTATATCCCGATGTCGGAAGATCATGCCGGGTCGCTGCTCAGAGTAGAGGACACCATGATCCAGAGTGCGAGGCCCAGGCGGGCAAGGGCCACGGCGGCGAGTTGCGTTGGAAGCTGCTACCGTGGGTCGCGTTGCTCTCCTCTCGTGGTTTGTGGGAGCAGCGGTGGTATGTCTCTGCCTCTGCCTCTGGGCTCGTCTCTGGGCTCGAGGCAGGACTTGGGTAAAACCTTCATCGTCATCAACCCATGGCGTTGTCGATGAGGGCTGTGCTGCTGGTTGTGTTCCGTGAGCGAAGGCGGTGGACTGAGCTCTGATATTTTGCCCACGATCTCGAGGAACTGTGTTGAGGTTCAGGTTGTTGATGGAGAGAGCGATTTCGGCGAGCGGTTCTCTACTGTCGCATATGGAGGCATCTTCTGATGGCTCGTCGAGGGTGGGAGAGTTCTCCTTGTCTTCCCCATTCCGCTGCAATTCTGCGACTCGTCGACTTCTCCATGGCGGCGTTTCACGCTCATTCTGTGGGGTTTGACTGTTATTAGTCTGCTGCCGCCTGCCAGCCAGGCCGTGTATTCTCGACGCCATAGCTGAATCGCGCTCCTGTCCTGAAGGACGCAATCCGGCGAGCTGTTCTACTCATCATCTGCATGGCGCAAGACGTGTCGTGCGTTGGGAGTTACTTGAGCACGCCCTGAGTCAAGCCACTTGCTTGAGTGAACGCTCGCTGTCTTCACTAGCTTCTTGTGAATGGACATTGAACAAAGGTGTTGTGCATCTGAAATTCAGTCAGCAAGCAAGCACAGTCGCTTGAGATATTATTTCTTTCGTCACCTTTCCTGCTGAATGTCCCAGAGATCTGTGAACCGACATTCGACATTCGACATTCGACATTCGACATTCGACATTCGACATTCGACATTCGACAACCATCTTACCATACAGTCACGACCTTCGGCATCAGCAACATGTCTAACATCCGCCAGGCCCTAAAGAAGGGAGCACGGGCATTTCGTCGGATCGCCAAGTGGCATGCACGATCTAATAAGCCTACCGACATGGCGGATACAAGTGAACAAGTTTACCAGCTTCCTGTCGAGTCTGACGAAGGCGATAATGGGCGTGGCGATGCACTATCTGCGGCTGACATCGTAGCGAGTCCAGAGATTGCTGCATCGGACACTTCCTGCAAGTCTTCACTTCCACATCTTGAAGTGCCGCAGATAGTGATGCCTGCTCGCCTACTCGACGAGCTTAACAAGGCAGAGGAAGCTGACAATGTCCTGAGGAAATCCGAGAAAGAGGCGGAGGCCGCCGCTCTTACCCTCGAGAGGAGACTTGACGCCTTAGACGAGCAGATTGCCTCGATTGAGGAAAACATCGCAGCCGCCGCACTGGAAGGCGAGCAATATGACCTCGAGTGTTGCGCCAAGCCAAAGCACGAGCTTCAGAAACACCTCGATGAGAAGGAAGAGATCTTCGATTTGCTGGACGAGATGCAAGAGGCCCTCCGCAAAGAGTACCAGGACTATCGAAAAGGAACTCTAGGATTCTTCGAGATGTTGAGAGAGGTTCGTGACCAGAAGTCGACAGGGATGCGTTGTGACCAAGATTCTCAAGCGCTGCATCAGAGTCGCGTGATCAAGCCGGAGCCACCACGACAGCCTTGCCAGCAGCCACTAAAGGCTTCGTCAAACGATTCAATGTGCACGACCGACCAGCCTTTGTCGGACAAGGCAAACGTAACTGCCGAGCCACCACCTACAGCGCAGCAGCGTAAATATCTCATCGCCAACTATGACATGTATCGCCGCCAGCTACACCACTGGGAAGACCAGCTCGATAATCGACACGAACGTTTCGAGCGCGAGCGCCACGAGTATGATAGATTAACCGGGGAGACTCAGACCGATATCGACAGAAGGCACTTCGAAGAGACGAGAAATATGACAAGGAAGATCATCTCTGCCGAGAAGGAGCTCGCTGAACACAAAGACAAGATGTACAGGAAAGGTGTCCAGGCTGCTAGTAGTGACGTCGAGAGTGGGTTCGTCGACGACGTGGACGATGGTTACGCCGTCAGTGGCGAAGATGAGGGAGATCCAGAAACCAGAGACGACGATCCGAGGATTTTGAAGTGGTTGGCTTGTACCGTCGTCGACGACGAGGCATCTGCCGACATACCGCCATCCAAGCCAGAAGCTGACGCTTTTGACCTTATGAGCGAGGTGGAAATATCTGACAGCTGTTCTATGGTTGCCGAGGGCGCTTGGAGACGAAGGATCGATCGTTGGGCGGCATGTGGCCAAGAGTTAAGGGCCCTTAGAGCAGGCGCGAGGCCATTCGATATTCCTAGCAGAAAATCTTCGAAGAATTGCTTGGGCTTCAGAGAGGTGGGACTTCGGAAAGGGCCTTGAGTTGGACTGCATCGAGATATATCAGTCATGTTCTAGTTGTAATTTAAAGAGGCTACACATGTTGGAGTGTCTGGGAAGTAAGTAGAAACGATGAGGCTGTGCCGCCTGTGCCCGAAGACGTGCTTTATAGGCACATTACAAGGGCGAATCACGATGGCTCGTCTTCGCTTGGAAACTTATTTCAATGTCTCAAGCGTCTCAGATGGTTTGCAAATCTTGTTTGTGGATGATTTCAAGATGGCGCTGGCTAAGACATTCCCAGCTTTGCTCATTGCAGACCGACCATGTGACGGGCGTAGTCACAGAGTTTCTCACTGACCCTTTCGTGCATGATTTTGGCGGTGTAGCTTGCGAAAACGTCCGTGATGCCGGACATGGGTGTTGAGTAAGTGATCAGTACCAACGCTAATATGGGTTGGCTTAAGATGTGACAAATTGAATGTCTAGGGAGCAATGTGTAAAGCTTGAACCGTAGGACACGCACTTTGGGTCACTGCATACAGCATTTCCGCTTCAATAGAACTACCAACAATGTTGTGTTTCAAGTCATCAGCCGTTCAATCTTCGTTCATCAGTCTCCAACTCTACGTCTAAGTTCTTTATTCATCGCTACTCCACTCGAGACTTCTCGTATGCATACTTCGGGACACTGTCTGTCAAGTTCTTGTCCAGCCTTGACCTGGTTGTGCTCATAGACACCCTTTTGGACCCGGGAAGGAGGGAGCGAAATGATGCCTCAGGCACAGTGGTGACTCTCAGGTGTCAAGTATGGAAGCTTTCCCAAGTAGCGCGAATTTGGCTTGTCATATGCTTTCATCTCTGCCCTCACTGGCCGGCTGGCTGGCTTCATGTCGCGCACTCGGATCAAAGCTCTGCTCTTTCTGTCTTTCCTCTCCTCAACTCCGACCTCTACATCACCACGTCAGTTAAACCTCCACATACGCGAGCATGTCGGACACAATACCACTCCTCTGCCCACGAGGCGCTCGACTTCTGAGTCAACGAATTCAGCAAGATCCTCGATTCGTCAACATGCACGACCCTGAGCCTGCCCAGACCAGTGCACCGCTTAGCGATTACACTCGAGTGCCAATGCCGGACAATCGCTCCCTACTGCTCGAACTGCCTGGAGAGCTTCGCAACGAGATCTACGAGTTAGTAGCTGCCACTTCAGGGCCTGCGGTCTGGAGCACGAGAGTTGGCAAGATGACGAGTCAGTCTGGGCTCGTCTGCGCAAACAGTCAGATCTATGAAGAGTACTGCAGTCTTCTGAGCTTGCAGTAAGTCTCGTGTTAGAATACACACGTGGGATTATGCTAACAAGACCGCAGCGCTTCGACGCTCACATTCAAAGTGAAGGACTTTGACTTCTCTCAAGTCATCGGGTTCCTCGACAAGCTCTCGCCTCGCGAACTGAACGCCCTGCCGAAAGCCAACCTCAAAACACGCTCCCAGCGACAAGTCAAGATCAATCTAGAAGTCACCGCGAAATGCGCCGAGGACCCAAAGAAGCTCGACGATTGGTTGATCTGTATTGGCAATGGTAAGAGAGGTGTTTACACGTCCTTCCTTAACACATGCCCCTTTCCGAAGCTGAATCAACGTCCATCAAGGCCACTGCATCGACTTCACATACGAGGGTGACATTACCGACGACTACAAGGATGCTGTTCGCTCATCCGTACGGGTAGGAGATGTGCTAGCGCCTCTGTTGC
Organism: Zasmidium angulare; assembly: GCA_002786045.1. Classification (NCBI taxonomy): domain Eukaryota; kingdom Fungi; phylum Ascomycota; class Dothideomycetes; order Mycosphaerellales; family Mycosphaerellaceae; genus Zasmidium; species Zasmidium angulare. The sequence goes on from NHNX01000015.1 coordinate 172,893, forward strand.
TAGGGTGGAGTGTGGTCCGGCCACAACGATCTCGGGGTCTCCACGGACTCAAACAGGACCGGACTCAAGTTGAAGTGATCAAGATTATTCGTGCGTTGAGGAAGGCTGCGTCCCCGGTCTTCCGCCGCAGGTCAGATGACAGCTAGCTGCTGCTTCGATTGTATTTGCCTATTCGACGACATAAGAATGGCTGTAGGAAGTCTTTCTAAGCATACCCGAAGCATACTCATACTTCTGACGAGACTGTCGTGGGTCCGGCGTTGCTAGCGAACTTTTCAGCGTCCGTACCCAGCATTAGCAATCTCGAGAGTACCTGTAGCGAACACGTTAGCTATGGCAGTTGCAGTTGTAGTCGCACTAGCTCTGACTTGAAGAGCTCCGGCAACATGATCGTCAGCGACGATCAGCACTTCGCATCACTCGTTGACAAGTTGAAAGGCGCCGAGATCAAGTTAGAGCTCTGTCCCCGGCCAGATCACCGAGACACAGGACGAGAGTGAGATCCTTCGATAGCGGCTCGGGGATACAAGAAATGCATTCAAGAACAACACTAACAACCTGCAGCAGACCGCCAGCGACCATGCACTATGATGAAATAGACTTTCAACTACACATCAGTGCGATGTGCAGACGATCTTGGTCATTGCTCTACCCAAAGCAGGATCCATCCACAGGCAATTTCTACGTTGCTCAACAGGCCTACATTTGCTCACACGCCTATAGCTTTCCTGGATTCGCTAGAATGCAACTCACAACGTCTGGGTCGATCCGTCAACGATGCGGCTGTCTCCACAGATGCATCTGCTATCCGACCTTCCGAACGACATGATGCTCAGCCGTGCAAGATCCCCATTCGTAGCTGCAAGCATCTCCACAACCCGACTTCTCTCCAGTCCTCCTGCAATCCTTCGCGTGGGAACGCCATCCGCTTCTGGAGGCTAGGGGCGATCACTGCTCTACACAATGCTCTTGATGCGGGGACAAGTCCCTTGTTCTGCAATGGAAGATCCTGTCGACCAAGATCTATGAAAGCTTCTCGGGACGTCCACGCTCGATGACTATATCATGATTCCTGGAGGATGAGACACTTGCATGCGAGTACGATGGATGCAGGGACGGTGGTTGCATCTCCGTCGGAGCGAAGGGAACATAAAGATGATATAGGCTACAGACATCACTCGAGAATCGCTTGGCAGACTCAGCAGTCGACACGATGGCAAAGACATCCAATCTGGCGTTTCTAGCACTGGCTGCCTTGCCTGGGTCCTTGGCCTTCGTGTACGAGGACGGTACTGGAAAGCTGCCTGCACTTGGATGGAACAGCTGGGTGAGTACTCTTGATGGATGGGATACTGTTCACACATGCTTACGACAACCTCGAACACAGAACGCTTACCACTGCGACGTCGACGCCACCAAAATCCTCGACGCAGCTAACTACATGGTCTCCAAAGGCTTCCAGAAAGCCGGCTACAACTACGTCAATATCGACGACTGCTGGTCCGTCAAGGAAGGCCGCGACAACACAACCCACCAGATCATCCCAGATCCCACCAAATTTCCCGATGGCATTAGCGGCCTCGCAGACACACTGCACTCCATGGGCTTCAAAGCCGGCATCTACTCCAGCGCCGGCAGCGGAACCTGCGCTGGCTACCCAGCCTCCATCGGATACGAGCAAGTTGACGCTGCGACGTTCGCTGCCTGGGGCATTGATTATCTCAAGTACGACAACTGCGGCATCCCTTCGTACTGGCTCGACGAATGCTATGCATGTAACGCAGATCCGACCTTCAGCAGCAACCTCGACAACGGCACGTGTACAGACCAGACGGGCACGTTGATGGGGCCGTTGTGCAATCATGCGTGGCCTGTCGACCGCAAGGATTACAGCAAGACGTTTACGGGATTGAGGTATAAGATCATGGGGGAGGCATTGCAGGCGCAGAATCGGACTATTTTGTATAGTCTATGTGAGTGGGGGATGGATGAGCCATGGACTTGGGGAAATGCGACGGCGCAGAGTTGGAGGATGAGTAATGATATCAATGGTGAGGTGTTGAGATTGTTTTCGTTTCATTGGGAGGCTTTGACTGACGTTGCTTGATGACAGACAACTGGGCCTCGATCATGAACATTGTGAACCTCAACTCTTTCCTGTCGAACTACGCCGATTTTGGCGGGCATAACGACCCGGATCTCCTCGAAGTTGGGAATGGCAATCTCACGGTGCAGGAGACTCGTACACATTTTGGTTCGTGCACCCTCCTAAAACAGCTTCAATCACTCCCGCTAACACAGCATATTAGCACTCTGGGCCCTCATGAAAGCCCCATTGCTAATCGGCACCGACCTCTCCGTAATCTCCCAAGCCAATATCAACATTCTCCAAAATCAGCACCTCCTAGCCTTCAACCAAGACCCCGTCTACGGCGAACCCGCCGCCCCGTACAGATGGGGCACGAACCCGGACTGGACCTTTAACGCCACGAACCCGGCAGAATTCTGGAGCGGTGTCTCGAGCAAAGGTGTCATGGTTGCGATGGTCAATACGCAGAATGTCAGGAGGACTATGACCGTAGTGTTTGATGAGGTACCGGAGTTGAATGGGAATAATCCTTACCGGGTAATCAATGCTTGGACGGGCAGGAATATAGGGTGCAAGAAGGGCAGTGTGAAGATGACGCTTGATCCGCATGATACGGCGGTCTTGTTGTTTAAGGATACGTGTGTGGGGGTTGCGGATGTTGAGATGGGGAACTCGACGGTGAATGGGACGGAGGGAGTTTGAGGAGGCGATAGTTGAGGTAAGGGTCGAAAGGCGAGATGTATGCCTTCGGCCCTGTGACTTAACATGCTATGGGAGAGTTGACTGAGGAAGGTCACATGTACTGCCATTATTGCAGTTGTCGCGATCAACCTTACAGTTGAAATGGTACGTCAACAGTTTACGACGTTCAAAGATCAGGCTACAAGCCAGATCAAGCATGCAAATTTGGAATTAGGCAATGACAGCTACCGCAATATACTGCAAGGTCCAAGGATCTGTCCTAGCTGGAGCTCTGAGAGAACAACGACATCGGCATCAAATATTAGCGGCATCATCCAGCTTTCATAGCACTCTGCATTCAGTACTACAGAGCCGAGCGAAGCCGAGTCATCAAGACTGTATACAACACTTCCGTCTGTTCACAACCTCTCCTCATCTTTGCCTTTAAGTCGTCATCCATCGGGTCATAAGTTCGTTTCGGTCATCCAACGTCAATTCATCACACAGTTCCGTACTCAGCCTACTGAGCATAATTCCGCGCTTTCTCGTACGCATATACCAGCAAAGTGTCCGTCGACGCCTTGTCCAACTTGCCAACCACCAACAACTCATCACAGTTGAGCGGCCTAGTCGTGATCTCGGTGAAGTGTGCAACGAGCGTCAGGCGGTCTAAACTGTATCGGCGGTGAAGGTTTTTCTCCACCTTTAAGATCGGGTTGCTTGGGCTCTGGTTGACGAGATCCTTCGTGGCAATTCCCAATGGCTTCACAGACATGTACTCCCAGTGAAGCTCTTTAGGCTTCATGGCGAGTCCCTTGTCGTTGTTTGAGTACACCGGGATCTCTGCGACTGTCTCACCGAACTGCCGTAGGATGATGTAGAACCGCCACTTCTTGATCCACAGGCGGCGATCGGGGCCTTCGATGATGTTTGGATCGCCCAGCTTAGCGTTCTTATCGAGACAACGCCGGTAGTCCATACGTCGAACGATGACTCCAGAGACCTGCTCGGACCAAGCAACATCGCTGTCTCTTGTGCGCGTGTTTCGCGAAGGCAATGTTCCTGAGGCGCGTCTGGGTGGAGCTTGGGTTGTCGCGACGCTCGCTACTTGCTGCGGGTTGATATCCGTGACAGTGGAAACGGCGTTTGAGGAAACATCTTTGGCGGCGCGTGTTGTTCGTCTCTGAGTGACTCTTTGGTACCCCTCGTCATCGATCTCGGGTTCTACTTGTTTAACGACGGATTCTGCTGCCGAGATCTCTGCAGTAGAAGTCAGACAGGGACAGTACCGGCGACGCGCTGTTCTTTACTCACCTTCACCAGCACTGATGTCAGTCTGATCGACGACGTGGTCGACGAGTGCTGTAGTTGTTGCACTATCATGCCGGATTCTGTTGTCATCATCGCGGACTGGCAGCTCATTCGCCCTGTGTTCATCACGTTCTGGAGGCGCCCTTCTCCACGACTGGCCCATTTGGTTCGCCTTCTCTTTCAGCGGCTTGTCTCTGCCGTAATGTGGGCGATGCAGCGCATTGCCACTTCCAGAGTTCGCCATTATGGGCTCAGGGGGACTGAAACGTGACGATGAGTCCAGCGATGTGGTGGCGTTCGCAACATGCTCGTTCGGATCATCAGATTTTCGGTGCTGTACGTGTAGTGTGTAGCAAATTACTCGCAGGCAACACTTGAAAAGCGACTCGAAGTGCTGAAGCGCGTCGCGATCTGTGACAGGGGCCGGCTCCCTTGGAGGATGGCGGTGATCGCGGTATGGGTCCAGGGGAGTGGTCGAATTACTACCGCTTGGAGGTCATACGCGTCGTAGGTAGTAGCAGGAGTCGATGAGGGCAGACAAGTGCCTTGTTGTGGCGTCTTTGTCGGCTTGTGAAGAAAGACTAGCGCCGGGTGAACAAAGGTGCTGCAGGGGCTCGCAGCATCTGATCGCCCTCCGTTTGTCGAGGGTCCAAGTGCTTTCGGATCCGAACATTCAACTCTCTCTCTAACTCCATACTAGTAGCAGTCAACCTTGCTGTCGCCACAATGCCTGGGTTGAAGGCATTGATTAAGAGATTGACCACGAAGTTGAAACCCGCCGAGCACCAACGATCGGTCGCTGAGGCCACACCACAAGATGGCATCCCCATCTTCAACGCCCTGATTCCCCTGTCGAACCCGGACCAAGCAACCGAAGAGCACCAGAACGACGGTGAGAGACTCCTGGCACGATATCGAGCCTGCGTCAAAGACCTCCAAGAAGCCGAGTACTACCTCGAGCATCGCAACGAGTACCATGACGAAGACATGCGGAAATGCTGGGCACGATACAACGCAAGAGAACGTGGAGCTGAGACTCCCCACCAAGCTGAACAACGACAGCTTACACAGACTCGGGGCTTGACTCGTTGGGTCATCCAGGCGGAGGAAGACTTCGAGAAGGCCGAAGCGGAATTGATCGAAGCTGGCATTATTCCACCAGGCTCAGACTCTGGCCTAGGCGACGGAAGCATCATTGATGGGTATCGAGTCAGCGAGGTGTATGAGGTTACTGAGCCGCCTGGCCAGAACATCTGGGTTCAGAAGTGGTTGAAAGATGTGCCGGATCCAACACACGGCGACGCTCCACTGTCATCAGCGTATGATCCCTCAAGCAGGCGAATCGAGGAAGAGACTTGGAACCTCCCAAAGCGAGACATGTGGGAGCGTGTGAGTTCGCTCGCTGACGAACGAAGGAGAAAGAAGATCGATAAGTGGAGAGCACAGCAAGAAGGAGTCCGCCGTACTTTTGCATCAGAGCAGAATCCGTCGATGGAGCGATAATGGAGTCTCTGAACTGTGCAAGTCGTCTCGGTGAGCCAGCATCGGCGTGGGTCAGCGTTTTCTAGCGCAGCCTTTCGCAAGAAGCATAAAGAGGGTATACGAAGTGCTCAAACGTCTCAATATACGTTCAAAGAGGTTGTTGCCATGAGATTTGACTTGGTAAGACTGTGCAGAAGAAATTGAAGAACTCACGTCCTTCACCAGGAGGGATGGTATATCAAGGACTGGTGTGGTTTGCATAAGGACAAAGCCATAAGGACAAAGCAAGCAATCGAGATACGTAGAACTGTTTTTGGTGCAGTCATGGACAAAGGACGAGGACTTGAAATCACGAGGAGTCTTTGTTTGAAATGAATTGCTTGATGAGACACGAAAGACAAGAGCTATGCGTGTAGTACCTGCCGACAATACTCCTCATCACTTCCTTCCAAGGTGCTCATCAGCCCGCTGCACAAGAACTTCTGTGCTCCTCGCATCCAATGACCCACAACGCTTCAACTCATCACAGTCCATCGACCTGACAAACACCTCGGTATACTTGACGATCATTGTCCTCCTGTCCATACCTATGCTATCACTCAGTCGCAAAACAGGATTGCCAGGGGCTTGGTTTTGAAAGTCCCACGAGTCAATTCCTCTGGGCATGATGGACATATACCGCCACCAACACGTTTCGGCCGTTTCAGACAAGCCTTTATCGTTTTTGGTATAGATTGGTGACTCGTCGATCGTCTTTGTGTCTTCATTGCGACGAAGCGTGACAAAAGGTCTCTTCTTCTTGCAGAACAGTACGCCATCTGGGCCCTCGACTATGTTCGCGTCTCCGAGCTTCACGTTAGGATCATCGACTTGTCGGATGTCCCAGCGGCGAAAGATCACACCGGGTTGCTGATCTGAGAATAGAATGCCGTAGTCTTTTGTTCTGGCGCCGAAGTTGTACGGCTGACGTGTTGAGTTATTGAGCCTTATGGTTGGCAGCTTGACTACACGAGGTTGGCGTATCTGTCGCCAGTTGCCAGCCGGAATATTTGGTGGACGCGGCGCTGCTCTCGCGCTACGGAATGTTGCTGACCGTGCGACCAAAGGTGATGATGTGGTAGTTGCAGCTTCGTTGGTAGATGGAGAAGATGCGTCTGTCCCTGTCGACGGGCTCACTTCACTCGGGTCTTGTCCATCGCGAGCAAGCTTTGGCCACGCGGACGCCTCTGACAAGTCGTCAGCGGCGGCGTCCGAGAGACAATTCTCTGCCGCAGCGGGCGCATCAAGGTCTACGGTCTCATTCTGGACGACCCTGCTATCTTGCCGTGCTGTTTCGGTCGCGGTCTTGCTTCGCGCTGGTCTGCTTTCTGGGGTGAAGCGTCTTTTCGGACGAAACACCACCTTGCCTGACTTGCTAAATTGAGCAGGAGTTGAAGTACCGTACTCGGATGCGGCGATGTGGGCGTATGCGCGCGTTGAAGTTGTGTCCTGCTGGTTTTTCGTGGGCTCTCCGTCTCTATAAGAGCGCGGTGATGACATTCTTCTTATTAGATTGCCAGCGCAGATATTCCGGAGGGCACGTCGACGGAGCAAGTGGGCTACGTTTGCTGTTATTGAGGATGACATCGCTCGGATTGCGATCTGCAGTGTGCTAGCGCCAAGGGTGCATGGACGGTCGAATCACATGCTACTTGGAACCATCCTGCCTCCACATTGTGGTTGTCCCGAGGTTGGTCCATGATTGATGAGCTATAAGTATGTACTCAAGAAAAGCTGTTATATCGCCATGCATATCATTGCTGCAGACAGGAAGGGCACATCTACTTATAAAGCTCATTTACTGCGCGAAGATATTTGCATGTCTGGACTGAAAGCAGGGTAGAAGCTGGCGGAAAGCACTACAACCACAGCAACACAACGGAAATGAGACAGCAAACGATGACACGAACAATAGGCATCAAGCTGAAAGCCATTGGTTTTAATGTGACCTAAGACGTTGAAGTAGAGCGCCGGCAAACTCGAGCTGTCGTTAACCGAGTCTTGCTTTTTCGTCCGAACAAGCGCACCGGCGTAAATGTACATATCGTCGTCCTAGGACGCTTCATCCTGTTCAAGCTCATCGATGACAGGCTTTGCAGATGCAGTCAAATGCGTGTCATAGCTCTTATCTTTCCGACCCAGCGCTGCCAAGCCCAGAGATTCACCGGCATTAGGAACTGGTAAGCTCTCTGGCCTACGACTGTTGCCGCTGTCAGCCTTGTACGCATCCGCCAAGCGATCGACTATGAATCGAGCCCTGATATCATCGACCAAGCCTGCCTGACAGCCGATCATCAACAGCGTTGACATCAAATCGCGGAGACTGCGGAAAGAGACAGCAAGGTCGGCGAACAGCCAAAGCAGCGTCTCAAATGTGAGTGTAGCGTTTGACAGTCGTTTAATCTGAGTCAAGGCGGTCGCTGCTATGAAGATAGGCCCATTCAGTGCGATCGTCGGCGGCGCCAGTGGAAAGTATCTCTGGTAGAGAAATACCAGATACTGCAACTGTTTGGCCGAGGCGACGAAGATCGCCCCTGCAGTACCACCAGCCTGGAACCCCTGAATGGTCCCACGGTACCGTGTCAATGGTTGGAAGATACTGAGTATCCAGACATGCGCCCACATTCTTCAGCCAGATCAGCTTGGTGTTCGCGCCTGTCATGATCATCATGGGACTTACTGCGCGATTGCTGCCACGTCAGTCACACCTGGATGCAAAGAAGGTGGACGGCCTGTTTTGGCAGAATTGGCAAGCGAACGCCGATAGATCGATGCGATCTTTAACGCTCGTTCCTCCTCGGACAATGAACGCTGAGAACTCAGCACGATGGCTTCTCTCATGTACGTGAGGTTCGAGTTGATTGCAGAGCAGATGTAGCGTTCGCAAGCTATCTTGTCAATATCTGCGCCCGCTGAGTCTGGCAGGTCGACGATCGCTCTCGTGAACACTTCGGAATAAGGAATAGCCAGCCTTGGAAGAGGAGGAGGTTCCCTACTCTCCCATCGATGTACGCTATACCTGAAATCCATTAGCTGTGTCAACTTGCTAGCTTCGCCTCGTCTTACAGTGCGTTAGCGAAAACACCCCAAACGGCGTGCGACATCGCCCTCTCGTCTCTCGGCGAGCGACACATGTTCACCAGTTGCTTAGAAGGTTGATACCATCCATAGAGCGTATCCGCCAGATCGATAGCCTGGTCTAGGAACTTCACTGCTTGCTCGAATGGATGATTGAGAAGGATTGCAGTATAATATACGTTCAGCGCCGCCATCCTTGCAACGTTCATCGAAGAATCGCTTTGGAGAGCATTGCCGGCTTCCTCTTCAAACGATTTGACAAGATCAGCGGCTTCACTGTCACATGGCGCTATCTTTGACTGGGAGTTCCGTCAGCAGAAACAAGGTAGCCAAGTGCGAGCTTGATCAGACGCACGCATCCATAAAGCAGCACCGCATTGATTAGGGCCGTCGAGCAGTAGCTTTTGCTGTAACTCGCAAAGTCTCTCAAAAACGTCTCGGTAACCATGAACCCGAAAAGAATGTGATCAGTTCGCAAATACACGTTGATCGCTTCTTCGGCCAATGCCGTGCTTATGGATACGTCGGTCCAAAATTCGAGACAGCTCTTCTCGATCCAGACGTTCCACGACGCTATTCGAAATCCAGCAGGTGGCTCTCCTGCGTCTTGAGTATGTGAAGAAGCAGACGGTGTATATTGTGGTGATGCGCATAGATATTGTCCTCGTCGGGTCTGCCATTCATGCAGATCAAGCTTTTCGAGATCGATGTTAATAGGCTCGATCTCGTTGCCAGCCAGTGGTGGATACCATTTTGGAAAGCAGAGGTAAAGCTCGAACTGCACATTGGACTTTGTGTTCGGGAACGCTGCTCGCATGGTGTCCAGCATCGATATTTGGCGATTGAGGTTTGATGACTGCCGCTGGATCTTGACTCCGGCCTCGATTAGCGAAGCTGTTGGATCTGGTTCTTTCAAGACATCTATTATCATCTGAGCTGCGCCATCAGATGGCAGCTCCTTCAAGGCCGTAAGAGTCTGCGCAATACCGTCGAGCTTTGCTTTCATGTTGTTCATCCTAGCGGCCGAGAGCAGACGGTCAGCAAATACTTGGAACCGAACAACGACGAAGGTTTAGCTCTCCAATCGTGCTTACTCGCGCTTCATTGCCTGCATGCGTGTCTCATCCAGACTTTGGGTATCATAAGCACAGGTGGTGTCTCCACGCTTGTGGCAGCGCAGACAGGACGGTCGTTGGCCATCGCACTGATTCTGAATGTGAGCTCCTAGTGTACAGCGTCTTCGAACGGCTTGAGATTCAGGAACGTACAGCCAGCTTTCGAGACCGACAGTTTTGACATGCTGCTCCGCTGACGACTCGTCTGGGTCTTTTCTCCTGCGAAGGTTTGGCGACTCGAAATACATGTGTGCTCATTTTGGCTGCTTCAGTGTTCGTACGCTAAACGATGAAATACAGACCTTCGGCGACGAGAGGCAACTTCGGCGAACTCCCCTTTAACAGCGGAGGTGTTGGGAGTGTATTTTCAACGAATCGGGGTCATGTCGGCGAAGCTGCCCAGGCGCACGTGAGTCTTGGCTTCCAGATCAAACGATGGAATGAGTTGAGTTGGCCATACAAATGCAATGCCGCGGTCTTTAGGAGCTGGCTCCGAAGTGTTGTCATCGAGATGGATGTCAGGGGAAAAAACGGTCCGGAAGAAAGCCCAACTACGCTTGCCACATTGGGCGAGAGGCTTGCCAAGACACGTGGATGTGGATCTCAGCCTTTCACTTTCAGGAGTCCGGGGTGAGCTTAAGTAGACTTCTGCTCAACAACACATTGTGGCTATCCAAGACGCTGAAAAGGCGGGTGATATGAAGACTTCAAACAGGTAAGTCGGGCAGAAATACCGAGTTAAAGACCCCTGAAATTGGACTGATACATTACTCCATCGCAAAATGCGACCATGCTACTCAAAACACCTCCTTTCCCGACCCGACAGGCGATGCGACATCACATGAACTTACAGCCTTTCATCGCAACGATTCCATGACGGCCTATCTTTGCGGCTTTCTTCCTCACCCTGGCCGAGATCTTCTGGACGTCGCGACGATGAGCTTCTTCACATGCCACGAAAATGACATAGTCGATAAGCTCGTCTACGAGGACCCTTGTCCAGGGTTCTGTTAGGAAGTCCAGGTCTCGGGTGTGTTTGTTGAACTCAACTCGACGTCTGATTCTTCTGCGGAAGGCGGATACATTCTTCGACTTGCCGTGGCAGGCACTCACGGCTCTGCCAATGTACGTCACGATCTGGACCCAGTCTTTCGTGTCGTCGGAAGTGAAGCCGTTTCGTTGGACGGCAGCAAGCGCTTGAAGCAGCTTCGCCATGACGAGAAGATGTACTAGCAGAGTGTCAGCATCGAAGTACCCGAGCCCTTCAGGCGCGGGATGATCGCTGTCAGACTCAGCCTGAGCGAGGTACCATGCTGCAAGAGTTGCAGTATCAGAGACTGCGCCATTGCAAAAGAAACCGGTGTCAAAGGCCAAATCATCCAGCTCGAATGTATCGATCTGCGTATGGGCTTCGGGGTTGCTTGGCAACTGCAGCCCCGAGATCTGGAGGGCGAGTTGGACTTGATGTAGTCGACTCATGCTCGAGGGTCCAACTGAGGCCACGAAAGCAGTGCGGCAGATCGGACAAGACCCAGTCTGGTCAGCTTCACTTAGCCATGCGATGATGCAAGTCCGACAGTATTGGTGAGTTGCATGGCAGGGCAGCACGACAGGGTCAACCAGGTTGAGCCGGCAGATCGGACAATTGTGTAAGTTGGATGACGGCTGGAAGAGGTCGACGATGCTCGTGTCTGTCGGAGCATCTTGCGAAGACATGCTCACTGAAGTTTTGATATTGGCGGTGGTTGTTCGCTTCTGAAAAGGCTTGTAGTGCTGTGGTTCTGCGTCAAAAATCTGAGAATCTGGTCCAAGTTCAAGAAATCCAACATTTCCTTGATTTATATACGAGGGGTGGAGCACAACAAAGCATTGTCTCGTCCGGAAGTTGCTGAAACATGGGCTAATGCTATTGTTCCACCTCGTACGCACTATTCCGCTGCACAAAGCCAGTCAACACAGCATACTCGGCATGACCTGAGCATTTTGCTTCGAGTCTTATCTCGACGATCAAATAATAACGGACCAACTAAGTTACCCAAGCATGATGGGGACAACCTGGGAGGTAAAAATCCGGCTCCGATCGATACTGTCCTGACGTCCACGCCCAGACTAATGAGTGCCGCATGTCAAGATCATCAACATGCAGGAAACACCCAGCTTTGCTTTACGATGTCTACCCGACAAAGAACGTGTATTGGTAAAAAACCCGAATACGGCGACTGTCGTCGGTCACGTTATGAATGTGTCGTTATTGAGAGATGCGAAGAGTTCTGTGCACCTCGCTCAGTGCAGAACAAAAGTGGCGCTGTCCAACTTCCCTTCCTCCCTCATGGCCATTCCTTCTCCACGTATCAGACCGTGAACATAGGCATCACCAACAAGTGTGCAATGAGTTTCGCCCTCTCTCTCGCCTGAAACTTGATGAGACATTTTTCTGAGTACGAACGGCATGCGTCCGCCATCAAGCACACAGATCAAGTCACCCTTCTTCACATGCGGGTTGCCAAGACCAATATAGCCTTGCTTCGAAAGTAGCAGCCTCTTCCTGTCCGTAAGAGCCCTCATGAACTTGCACATGTACTGAGACTCTTCCCGTGTGACCCGCGCGAGCGCAGCTTCAACTTCCCCATCCTCATACACATAACCTTTTGGAGCAGAAGCGATGACGACTCCCCGTTGCTCTACTTCGACTTGCCAGCACTGGCTAAACGCCATCGCCTGCAGTAGGGACAATTCGCGTGGGGAGAATGTCGCACCTGCCACCGGTCTGTATGGCGTCTGGTCAAGCATAAGAGTCTTGCTGAAAGCACTCTGGACAGTCTCTTGTTCGCCCGAAGGATATCGAAACTCTTCCAGTTCTGCCCAAGCCGAGTTTTCCACGTTTAGACTTCCGGAATCTGTTCTCTCGACGGTGACGTTCCTCGAGTCATCAGGATAGACTGTATCGTTATTGTTTCTACCAGAGAAGAGTGACTCTCTGGTAGCAAGATTTTCGATATCAAATCTGTGACCTGGGTGAGTCTGACTGGCATCCTTGAAGCAGAAAGAGCATAGATCAAAATCTTCACAATCCAGACAGTGATGCCTCACACCCCATAGCTTCAAATTGCATGTGTCGCAGACGACAGATCGCCAGTGTCGTGAAGCGGTTCCAAGAAGGAAACACCACTCTTTCCACGTTTCGGCCGGCGACCCCAGCACCGAGTTCGCCTCATATGGACCAACGTCGACAATTTCGTCGATGAGAGTGCCTCTCACGCGAAGGTGGTCAATTCCATCGATGAAGGGCAATGATCCCGCAGGAGCGGGGACACCAGCTGTAAACTCCTGGCAAACAGAGATGTAATGTTCCATGTGGTCAAGGTAAGCAGTGTCGACGTTTTGCGTGAAGTCCGGGCACCATGAAGGTAATGACTGCATGCGTTCTGGATATCCTCTACGAGTAGCTTCGGGTATTGAATGAACGATGTAGGACAGAGTTCTCAGGCTGTGGTCCTGTTGGATCAGAAGCCTTGCGCAATTTACAAGGCACCCACTCAATGGTTGCTCGCTGTAATCGATAAGACCTTCTGGTACGTCGTGAGCAAGACCAGTAAATGCGAAGACTTTATCGCATGGCACAGAAGCTTCTCGGTGATTGCCTGTGATGACGAGGTCTATCAAATCGAACCTTGCTCCACCCAAGAAGGCTTCCCGTCGCTCCAGTAAGTCTGTGATCACTTTCACCGCACGGCTGAACCATTGCGGTGAGAAGGAGCTCTCTTCTAGCACTACTTTGCAACAAGCCGAGTGTTTGAAGAAGTGTTGTAGGAGGGCGTCCGCATAGTCTTTCAAATTTTCCGTGGTAAGAACCTCGCCTCTTCCTACACAAAACACGAGCTTTTTGGCCAACGTCGCCTCCTGGAAAGTCCAAACTCGGGTCCACCACACTCCATGTGTCAACATATGGAGTACTCCCAGGGGAACTTCGGCGAAATGCGGCGAGGCCCCTTCCTGGTAGTTTTGCATGTGCTTCACGAAATCCGTGGAAGCCGCACCAAGCCACACCGCAACCTCTTCAGCTTGGGTATAGATTGATCCCATCATGCTGACTTGAGCGGTCTTCTCTACATTGTCGTCTTGTTTGATGCAGACGGCGTCCACCCAAAGGGCCACAGGATCCGACTTGTGACGCAGGGCCGTCAAGGCATCGCATAGGTTTGGTTTGATGTCGATTGGACCGTGGTCCTCGATGAAAAGTTCGGGCGGTGGTTTGCCCGCGTCGCCCCAGACGTAGGACAAAGCGACATATTTAGGATAGTCGAGGAGGCTGACAACTTCCAGATGGCAGATGATCTTTGCATCCTCGCTACTCGGATGAAGTATGAGGAGACGAATTTGCCGGTCGACTAATGGGGTCCAGGCAGTCATGTCTACGAAAGCGATATTCTGGAGGAAGTAGGAGTAGTCAGAAGAAAGTTGTTGTGTCGAGACTGCCCTGGGTTGTATGAGGCTGATTAATTGTCAGGCTGTTTTGACAAGGCTTGCCATCCTACTTATGCCACTTTGCTCTAAGCTAGGAAGTCTCGGCTAATCTTAAAGATACTTTCACATGTTTGAACCGTTGAAGGAACTGTATGGGTACCGGTGTAGGCTCAGGCGTTCATGGCTAACTCACGACCTATGAAAGCAGCCACAATCTGGCTGACTTCTGCAGGTCAGCACCGTGGCAAGCTGAAAGGCACTATCATATGTCTAGAGCCTTGCGCAACTGTGTTCGTTGATCAGACGTCGACGCCAAAAGCATGACCTACGGAAGCAGCCATCAAGGTAACGAGCGTCTGCAAGACATCACTGTGGCGGAGTCTAGGCAATCGTGTCTAGAGTGTTGTGTTACAAGTATGAGGTAAACGGCGTCGTCTGCAGCCCGTTAGCTCGACCGGCAAGGGTGCTTCAGCGAGTGGTCTGATCTTTTGGGGTTGCACAAACAGCTGGGAAACAGTTCACTTCGTTTCTGATCGGGTTCTATTACAACACTTGAGTACCGCACGCCAGGTAAGCGATACTCTGCAGTATCAGTCGTCCTCATATGCAGCGATCACGCCGCATGTTCCAATAGAAATACGCCACAAAGTCGAGGACAATGTCAAAGTCAAGCCTAGCCAGGTTCAGCGTGCCCATCTCCGTGTGAGTCGCTAAGAACGGACTCTGGATGTTGTTGCCGCTGAGATCCCTCATTCGAGCTTGAATCATGATGCGTAAATGCTGAGGCAGGAGATTGACATCGTACCGCTCTCCGGTCATGTCAACTAGTTCTTCTCTGAGCAACACCATCACATCTTGCCATTCTTCGAGCTTCTGTCCGTCGTACGGCATACTGCAACTTGCTGCCATTGCAGGCACGAGGTGCGTGAAGACCACTAACCGACAAAGCAGGTCTTCGGTAACGTCGACGGGTGCAAGACCTCGTACGACTTCACGTCCGATTGCTCTTGTAGCGAGAAACAACTCACCACGCTCGGTCTCACCTGCAACTCGGCTCAAGTACTGAACGACGGCAACACTTGCGTTGAATATCATCGATCCTGTGAATGTCCCAAAGCCAAATGTCGGCATCGATGTCGGCAGCTCAGATCGATCTTCTTGAAGACCAGAGAGCCGCAAGGCTCTTCGAAGCAATGCTCTATGGGCTGGTGACCCAGGCTCCACGAAACGAAATTCGACGGGCTCCTGTTCGACAGGGAGGAATTCTTGATCAAAAAGCACTGCACGGCAGGCTGGGCAAGTGTTGATGCCACGTCCCGTAAGCCAGATTGTGATACATTCTCTGTCGAAGATATGCGAGCATGGGAGGATGACTGCATCCGACAATACTCTGTAGCAGATGCTACAGTCATCGTCTCGATGGTCAGCAGCGGCAGAGAGGCCTGCGAGGAACTCGGCGCGAGAAGGCATCATTGTTGGTTTGATCCGTGCGGGTAGTGTTGGAAACCTTGTCCAGGGGTGCGAAAGATAGTGGCTGGCTTGGCTGAGGTAAATTTCGCTGTCGAGGTATGGAGAGATCAAATGCTTCGCAGTAGAGAGCGAGCTAGGCACTATCAATCGGCAGGCCAAGTGAGACAGAGCCGATAGTCCGACGCACAACACAATGATATTGTGGCCCCTTCTTTGTTCAGTAAATATCGAGCCGCAGCTCCTGGCCAGGTCGACTTGAGATTGCCTCACATCTGGTACCGGAAGTGCACATTCTCATGATCCGTCATGTCCTCCTCAGCAGCCACCATACCCATCCTCCTACATTCCTCATAGCTCAAACCCATCTCCGTCACCTTCTGTTCTCTACGCTTGTTCTGATACCAGTACCAGGTCCGCCAGAGCGACATGAGTACAATCTCGAGGCCGTAGACAACAGCACAGCCAGTCAACCCAGGTATGTAGTCCGGAGCGTCTTTCTCTTGGAAAAGCTGAGCGCCGGTGGCGTTGCCCGCGCAATACCCTATGAAAAGTCCAGTGGCTGTGATCGACTTCTTGGTTCGGCCGGCGACGTTGGAGGGTAGCATCGTCCACATCACTTCGCAAAGCTGTTAGGTAGGTAATTCAAGATTAGCAGTGTATGGACTTACAGAGCCCTGGAAGGGTACCAGTGGTGGTCATCAAGTATAGCCCCCACCTCGTCCATAGCAGACGATCTTTTGGAAGTAGAGCGAGGCTCAGCATGCCAGAGAATGCTGGCAGGAGAGAGAACATCATCCACCAGACTCTCACCGGGTCAGCGTTCTTCAATACCTACAACTGTCGGTCTCATCAAGACTTACAACGAAGGTTCTTCCACCGATAGCACGAAACACCAGCCAAAAGGAACCACACGATCGAAAACGCATGTTGCGGAATCGTGCCCTTTAGAAGTGTCTCTTCAGACGTGAAGCCAAAGGACTTATAGACCAGGTTCCCAAAGGTCGTCGTCCCGCCATTAGGAATGGCGAAAGCGAAATTGGTGAAGAAGAAGAAGTATGTCTGCGGGTCTTTCAACGCAATGACGACCTGGCTCCACTTCCACTCTGAATGCTTCTGACGATCGGATCCGGTCTGATTGGAAACGACTCGGGCCGCAGCCATGCGCTTCTCACGATCGGATAACCAGAGGACTTCGCGTGGTGTGCCGAGGATGAAGAAGACCAAGATGCCCAGAAAGACGGTAAAGCCGCCCAGGAAGAATGCAATACCTCTCCAGGCATGAAGGCCAGAAGGGTGATCGCTTGCTGCATCGCCTATGGCGTAGTTGATCAAGCCCGTGACAACATTCATCCCAGCATTTGCGGTTCCCCAGATGACGGCACGAAGCGTGTGTTCTTTCGTCGTGTAGAAAGAGCCTGTGATGAGAAGGAACGTTGGCGAGATTGTGCATTCGAAAACACCCTGTAAAGATCGCAAGACCATCAAGCCAGCAAAGTTCTGTGCGAAGCCGATGCAAAGCACAATAATGCCCCATATCGTCACGCAGACGCCTAGGAAGCGACCGACGTGGAATCGCTGGATGAGGTAGTTTCCTGGGGCTTCAGCGACCAAATACGAGATCTGGGTACATCGACTGTCAGCTATGTATTGGATATGTGCGGAGAAGGAATGAACAAACGTAGAAGATTGTCGTTAACCACGAAAACTGTTGCCCTTGGAGGCCAGTATCAGTTCTGATCCCAAAGACCGACATGACACTGGTCGCCGTCTTGTCGGCTTGCTGAATGCCGTAACAAAACCACATGAGTGGTAGTAGACAGAGATCGATCTTCCACAGCAGGCGACGGTAGTCTTGTTGTGTGTATTCGTGCTCGGCCTCGACGGTATCGAGGGCGATCTTCTCACCCACGATACCCTTGGAAATGGACGGTGCTGCGAGGACTTCCACGTCGCCATGCAACTTCTTTACTGCTTTCTCATCGATGCTTGCGGGCTGTACGTCGTCCGTGTCGGAAGCCATGGCGAACGACAAAGCTTGCTGTGACAATGACAATAGAGCAAGACTCCGTGGTTTCGTTGAGAATAGAGACTGGAGAACATATCGAGTGATCGGGCCGTACACCTTATCGTCGTCTGAAATATGTTCGCGTCGAGTGACGAATTACCATTCGACGTTTGGCCTATCTCTCGACATGGCCAAGCGAGAGCGAGACAATCGATAGAATCGACCCATGCAACTCCACTCCACGCCCCGGGGTCTCACTGACATCTTGGGCATATCGGGACGCATACTGACCCTGCTCGTGGTAGTGCTGCCTTCTAGACCAGGTGTTCGAGAGTCCGAACCAACGACTTGCATAGGCCTCAACAGCTGGAAGGCTGCTCGTCCACGCCGCTGGCGCCCAGAACTTCTCGAACAAGGCAGCCCAGGCGCATAGACAAGGAGATGTAGCCGCAAGGGTTGCTCAGTTGAGCAGCTGCCGCATTGAGTGCCCATCGATATCCTTGGCAGCCACCATCTCGATTGTCAATATGGTGCCCTGCTATACTAAAACCAGAAGATATGCTGGACGTGAGTGTCCCTGACAATTGCACTACCATTCAGATAGTGAGCTTGTACATTGCGCTGACGTTCTAATTGCAGTACGTCTCGAGGGTACGAGCTTGGCGTCTAGTCGAAGCGGTTCACATTCCAAAGGCGAGCATAGGAATGCGGCCGCCGTACGGCATCGAAGTCGCAAGCCACTGCAAGGCCAACGACTTGACACCGTACTCCTTTTTCTGATCGAAGCGTTCGGAGTACGCGTGGTGACAGACATTTCTCATATCCAGTCACCGCCAGACAGCACGTGCTCATCGCGAGAGTTGTTGCACGGGCCTGGCTTCTTTGTTCTCGAGTCCTGTGACCGCATTCCCGCGACAGAGTGCAATGGCCGAAAACAGGTCTCGGGAACAGTCTTCAATAGACATTGGCGGTTCTCCAACTATTGGTCGCGCCCCCAGTTGTACCTGAACACAAACTCGCACAGCGACCGACCGCGATCCATGCTCTTTGACGATACACAGCTGCCTCAGTTGTCGGCCTGACCCATCATGCACGCCCGCCTTTTCCTTGCCTGGCTTGCTATAGCCGTCATCGCAGTGTTCTGCCAATTTTCCGACGAGTATGATGACGACCTAGAAGATTCGGATAGCGTTCCGCTGAAGATTCGCAGCGCACTCGCAGAAGAGGCATTCGGGTTACTCGACGAACATGGCGAAGATGTCGACGTGTCACTCGATGGCTATGATCACAATCTCGTCGCGAGGGATCTCGAGGATGAGGCGATCATCGAAGGTCACGAGCCTCGCGATGCTGGTCTGGACAACGAAGCCCTCCACAAGTTGGGCCGTATGAAGCCGCATTATGTCCAGCACGATGCCAGAGATGATGCTCCTGAGGAAGACGAGGATGATGAAGGTGACTACATCGATCTGGATCCCGAAGCTGAGGACGAAGATGAAGACGAGGGCGCCGAGGCAGAATTCGCAGGAACTCAGCCATACTCGACGGAGGCTGAGTCCAACGATCTGGCCCAACCGCCAATCTCAGCGCGAGACGTCGATGGCGATTCCGAGGAGAGCTTTTCGGATGAAACTGACGAGGGCGAGGAGATGGAGGAAATTGAGGAGCCTGGCAGCTATGACTCTGGCTTGTATTCGCGCTCCTCGGAAGACGATGAAGAGATCGACTACTCTCTCGAGGGCTACGACCCAAGCGTCCTGCGCCGTGGTGAAGACGACGATTATCCAGAGTTCGACGATGAAGACCCTTTCTCTGGCGACTCTGCAGATTCCCTAGCTGGTGAATCAGGAGACCACGTCTTCGAGCGCGACGCCGAAGGAGACTTCGACGAGTCGACAGATGAGTTGTTTAGCGACGAGCGTCGGAATGGACGATATCAGGATGATGAAGGTCCAGCACCGTCTGTTCTCCTGGGCAAGCCACTGCAGGCCAAGCGTGCAGAGCCTGAGTTTGATGAAGACGAAGACGATGGAGCCTTTTCGCGTGCGTGGTCTCGTTTTCGTCGTTGGGCTGAAGACGTGCTGACTTGATGCAGCCAGTGAGGAGATGGAGGATAGCGATGCAGATGATTTCCTTGACCGTCGATGGTTCGATGAGTGATGCATTTTGCGGTGGATTTTGGTCTTGGCGAAACGGACGTCAGTCATCAGGCGAGTCCAACGTAGCGAGCGTGTCGAATTGAACGGAGGGCCCAAGAACTCACTTCCACAATCATTCTGTCTCCATCAGCATTCTTCTCCGACCGTCGAGTTGATGGTTGATCGATTCTAGCCTTCTTCGTTGGCTGTCATTCGCTGGACCACTGCTCTGCCTCATTTCCTTCGTCATCGCCATGCTCGTAGTATTCAATCCCCGTGAATGCTCTGCTCAGTGCATCTCTGAGTCTTCTCAAGCACGAGCTGCACGGTTGAGCCCAAGCATTGGCGAAAAGCAGTCCACTTCGTTCGTCCCAACCCAAAGGCTCGATGTTCCCCAACGTCATTTCAGACACCAGCAGCGACGGCAGCATCGGCAGCTCCAACTTCGATCCACAACAACGAGCGAAGAAGAATTGAACTTGTATCCAAGAGTCGTCGTCGGTTACATCGTCGGGAGGAGTCGCTTCAGCATGGCCGGAATCGTCGTCCTGCATTGGCAATTTTGCGGTTGAACAACGGCTTGGTCATATACATTGTTTCGGTGAAGGTTGCTGTGCGAGCCTCTGAGCATGCCCACAAGAGGGGGACCGTATTGAGCAGGGATTGGGCTACTCGTGAAGAAGGTTGATCTCTGGATGAATCTCCATCGCAAATCTTGACCCGATATCGTGTTGAGCGAGACCAAACCACCGGGTTTCTTCAGGACAGTCTCTCGGGCCCGACAGGTTGTATTACTGATCTTCCATGGCATGCCATGGAGTGCCAATTTTGTAATAGTAACACTTTGTTTGCGCTTCCATGAGTGCGAAGATTATGGTTTTGCCCAGGAGACGGTTCAACGTCGGAAAACATCGTGCGACGAGGCCAGCGTGTTTTATGACCCGCGAAACGACTGGCCATCCTCGCTTTCAATCATAAACTTACTCACATTTGTTGATCTTTCTAATCTGCACTCTCAAGAGAGCGAGCAGTTGACAGTGTTTCGCCAGATCCAACATTTGCAGCTTGAGGACTCATTACTTTGTGCCCAGGCCCAGCTCACGACGGTCTGCCACATCTTCGCATCGAATTGGTGTCACCGAAGGACGCGCTGGAACCACAGGGACGACACTGAGTTTCGAGCCAGTCCTCTGACTTCTTTGGTTGTTGTTTAGCTCTTTGCATGGTCAGCACCCTGTGCCAGTGACGTTTCTCGCAAGTCGAGTCGTCGAGGGATCAGCAGCCCGTCTTTGTATAGAGGGGAATGGGATATGAGGTGGGCCGGAGTCCGCGGATTCGCTGGCCAGACTCTGGACTGGGCGTGACTGTGGAACGACCACGCACATAGCTCAGCATGGGATAACTCGTGTCAGCATGCTCTGCCAGCTAGCATATGATTTCCAATCAACTGTGGAGAGCGAAAAGGCCACGGTATGCCCCCTTTCCGTTCAATCGACGAATAGTTGGCCTTTTATGTCCAACTGAGGGACTGGTCTCGCATTCGCTGGTGGCTCGGGTTGATGCAAGAGGCGTGACAAATGGATAAAGGAAACGATTTGTTGTGCGCTGTGGACATCGAGTCTCGCTGCTCAAGCTATCGACGACGTGGTGGGCAGGGAGTTATGCCAACCTGCAGAGAGCCCACGAAGAGAAAGGACTAGTCAAAGGTCACCTTGCTGCCCTTTCCAGCAACAATGGCTCCAGATGCACGCTGTGTATTCGCAAGCGCTTTGCCCGGAGCGATCATGCGCGCGTCGTGTCGCTTTCTGCGCTCCTCCTGGCGAGCATCTTTATCAAGATGCTTCATTCTGGAGTCCTTCTTCTTCGGCGCCGAGTTTCGTGCACTTGCTGCTTCCTCAGCTAGACCCTCGAGCGTGTCTTCAGCACCTCCGACCACGTCGTGGGCAGACTCGGAGGGTTTGGCTTTACCAAATCTCTTCTTATACCGAGTCTGCGCATCTTCCGCAAACTCGCAACGAAGCTCTCTGGCGTGAAGTCGATTGATGAACCACTTTCTTGGCTTATGCTTCTTGGCTTTCGGATGTGGCTCCTCGTCCTCCTTCACTGCATCTTCCTCATCCACCTCGGGTTCTTTCCAGATGTATCCTTGCACAGCATTCTTTGCAGCTTCGATATCTGCAAACGTGACCCACGCAAAGCCTTTGGATTTCCCGCTGTCTTCGAACGTCGCCATGAAGACATCTTCCACCTTACCCGCCTGACCAAAGTGCTCGGACAGCTCGTCCCTCGTGACATCGAAGCTCAGGTTGCCCACAAACACTCTCTTGCTTGGCTCCTTGACAGACTCGGCAGTCTTGGATGCAGCACTCTCTTTGGGCCTTCCTTCGAAACTTTTTGCGTTCTTAATCAACAGCCTCCTTCCTCCAGTCAACTTCTCGCTCAAAGTCAAAGCAACCTCCAAGATCGCAGGAGACTTGAAGTCGACATAGGCGAAACCCTTGTTCTGGGCTCTGGGACCTGTAGGCAGGTGCACCCGAGTAATCTCACTCTCATCGATGCCGCCCTCCTTGAGCAGAAATTCGCGCAAAGTATCCTTGGTCGCGTTGAAAGGCAGGTTACCAACCCAGATGCCATAGTCTGACCGTTGTGCAGGTGTTTGAGGCGATTGTCCGGGCGCGACGCCTTTTTCGCCAGTGTCTTCCTCTTTTTTGACTTCCGAACCTTCGGCAGATGTCTCAGTGGCTGTGGTCGTCGATGACTTGGCCTTGGCCTGCTTCTTCTCTTTTCGCTTTGCTTTCTTCGATGGTGGTTCTGGAAGATTTATGTCTATCTCGAGCTTGTCGTCGTCATCTTCGGATGCGACTTGTCTCTTGCGCTTCTTGTCGGAGTCGGCGATCTCTGGGGAGGAGGACATCTTGATCCTGGCTATGTTGTTGCGGACCACAAGTCATCACATGAATTTTTGTGGGCGTGATTGCCGGCGTTCGGGATTCGGGCTCAAAGTAGCCGGGCGGAGAGCTCATCAAATATTGATTGGTCTCCACCCTATCCACGCGACCCCAGAATGCCTCCCGGTCCACGCGACTGCGAGTTCTCGACAACCTCCTCTCCTACTTCCCATCCCTCCGCGTCACTCCATCACCACAAGCGCCAAAACATTCATCTACGAACCTCGACTTCTGCTCACGCAGCCGCCATCATGTCCGACTCGGAGAGCACCGCGCCAATGCCCGCACCACACGCGACTACCGGAGGCAAGTCGCTGGCCAGTGTCGAACGACCACGCTACAAGTCATGGCGCAAAAAATACCGCAAGATGCGACACAAGTTTGACGGTGTACTGGAGGAGAACAAGAGGCTGTTCAAGGACGAGCAGAAGCTGGAGGGCATTGCCAAAAGACTTAGACAGCAGCTGGAGTAAGGCATGGACCCCCAAAAGATATGAAAGAGATACTGATCACGAGGCTAGCGAACTGCTGGACCTCCTAGTGGACATCAATTCGAACCCTGCCCTTCCACCAGAGCTCCGCTTCAATATCTCGCTGGACAAGCCGCACTCAGCCATCGCGGCTATTCCTACCGTAGTACCAGAAGACGTGACACCTGAGACCGCAAATGCTATGTTTCTGGAATACACAGAAGCCGTTTCGCGTGGACAGATCCCGCATTTGGACCTCAACGTCATCCGTCACCAGCTCGACAAGACACTCACAGCACAGGGCGTACCTGCGATAGAAACACTAGACGCGTCCACCTCCCACGGAATCGTACCAGCCAACGAGCGCGAATGGCCCGAAGACATGCGAAGCTCGAATCCGCCAGGCTATTTGACTGCTGAGGAAGAAGACGCCTATATCTTGCGACTTGACGCCAAGCTTGGCGATCACATCAGTTTCGACCGCATGATGAAAGACAGGGAGAAGGAAGGGCCAGATGAGAAGCATTGGGCTGAGTACACTCCACGCGAGATTGAGCGACAGATCGAGTTGCAAAACCCACAGAGCCAACACAACTGGCTCAAGACACATGCTAAGAATGGTGCTGGGCTGGACATGGACGATACTGAAAGTTTGGCGTCGCACGACACGAAACCTGCCACGGGGAGAGGCGGCAAGGGAAAGAGAGACCTGGCGAAGCAAGTGGGCGATCGTGCAGTGGGTAGAGCCAGAGAAGGGTTCAGCCCAAGTGCTGCGAGCGCTGGCTTTGACGAGGACGAATTGGCCTTTGTCGACGAGCATCCAGGCGCTGCTAAGAAGCGTGGGAAGGGCGATGTTGATGGCACGTATCGAGTCAAGGGCGGCAAGGCTGGCGCTACAAAGGGCAAGCGAAAGAGGAGTGGAGAAGATGTTACACCTACGGCAAGCGCAAAGAAGACAAAGGTGGAGCCTGCCGATTGAACAGCCCGATACTATCATCAACTGCCAGAACGGTGGTCTGCCTCACTGTCGTGGCATTTGCCAGCGACTCGGACACCTTTTTGTCTTGCAGTGTACGTGGGTGAAGGCCCAGACGCGAGCGTCGGTGGCAAGGGACATCTTTATTATCGAGACCATATCGCAGAACTTGAGGACATATCTTGGGCACTCAACACCAAAGCATTCAACCCCACCCAACCCCGTCCAACACCTCAAAACCCACCGCCTCTGCAAAACCCACCCACTTCACTCATTCCCCTCAATCCTCTCCCTAATTCCCTTCAGATCAACCCACCCTTCCTTCCTACAACACCAAACCTCATACTCCGGTGTCCCCAGATCCTCCACCTCAATCCCACCCCTCGCAACACTCACAACCTCAGCCCAAGGAACTTCCGTAAACAACGAACTCCCACATTCCCCACAGAACGCCCTGCGCAATGACCTCCCGCTGGCCGCTGTATCGACGTAGTGTTTGATGCTGCTGGACAAGTCGTCTTTACTGTCTATGCTGTCTTTGCTCTCCTTACGGAGGGCCGAGGAAGGGAAGACGAGATTTGCGGCGAAGACGCTGCCGCTCCACTTGCGGCAGTTTAGGCAGTGGCAGACGATGTATCTGGTGGGTGGCTTCGTTAGGGTGTAGGTTGAGCGGCCGCAGAGACAGGAGCCGTGGTAGGGTTTAGAGGGGGAATGGGGTTCAGGGGAGTTGTCGTTCGGTTGCGGTGGCATCTTGGTGTGTGGCTAGAAGGGGCTCTGCTGGATGCAGTGTGTCTCGGTATTGGATCACAGTCTACGAGATCGATCGAGGGCTGTTCTGGGGGTATCAATGTGGGAAGAGGTCTCAATATGCGTGGATTGTTGAGATGAACATGGACTATGCTGTTGTACTCGAAGGCTCGTTCTGGCTCTCTTTATACATATGTTGCTCATCGCAAGTGTCAGCAGTGCCTATCACTAGTCGCGAGTCTATCGGATGAGCACGTCAGACTTGGTAAGGTAACGCTGAGCTTGGCCGACGGTCAATCATGAAGTTCTCGCGATTGTGCGAGAGCCTTCACGGCCGTGTCGTCTGCGTCCGCTTGCAGCGGCCGCTTCCCAGCCGCCCGAGCGCCCGCACGATCGGGTTGATTCA
The DNA here is from genome assembly GCA_002786045.1 of Zasmidium angulare. Taxonomy (NCBI): domain Eukaryota; kingdom Fungi; phylum Ascomycota; class Dothideomycetes; order Mycosphaerellales; family Mycosphaerellaceae; genus Zasmidium; species Zasmidium angulare. The sequence continues at coordinate 198,312 of NHNX01000015.1, forward strand.
CCACCAGTTCGAAGATAAGAAGGGCCCAGTTCTTCTGCAGAATGTGAATCGATGTGTTCTTGCTGACAGGCAAGTCGTATTGATTACACAATTCCGAATGCTGTCGATCGAAAATGTGCTGATCCAAGTGCTAGAGTCGACCTGCTCGGACCATCTTCAGCTGAAAGAGTCTCAACCATCGACAATGCATCGGCCCCAATTGAACGCCACGCTATGCAATGATACGTCCCTCTCTCACAACTCATTTGATCTCCACCTTGTTATCTTGTCCGAAGAATATGACGTGAACGGTGATGTCGTCGCGCACGTTCCGACTCAGGGGAGGCTGGACGCTCATAACTCCAGTGAAAAGGTCTCTGCGCTTTCCACCGAGTGCATTCTTCAAGACGTGGACGCCGCAGTTGGCATCCTCGACAACGAAATGCTTCGGGGCGACTCTCCATTTTCGAATCCTCTCTTCTTCGTCATAGTAGGAGTCGTCGTCCCCGTTGAGTTCATCCGGGGTCGAGTATGTCGGTGCTCGAGAAGAAAGATCGGACGAAGCATCACCCTTGAGAACATCGCGCCATGTCTTTGTAGCTTGCTGTTGCGCGTCCAGAAAATCCGAGGGTTTGTTCTTGTCCAGCCAGGCTTGTACGCACTCAACCGCCACATCGGAGGACATGTTGTCCCACAAACCATCGCTTGCCATGATGAGGAAGTCGGGTTTATTGCCAGTCTGAACTCTAGTTTCCGTAATCTCGGGTTCAGCAGTGAGATACGGCGGTGTCTTGATGACACCATTCGGTCGTGGGCTTGGTCCAAAGAACTTTTCATGTGACATCCTGGTGTCCTCCTCGGACCATTTCCAACGAGCATCGCCGAAGGCACGAGTCACTGCTAGTCCATGCACTCGACCGGTCCTCGGATCTACGACATCTTCGCCGGGATGCTCGCGCGAAAGCCGTTCAACTTCGTCCTGATTGAAGCCAGTCTGATCGACAGACATGGGCACTGCCACGTATTTGTTGCTTGAGACATCCCATCGACCGAGGACAGCGCGGGAGTCGCCAACATTGGCAACGCGCAGAATTGAACGGACTGGATCGAACAAAGCAAGAAGTGCGCAAGATCCGGAGAAAGCAAGCGCACCGACTGAGACTGCTTGGGCCAAAGGCATTTGATAGAAACTTTGCTGTCGAGCGATATTGGGCACCATAGGGCTCAGCATTGGCATCGGCATCTCGTTTCGGATCAGCTTCCTCGTTTGCTCGACGAGCGTCTCGTCGACCGAGGTGAAGGCTTTCTTGATGGCGTCGATAATGACCGAGTCGTTTGGTACGTATGATCTCTCCATACATTTGCCGTCCTCGAGGAGAGTGCCGACAGCGATTGGCAATAATTGACTCAATGCATGAGAGGTCCTTGCACCAGCATGGCCATCAAAGATTGACCACTCGCTCCACTCCTTCTTCTGGTCGCCAAAATAGACGTAAGACCCACTCGACCAAGTATCCTCGCAGGGAAGATTGGAACCATGCTGAGCGGTGTGCGAGACAGCTGCAGGACAGACAGAGTAGGCAGCTTGCAACTCGAGAAGGGCAGTCGCTGTCTCCACGTCCAGAGGCTCAACTTGCCGTGCATATTTATCATATGCGCCTGCTAGTAACTATGGAGTAACATTAGAACATTCCCTCTGACCAACGATGCATCAGTACTCACGGCCTCCTCCAAAGCACTCTCCTCAGCCTCTCGCATGAGCTCCTCAAGGGGTGATGTAAAGGCCCAGGCTGCACCAAAAGCACCAATGCCAATGCAGGTCGAGCTCCAGAGCAGCGTTCGAACTATGCGCCATGATCTTGACGGCTGCTGAGGAGGCGGTGGTTGGAAGTAGGTTGTGTGAGGTCCTTGAGCTTGAGCGTTGTATTTCCGGCTGAATCGGACAGTCCGATGCGGTTGCCACAGCTGCCGCCGGCTCGTCTGCAGTGCTCGCGCCCACATTGTATGGTCCTGTGTGGGTGTCGATGCTGATGCAAGTGTCTCAAGCTTCCATGTCCAGAACTTCAAGGTTGGAAGACGCGAGCTGCGCGTACATTAAGGTTTAGTCCACTAGCCCAATTTCAGCTTTAGCGCTGACCTTAAATCGACCAGGTTGCCAGGTACGGGCAGTCTTTCTTTGCATCCAGCGTCCCAATTCTCTCCTCTTCCTCCAGCCTGATCGCCCATCTTCGAGCAAGTCACCAACGGCCATGGAGTAGTGCAAAGTAGCTCCACTTGTCTCTGCAGTCTGTTGGCATCCAATATGCATGACCCAAGCAATGGCAGGACCACATGTACGGAGCCTACATACCTTCGTGCCGCCGCTAGTAGTGGCGACCAAGGAGCACATGCAACTGTAGTCCGACTGTGTTCATCTGTTACCATCACAAGCTCTCGCTCGATTTAGTACGAGTCTCGTTGGAAGCACCGCAAGAGATAGTACTATCCCATCCGCTCAACTCACAAGCCGTCACGTCGACTTTGTCGTTCGCCTGCTTAGCATCTGCAGGATGATTACCGAGCCTAAAGTGCCTGCTACTGGCATCTTGAAGCTCCCTTGCGAGCTGGCGGCGACGATTCTTCGACAGCTTGACAACATCCAGGATTTACTATCGTCACGGCTGGCATGCCACCACCTCGACGACTCATTTCGACAGAACAAAAGCCTCGCGTTTGATGTTCTAGTCAAAGAGATAACCCCGCCGTTGACTCCCATCGCCGTCGCGGCTTCCCGATGTTCACGTCGGACTGCTACACTGGAGTCTTGCAAGACGATCCTCGACGACTTTTACAAGGATCCTCGGTCCAGAAATAATCGACTGCGCGACTTGGAATTCGCAGAACTGGTGCAGCTCTCGAAAAGGCATGAGATAGTTCGCAGCCTTACGCAGAAATTTGCCGAGACATTTTGGGCAAAGACAGGCAGACAGAGTCCTATTGCTCCTTCGTACGCAGAACAAGAAAGATTTCACGTCGCTTTCTATCGCTTCGACACTATCTGCGCGTATATGCGTGCACAACAACGCTCTGGAGTCGGCGTCGAAGCCGTGCAGGACGCCAGGCGTGAGCTCCTGTCACGATTTCCACCATGGTGTAACGAACAAGTCGGCTGCGTACACGACTTCCTCGAGATGACATTGTCAAAAGGTACTTGCTCGGAACTGTATTCACAGTGCCTCATTCGAGCAGAACTGATGTTCAATAGCTATTCGGGAGACGGTGGCCCACGATGTGCAACTTGGCGAGTATCGTACGAACTTTCTCTACTACGGGGACGAAAACATGTGGCTGCAGAGTCGTGTAGTTCCTAGCCGACGCTATGATCTTCACAAGACAACACAACTAATGCCACTGTGCAGCTATCGCGTGGCCTTGAGTACATGAATGCACATCTCGTCAATGTTTCGATGGCTGAACAGGCTGATTTACTTCAGCCAGCCGAGGATGATCCGCGCAATGCCGCTATTTTCGATGTCCTTTGTTCTGAGACAGACGACGATGCATTTGACAGCGACAATCCACTCGAAGAGCACTCGACGCAACGATTAGAAGCCTTGATCCCACAAGCAAATCTTGCAGATTCAGATCAGGGTCCGTACGAAGCATGGTACGCAGCTCACAAGGAGCTACCTCGCAGCGGCTGGGTACTGTTTGCTGGAAACGACGGGCTTCGAGAGCGCGCGTACGTACTCTGGGACCAAGATCGGCTACGTCGAGAAGATCTTCTTGAGCTGTTTCAGAGTGTTGACGGGTATTGCACCCGCCAGGTCACAACGGAAGAATACGATGCCATGGCTTATTCTTGGGATGAACGTTCAAAGATCTGGCAGAAAGGCGGAAGTGGTTTTTGGTATGAAGGTGATGAGAGCCAGATTTCGTGGCCACGATGATTAACCCAAGGAGGAGGCGATTGTTGATAGCATCAAGCTAGGCGATTCGAGTAGGTATTTGCTTGTGAAGGCGGCTGCAGCTTGAGTCTGCGTGACACACAATATTGGCGTATTCGAACCACATGCGACTTACAAATTGTCGTTTATTGATCTTGGCCGAGTGATATCGATGCCCAGTGGGCAATGCTACTCGCATTGATGGATGTAAAGGAAAGAAAGGAGCCGTCTTCAACAGGTGAAGTCTGCTTTGAGCTCGGCAATGACGTCCGACCGTCTGCATTGAGCTCCAGCAACATGAACTTTCCAGGCGTCTTTCACAGATCTTCTGCCATAAGGCAGCGCGAATATACCACATTTCGATCTATCTTCACATGATGACGAGGGGACAGAGTGAATGATTGCTGCCCAACCATCACCGCACGCCCTTGATCCCTGCCGCTAGCGAAACATGTCTGTTGCTGGACCACGCGGCCAGAAACGCGGGCCAACCGTCCTTGTATGCGCAAACACACTGATTAGAACCAATGGCGGCCGTACTGAGCTCTCAACAGGTCACCGATGCCCGTGAAGTCCGTCCACAAGCCTCGCGCCCTCAAGTGCAGCGACAGGGTACCCGCCTGATCTCAGTCGACAATGTCCTGCAATACGCCAGCGAGATCCCATCCGCCCAACGACGCGAGACGCCAGGAGCCCGACCGAAGCCTCACAACCGTACCCCATCGGGACGATACCCTCTCGACCCCAAGCTGAGCGGCCGTGGTGTGCCTCTGACCACAGCTCACATCCCAGCGCGCAGTAGCAAGACCAGCGAGAAGCTTGTACTCCTACCCGAGACGACCGAAGAAGGCGATGATCGCGAAGGGTTTGAGGAAGAAGATGATAGCGCGCCGCCCAGGGATGAAGAGCTAAGGAAACGAAGACAGCCCGGTGGTGGTGGTAGAAGCGAAGCCGAGAGACTTCCCAAATCTCAGCGAATAGCGGACCCGCAGCTGGCCAGAGTCACTGCATATTGCACGGCGCAGAGCTACAAATTGAGGAGTACTGCCGCTTTTGTTCGAGATCAGCATGGCGCGAAGACGAAGCTTTACGACGATTGTCTATACTGCGTCTATCAGCTACCACTACTGGGAGGTAGTGATGGATATCGAGTGAGGAGTAGTCCTGTGGTGAAGCATCCGGGGGGTAGGAGTGTACTGGACGAACAAATCGAGGCGAATGAAAGGAGACAATACCGTGAGGGCTGGGGCGAGGAGAGTGAGGAATACTCGGTACGAGGCAACGCAGAGGTTTTCAACTCGACCGAATCGCACGAGACGCAACAAGCGCAAGAAGAAGCCCAGACGAATGGCGTACAAGAGTCAGAGACATGGAATGAAGAGCAACAAGCTGGCCGTAGGGAGAGCAGCGACTCGTCGGCCTTCAGCTTTCCTTCGCCGCACGCCTCGATATCGCCGGATGCCCATACAGTTGCCGAGCTGTTCATCTTCAGCTACGGTGTTGCGGTGCTGTGGAATTTCAGCCCGAACCAAGAAAAGGACGTCCTCGCGGATATGACGTTCTCGTCACAATCCAACACACCGTCTGGGAAGCACTCTACCCACTTCTCACAAAAGGCAGCAGCCCTCGCTCCTCCACTTACATTGCCGCTTGTCACGAGGCCTCTGGACGAAAGTGACTTTGAAACGGAAGAGTTCCACTTCCAATACGACAACACGGCAGACAAGCCTCGAATATACAACGACATGATCACGCTGCGGACCAGCGACCACATGATCAAGCTTGCCATGTCACACGCCATCGCGCAGTCGACGAAACTGTCCTTCTTCGAGGAGAAGATGCAAAGGACGATGTCTGAAGCACAGTACGTGCCAAGAAGGCTGGCTTTGGAGGGCAGGCTGGGCATGGACAGGAAAGAGATTGTTGGCCTGGTCGGAAGACTCTTCGAAGGGAGAGTCGACGTCAATCTCTGTAAGCGTCCAAACAATTACTGCGCATCACGTATACTGACTGCAACCCAGCTTCCAACATGCTCGACACACCCAACTTCTTCTGGGACTCGGAACCCACGCTCCATCCCCTCTACGCCGCCGTGCGCGAGTATCTCGAAATCAAACCGCGCATTCAAGTCTTGAACGAGCGATGTCGTGTTTTCTTGGATCTCGCCGAAATCTTGTCCGACTCCATTGCCGATGTGAAGATGACGAGGATTACCTGGATCATCATCGTCTTGATCGTGTTGAGTATCTTGGTGACTTGTACAGAAGTGTTCCTCCGGTTTGGCATTCTTGCTGCGGGGAGAGGAAAGGAGGGAAAGGATGCCGCGGGAGCAGTGTTGGCGAGCATTGGTGTAGATACAGCAGGGTCGTTTGGCATGGGCGAACTGTAAATATGGTGCTTGAATTGTGATGAGCGGTATGTTCGTTGTACATCTTGAGCTGGTGGAAGCTCTACTTCGATGCAGAATGCCTATCCTTCGTGTATTTCATCCATTGTCGTCGACATCATCTCGTCATCATCGTGGTCCTCTTTCCAGTCTAGTCCACCATCCAAACACCCGCCGCACTCCCATTGAACCCCAGATCCGTCACTTCATGCCGCTCGGTCTTATACCCTTTTTCCAAATCCGGCTCGAAAGCCTCCAACGGCACTTTCACATCGTCCCGATACGTGGCTCCGAAGTACTTCGCCTTGACTTTACCCTCCTTCCCACTTCTCCTCTCCAACCGGCTCCTCAAATCCGCCCTCGCATCCTCCTCCGTCCCTCTGAACCCCCCACCATTCCTCTTCCCATCAAGCTGCAACCTTACACCCTGCACACTCTCACGACTAGGATCCCGATCGTGGAAATTGTGCGGAATGAACATCACGCTGCTGCCGCTCGTATGCATCAACGTGTTCGGCACGTCGCCGCTGTGCGGGATATGGTGGGCTCCGAGGTTGAAGTAGACGACTAGATCTCCATCGTACGTCGTGTCTGGAGCGCCGTGCTCGAGGCTCTCGCCATCGGCCATGTCGTTGAAGTTGATGATCGGGTCGATGGTCACGAGGTAGTTTAGCGGGTCCGCGGAACGTGGCTCGGTGTCTTTCTGGCGGAGCACCCAGACGTCGTGTTCGGCCCAGCGCGCGCTGTCGCCGAGGGTGGTGGAGTTCTCGACGGTGAGGTGTGGCGTGGAGCCCATGCCTGTGCCGGAGGTGATGCGGTAGCCGCGGCGCTGGCCCCAGGCGTTGCGGTCGACGGAGTTGTAGACGAGGAAGAATTCGCCGCCGTTCTTGGGCCAGTCGAGGCCTGTTTCGTGGTTGACGTTGTATTCGACGAGGTGCATGGTGTTGCGTTCTTTGACTTCGGGTTGGTCCCAGTTGTAGGACTTGGTTATGGGCTCCAGGGCGAGGCGGACCATGTCGTTTGTGGGGCCGGCGACGTCGAGGTCGGCTTTGAAGTTGATTACGTGGTCGTGGACACTGCTGGAGACGGCGTCGCCGATACGATGGCCGTATTCGTCTTCGCCTGAGGTTTTGTTGGAGCGGTAGAAGGCGGCGAAAATGTAGCCGGAGGCGCGGACTTTTACTTCGATGGCGCCGTCCATGTAGAAGATGTAGTCGATAGCATAGTCGTAGTTGCCCACCGTCGAGGTGGAGCGTACGACGAGGTACGTGTTCCTTGATGCGGTGACGGAGAATTGGGCGGTATGGCGAGACAAGAGATGATCGGCAGTATATTCGAAGACACATATACTGTTGGGAAGCTCGTGGGTCTCGTGAGCCATGTGGTAATGTGTGTCCATGTAGTCGGCGTACGCAGGACAGTCATAACCCGGTAGAAGTTCGTACATGTTCTTGCCCATGCCGAAGAAGGTATCGAGGAACTCTTGGCTGCCAGCCATTGGGTCGTCTCCAGCATAGTGGGCCATGGCCTCTTGCAGACCGAGCTCGTACATGAGACGCTCTCCTTTGAAGCGGATGTCGTAGAGTGTGAGGCCTGTTGCTTGAGCTGTGGTGATGTAGAACTCGAAGCCGAACCATGAGACGAACTTCTCTTGCTTATCGAGCTTGTACCTGGCTCCATATGGCTGAATGGATATTGGTGGTGGCAGCTCGCGGCCCTCTGGCTTGGCGTCGAAGTTCTCTGTATCTGTCCACGGACCGTCAAGATTCGGCGGTGTCTTCTTGAAGCTCGGATCTTTCAATGCGTCACGAAAACTTTCCACGTCATCGTAGAGGACTCCGTTGTAGAAGTAAGGTCCCGCCGTCCAGTCGTCTACATCTAGACTCGTGGCGTTGACCTTGACATAGACACCTTGGGGTAGCAGTGTTCTGCCGCCAGAACCAAGGCCAGGCCTAAAGAACTGGTACCATAGTATCGTTCCCCCGGTCGCCACACGGCTAGGTCTTGGTAGGCACATCAGGCCATCTTTGCTGTTGGGGTCGGTCGCAGCGCCTACCAGCTCCTGGGTGATGTCCGCGATACTCTGCCCAAGATCATCGCCGAACTTGATGATGGCTTCATAATCTTTAATCTCGCTCTTCACAGCGTTTCGACCTGAGTTGAAGGGGTATGTCAAAGGTAGGATCTGAGAGTCCTTCGAAATAGGGAGAGGTCCAACTGCATGGTACACTAGAGACGGTGTATCGTCGACATTGAGAGCAAGGACCGCTTTCGCCCATCGTTGGGGAGCCACGCCATCCTCGAACAGGTACGGAATCACGTCAGACTTGTTTGGCCTCAATGTCTCCAAGATATAAATGGAGTTCTCCAGAGCAGACTTGGGCCTATGCACCAGATTGAGTTCGGGGCGTTGAGCGTAGACAAAGTCGTAAATGTCTTGCGCCTCAGTTTCTGTCAACTCCGCCCAGACATTCTGCTTTGGAGCGCTGAATGCAGGCTTGCTCTTTGTGACATATGGCGAGGAATATGGTGAAGAGTCATAGTGATATTTGGTTGGCAGGACGAACCATGTTAGGATGGCGACGAAGAAGAGAAAGCCGGAAAGATACAGAAACGATCTACTTCGGGGCTCCATGACTGTGAAACTTTGGAGAGAAGAAGATGAGATGGAGTGAGGTCTTGGAGAAGTTGATAGCCATGTGCATGTACATGTACAAGTCGACGCCTATCTCGAAGGAAGTCGTTGACCTTATCATCGGCTGTAGATGCCCGATTGGGAACTCCGAATGCCGTACGGCGTCCGCGCGTGGCGTCGCGAAGTCTCGCGTCCATATCTCTGACATCTCCTCTCTCGACAACAACAACATCACAAAGTGTACCTAAACAGCGGCGAGTTCTCGCCCATATCAGTGAGCTCAGAGTCCGAGTATTGCTGGCGGACCTGCTCCTTCCCAGCCTGACTTCGCTTGGCATTCGCCTTCTTCATGAGCCACCAATGGATCGTACCAGGAATCATGGCACCAACAATGGTGCATGCCACACTGAAGCCGAAACCCAAGGGGTAGACCGGCGCTTGAGAGTCGAGGAAAATATTGGAGCCGATACTGCCGCCACCGATGATTCCTCCTGACATCAAAAATCCAATGGCCGCAGCCCTCTTGGAAGGATTGGGCACGTTGACCGACACCCAAGCTGCGAGGATAGGAGCCTGTGCTGAGTACCCGGCCGCAGCGAGGAAGATGGCGAAGTAGCTCACTCCAGCGAGGTGCGAATGGTGAGTCGTTATCCACAATATGATGATCCCGCTGCAGACTTGTTAGCAATGCTTTGGCTTTCTCTCGGGTTTATACTGACATGAGTCCAAGCGTATAGCAGCCCATGATGGCGAAGTAACGCTTCTGATATCGATCGGATAGCCACCCGACGAGCACGCACACACAAGTCGCGAACATCCAAGGTGGCGTACTCATTGCCTGTGCCCTAACAGCAGTATAACCCAGGTTCTTCACCATTGTCGGCAAGGTATATTGAAGTGCGGTCGTTGGCACAGTGCCTCCCCACCAGTACAACATCATCATGAAGTACGTCTTTCGATCTTTCAGCGCAGCCGTGACATCGCTCCATCGAAATTGAGAAGTCGGCGCGTTGGGACCCGAAGCGTACTTTACTCTCAACTTGGCATACTCCAGTTCGACATCAGTCAGCCATCGGCTGCGTCTGTTGTCCGTTTGCTGATGGGGGAACTGAGGCAAGAAGACCAGACAGGACAGTCCAGCCGCCATCGTAATGACACCCTCGATCAAGAAAAGCCACTTCCAGGCCCGCATTCCGTTGACGCCGTCGAGGTTGCCAATCCCATACGCGATGACTCCTCCAAAGGCACCAGCAGCGGTGTTGGCACCATAGAAGACGGCCATCCGAGTTGCTAACTCGGCAGGTGTATACCACATAGAGAGTATAAAATACGACCCAGGGTACAGCCCAGCTTCCGTCATTCCAAGCGCCAGCCGGATCACCACGTAACCTCCATAGCTGGAGACCAGACAGGTCAAGGTCGAGACCAGACCCCACGCCGTCACAATGAATGGAAACCACTTCTTGGGCCCAAGTCGCCTCAGAGCGATGTTCGACAGTGGCTCGGATAGCCCGTAAGTGAAGTACAGATACATCAGCGCCAGATTGAACTGCTTGGAGGTCATCCCAACGTCTTCCAGGAATCCGAACAGTTTGGCGTTGCCGGCGTTGGATTTGTCGAGCGAACACATGAGGTAAAGGAAGCTCAAGGTTGGCAGCAAACGCCAATCGACTGCATGCATCAGCAAATGAACAAGTACAACAAGAAGAAGACGTACGCTTGCGCACCAACCTGCGACGTTGTGCGCCACGATCAACGGCGAATTCTTCATGAAGTTGGAGATACCGTTCATATTCTGCTGTGCTTTTGACGACTTCGCCTGCCTCGATCGATGCTCGAGCTGCAGGCTTCGTGTACTTTTCAAGGTCGCCAATGGACGCAAAGGGTACCGACATTCTTTAAGCTGTGTGCCGACGGACGACGCATTGGAGGACCGACGACATCAACAGCACCTTTTTGAGTTGTTCGCATGAATACCGGCTCAAAGGTTGACCTTGGCCGCTGCATGATAGCTGGTACGTCGAGATGCCGAACGATGCATGGGCCAACATCTTGCTGCTTGATAGGCTATCCTTATCGACAAGGCTGATAGCCAAGCGAATCTCGACGTGATGCTCTCTTCATTGGCTTATGGATTTGCTCGTGGACGCCTTTGCATACGACACGAACGTCTGCATGCATACGCAGTTGGCCGGTGGCCGAGCTGACTATCAAGAGAGATAAAGCACGTCTGTTGTGCCCAATCCACCAATGTTGGACTGCAAGTCTCATACCCATAGCGTCAAGCACGAGCGACTCACATCATGCCGAGCCTTACAGACCTCACGAGAAAGACGGTAACACGAGAGAAGTCAGAGGATGGATCGCCACTCTATCCAGACTATATGCGTACGTTGGCGAAGTTCAACCCTGAAACTCTCAGTCTTTCTAATAATGTGCTCTTATCAGCATTCTACGACCCTCTGGAAAAGGTGGAAGACATCGGCACCTTCGAGCATCGTGATCCAGGCCATCAAGCCGACCCAACCTTCCCAAACCTCCTCGGAACCGCCACGAAATTCTACGACCTGTCACCAAACGTAGGCACCGAGATCTCAGGCGTCCAGCTCTCACAACTCAGCCCCAGTGGCCTCGATGAAATAGCTCTCCTCACCGCTCAACGCGGCGCCCTCGTCTTCCGCTCACAGGACTTCGCCGACATTGGGTTCGCAGCTCAGAAACGCATCGTCTCCCACTTCGGGCCTTTGCATGTGCATGGCTGGGCACCGCACCCCATGGCGGGTTCGCATGAGCACATGATTATATACGATCATGCATCCGACTTGCGTGTGCGGCGATCATGGAAAGGGCGTAGCCCCGTGCAATGGCATACTGATCAATCCCCTGAACAACAGCCCCCGGGCACGACGTTCATCTGCATGTTGGAGAGTCCTGCGCAGGCTGGAGGAGATACGTTGATTAGTAGTAGTGTGGCTGCTTTCAAGGCGTTATCGCCGAGGTTTAGGAAGAGATTGGAAGGGCTCCAGGCCGTTCACTCGAACAATGATGGCGTGAGGCAGGAAATGAAGAACGGTGAACAAGCAGTCATGAGAAGACAAGAATTGGAGGCTATCCACCCTATTGTGAGGGTTCATCCTGTTACGGGGGAGAAAGCATTATGTATGTTTGTCATCAGATCTTACTCGCCGAATGCTAACTTCTTCCCAGATGTCAACCCGGTCTACACCAAACGTATCGTGGGCTTCGATCAAGAGGAATCCGACTACCTTCTTGGCTTTCTGTTCGACCACATCGCGAAACGAGCAGACTTTCAATGTCGAGTACGGTATGAGGCCGGCACGGTTCTGGTCTGGGACCAGAGAGTGACCAACCACTCGCAGACGTTGGACTATCCAGCCGGAGAGCGAAGACATGCCTTTAGGTTGACGCCGCTCGCAGAGAAACCTATACCATCGATGATCGAGGACGATGATGGCGAGTGTGAGAAAGATGTTGGGAGAGCATCGCTTGGACTTTGTTGAGTCGACCCGACTTCTTTGGCCTTCGATTTAGACTCGCCATTCCGGCCACATTATAACTGACTCGAATCAAATCCCTCATCAGCACTCTCCACAGCATCATAACAAAAAAGTCCCCGCAGGGTCTTCAGATCCGCCACCGCCCACGGAACTGACCGTTCCTCATCCCACCAATCATGCTCCCTCAGCAAACGATCCCTCCTCTCCTGCTCCGGACCATCAGGGGCATGATACATATCCCGCATATTGTCCGCCGCTCGAACGATCGGCATCGCTCTCTGCTTGCGAAGGTCCTGGTAGAGCTCGAGGAGTTTCGGCAGAGAGGATCTGGAGTGATTGGAGCGCGAGAAGCGCCCTAGAAGTCGGCCGAGGACTACGGCGTCTTCGACCGCTTGGGCGGCGCCTTGGGCGAGGTATGGGACGCTGGGGTGACAGGCATCTCCGAGGAGTGCGACGGAGCCCTGGGAGGTGGTGAGTATGAAGTCGGGAGGCGATGTCTCGCGCAAGAGGACGCTACCTTGACCCAAGTATCGAGATCTTCCATACCCCAGATCTTCCACTTCAGGGCTTTGTCGACCTTGCTCAGGAGGATCTTGATCATCGGGTCCTAAGATGAGCCATGTCAGCTAACGTTCACAGACCTGATATCTCGATGAGTCTCACCCAATCTTCAAACAACTTATGCATCTGCGCCAAATCCCCCGGCTGTTTCGAAACCTCATGGGGCAAATCATCTGGACATCTGTGCAAAAACCAATCAGCAAAACCGTCACCCTCCACTTTACGTCGTCGATATTACCCACACCATAACAAGATTCGCCTCCCTACCTCCCCTGATCGTATACAGCACCACATGCCTCTCCCCCCCAAACCAGATGAAATTCGCACTCCCATCAAGCACATCCCGAATCCTCTCATTCGTCTCGTCCTCCAGCGCCTCACGCGGGATCGTGATTCGATATGCGAGATCGTTGGACTCCTCCGGCTCCTTGACGTATCCTAGCACGCTGTGCCGCACGACAGAGCGCAGACCATCAGCGCCTACGACGACATCGGCGGAGAGTTTCTCGCCGGTCGAGAGTGTGACCGACGGGCTGACGGCGTTGCAGTCGACTTCTCTCACATCGCTATTGAAGCGGATCTCGGCGCCGAGGCGTTGGGCTTCGTTGAAGAGGACTCTTTGGTAGTCTGCTCGATGGATCGTGCTGTCGAAGATCAATCAGCCAGATCCCTCGATGTCTTGTCATCGCTCACCAAGACCCAAACCCAAACTTCTCCCTAGCCCACCCATCACCCGGTCGTTTCCCAATAACGCTCCCGTCCTCCCAGCGCAGAATCCACTCTTTCTGCTTCGCCACCATACCCGCTTCGAAGAGCTTCTCCTGCAAGCCGAAAGAGTGTAGGACGCGGCCGGCATTGGGCTGTAACACCAGTCAGGCTTCCAACTCATATATCGCTCGCAAAACTGGAACACTACTTACGGGAACTTGTATTCCAGCTCCGATCTCTTCTAGCGAGGGGGTTTTTTCCAAGACGACGACGTCTAGGTCTTCTTTGCGGCATTGGATGGCGCAGGCGAGACCGCCTGTTGGATTGTCAGCTTTATGATAGAGTCGGAATGCTGGGGTTGATATCCTTCGTACCGAGACCACAGCCAACGATGAGGACTTTGAGACGGGCGTGCTGGACGTAAGTCGTCAGTGTCATGGTTTACAATGCATCCTAGGTTCCCCGCGACTCACTTCGCTACTACATCCATTCGCCATTATAGCTATTGATCAAAAAGATAGCGAAGAATATGAGCAGTGTTGGATAAATCGAGTCTACACAAAATGGCCCCCAATGCGCATGACGATCCTTGAACTTCAATTACATCCGGCAGTGAAGAAGTAATCGCCACCCTACATCACGAACGGAGCTTGCTGGATCACAAGGTTCGCGCTGTGGCTCGGTAGTTGGATCATCGATCAAACTGGGGTCAAGCGGAAAAGACGTTCTTACGTTGGAATCTCATCGGAATCTATTCACAAATTCTGTTCCGATCAGGGATTTGCTATTCGAAGAAGCTTATTATTACTTCGGGCAAGTAACATTGTGGCTATGTAGCTGGGTATTTAGCGTTCAATTTCCCCCTCCTCGTGCTGGGCTGCGCTTATAATGGGTTGACAACAAGCACCGCCTTGCCGAAGTTCTTGCCCGCAAGCATACCGATCAAACCCTCGGCGGCGTTGTCGATGCCGTTGGTCTCGCTCATCACAGCCTTGAACTTGCCCTCGGCGATCCATTTCTGAACATTCTCCTGGTGTTCCTTGGCGTACTTGGGTCCCATGTCCGCGTCGGAGACGATGAAGCCTCGGATGGTCAAGCGTTTCGCGACGACTTGCATGAGATTGCGGATGGGGTAGGCCTGTGGTGAGCGCTGTTAGCATGGTTGAAGTAGATGACTTTTGAAGGACTTTTGGACTTACGTCTTCTGGCTTGAGGTTGTATTGCGAGACCATACCGCAGGCAACGATACGGCCGAAGTTGTTCATTGAGGCAATTGCGGCTTCTAATTGCTCGCCACCGACGTTCTCGTAGTAAATGTCGATTCCGTTGGGTGCCAGCCTCTTCAGAGCATCGGCGGGCTTCTCATTCTTGTAGTTGAAGCCGCCGTCGAACCCAAGGTCTTTCGTGATGAAGTCGAGCTTCTTGTCATCACCAACGCTTCCGATCACAGTCAGACCTTCGTGCTTTGCGAGCTGGCCAACGATTTGACCAACGGCTCCGGAAGCCGCAGAGATGAAGATGGTCTCGCCCTTCTTTGGCTGACCGATCTCGTAGAAAGAGCTGTAGGCCGTCAAACCTGGCATGCCGAGTGCGCCGATGAAGTACTTGAGGTCCAGCTTGTGGGGGTTGCCGAGTGGGATCTCGGTGAAGGTGTCGGCCAGGTCCTTTTCGTATGCGCTGTACTCCTCGGTGTTGGCTCGTGGTGCGAAGATGACATCGCCGGCCTTGAACTTCTCATTGTCGCTCTTGAGGACGGTCAGGATGGCGGCGTTTGTTACTGGCTTGCCGAGTTCGAAGGGAGGCGCGTAGCTCTTGGTCTCTGGCTTCCTCATGCGGCCACGCTGGTATGGATCGAAGGAGACA
The DNA here is from genome assembly GCA_002786045.1 of Zasmidium angulare. NCBI lineage: Eukaryota > Fungi > Ascomycota > Dothideomycetes > Mycosphaerellales > Mycosphaerellaceae > Zasmidium > Zasmidium angulare. Next base: position 213,888 of record NHNX01000015.1, read on the forward strand.
TAGTGGGTCTTGGCTGTGAGTCCGCCCTTTGGAGGTTGCTGCTCGGTGTCGAATTCTTTGGCCTCGATGGTGAGGTCCTTGCCTGCTACAGGCCATCCCTGAGGGAAGTCGGCGAAAATTAGAGCCTTGCTTTGGACCATTGTGTCGGGATTGAAGTGTTGCAATGTTCAAAAGAGGAAGTTTTCGGTGATGTTCCGTGGTAGATATAGGTTTCCTTCAGTAGACAGGATCGAGTTACGATTAGAGCTCGGGTAGGTTCTTACAAATGTAGAGGATTACAAACCGAGAACGGAAGAGATGAAGCTATGTATGTACGCGCAACGGCAGGTAAGGTGAAAGGACGAGTCGCCTCACGCGAGCGAAGATTCTATGGGCCATGCAAACATTGCAGTCGGCGTACGTTCGGGATTGTGTCATCGACCTCGGAGCTTGACCCTGTCGTGGGCATGGGCGAGGGTGTCGGGACAATGGTCGAGACGGCATGCAGCGCAGAGTGGTGCACCGGTTGTTGTTTGCTGTGCACAACTCACCCCTCCGCGGGGCAGTATCTCGATGAAGACGTCTCGCCGGCAACAGCCCAATGCCCGCTGGCGCCAGCTTGGTCCAGAACTGTGAGCAGTCGGGTCGGTCCAATGTTGTGACGTTGCGGGTGTGGCGGTCGAGCTACTCGTGCGTACGAGACAAGGCCACAAGCGGCCGTGGTAACTAATCACAAAATAATACTTTCGTCAGACACGTGCAGAGCATGCAGCACCTCATGTCAGTCTGACCGAGATCCTGAATCCTTCACTCACGCATTTCACACTGGGCGGTGGAACAGAAAAGGGGAAAGACGACGACACGGACCGTCCCGAGCAAGCGAGAACGATGGCTTGGACATTCGTCACAGGCCCAACGTCGCTTCGATATCATCAACCATGGCAGACGAAAAGATGCCGCTGGAGCCTCCTCCAGCATACGATGATGCTGCCAACAAGGCACCTGCACCCTCAGCGCCTCCCCGGCCGCAAGGAGGTCCCAGAGCACCACTGCCGCTCAACCTCCCAGCATTGAACATGATCAGAGGCAAGCGAGTCATCCTAGCATCCGCTTCGCCTCGACGAAGACAATTGCTCGCTCAGGTAAGTCACGGCCATGCGAGGAACACTGTCACTGGAAGCTGAGCGGCGCCAATGACAGCCGCCGTGAACAGATAGGCCTGACGAATCTCGAAATCATCCCCTCCACCGCTCCCGAGGACAGGGACAAGAACTTGCCCCCCTTCGCATATGTTCTGGAGACCGCGGAGCAGAAGGCGAGGAATGTCTACGAAGCGACGATCAACGATAAACAGGGCGAGCCGGCGCTGGTGATCGCGGCGGATACGGTAGTGAGCTCGCATTTTGGGCAGATTCTGGAGAAGCCGAAGAATGAGAGGGAGCACTTTGCGACGTTGAAGATGTTGCGGGATCAGAACAACGGCTGGCATAAGGTCTACACGGCTGTCGTGTGCATGGCGCCGTTGGAGAGTTTGATGGATCCCGGATATGCTATGGAGACGCATGTGGAAGAGACGCTGGTCAAGTTCGATGAGGATGTAACGGATGATCTGATCATGTCGTACGTGCGAACACGGGAAGGAGCGGACAAAGCTGGTGGATATGGCATCCAAGGGCTGGGAAGCATTTTGGTGGAGAAGATCAATGGCACGTTTGACAATGTTGTCGGATTGCCGCTGAGGGCGACGTTGCAATTGATTGAGAAGGTCATTGTAGAGCCAGGTGTGCCGAATGAGGTGGACAATGCGTTGTGAGAGGGATATGGAGGGGGTCTTTGATCAGGAAGTGGTCGCGATAACGAATGCGATGCGCCCTTCGTCCTCGCTCACACATGAATAGATGGATGCGAATTCTCCAAGTAGGCGTTATGCTGCATGGATAAAGGCTGGGGCTCTGATACTTCCTGTACGCCTTTGCGCAACTCAATGGACCACCTCAGGCCCACCTTGAGCCAGTCCTGAATCCTTCAGCTAACCTCCAACAATGCATTGCAGCAGTCGCCATTCTCCACTATCGCGTCCCCGTTGTCGTCGTCGTTCCCGTAGGCGTGCTCGCGCAGCATTATCGGATCTGCGTCGTCAAGGCATGATGTCGACATGGGTCTCGCGGCCGACGTTGTGTTGGGCGTGTCGTCCTGTCGAACGGAGATCTTGCACAAAGGCCTGCCCAGTGTTCAGTGCCACCATAGCTGGGTGGCACCTTCCAATGGAATCGCGACTCCCGACAGGTGAAGCAGTAGCGGACAGGGAGCCGTAGCTTCCAATTCTACCATCCAGGCATTTCACCTCATCATCACTCTACCCTCCGCACACCCATGATACGACTGGTCCGCTCATCAATCCTCCTCAACATATCTTGCATCTCACACGTCTTCCCGCCATACTCATGCATCAGCATGCTCATCCCGCCCACCTGCCGCGCAATTCTCCTTATCTGCACCCGACTCAACGTCTCGAACAAACTTTGCGCTTCAGCCTTCCTGGTCAACCACTGAAACCTTCTCTTCATCGTGAGCTTCGCATACTGCGTCCTCTGCGCCCAGAAGATATCATCGTCATCGTCTCCCCCCGCCCCCGCCATCCTCCTCCCTTGCTCTCGGCCATTACTCTGCCCCCTCTCCTTCTCCGGCGGACTCGCATACGCCGAATGCTCATAAGGCGACACCGAACTCTCCCTCCTCCGCCCATGCTTCCGATGCTCCTTCCAATCCCCAATGCCCTCGCTCCCAGCCGCCAAAAACGGCCTCTCCAACTCCTTAAACCTCTTAATCAAACTCCGTATCGAATCCCCCATCGTCTTCAACGTCACATCATCCAGCTCGATCCCCAGCAGATTCTCTCGGTCGTCTCTCCGGATCGAGCGGTGGTATTGTTTGGCTTGTTTCCGCATGACGCGGATACTCGCTCGCTCTTCTAGCAGTTCTGTCCGGAGGCCCGTGAGATAGCCGTGGACTTCGTGGGGGGCTTCGGACATTGTTTCGAGGTTCACCCAGACTACTTTGAAGAAGGTTCCTAGGGTGAAGACGAAGGAGACGATGCCGATGATGCCGGTTACGAGGGGGAAGACGGCGTAGGTGGTTTTGGAGATTACGATGCCCATGGCTACTTGTATGTGGGTTGTTCAGGGTGGTCGACGACGAGGGTCGGGGAGGAGGCGATAGCGAGGGAGATGGTGGTTGCGCTGGTCGTGTGCTTGCGGAGACATGTTGTTCGTGGTGTTGTTTACGGGATCAACGTCTACTCTCGAGCAAGCTTCCTAGGTGAGCCGCTAACTTCCGCCCTTTGGATGAGTGCCGTGACGATTGGCGAATCATGTGAGGGAGAGGCTGAAGCGGAGGAGGCTGACCAAGCCGGAGCAGAAGTGTTAGGGTTTGAACTCTGTCGGACATCACGTCCGAATATCCATCTCTTACGTTCGTCGTTTTGCTCTCAAAGTGGTGTGTATCCGTACATGACGCCTCTTTGTTCTCACCGGAGACTTCAGGTTGTCCTTGCTCTCTTGGTCTCCAAGCCGGAGGACGTCATCGGCGATATCCAGCTGGCGACAGACTTCACCTGTGTGTAAGGACGTCTTCTTTCTTTCATGCATTGGAGTATCATCAACCTTGAGTCTTCGCGACACCATCCACCGGTCAAGTTCGATCTTGCAAAAGCCTTCTAAATGATGCACGTGGCTGGATACGCCAAGATCATGGGTCACGAAGACTCCCGTCTAGCTGCAGCCACCTTTTGGAAGCTCAGCTGAATCGACCGCTAGGCTGACGATAAGACCTCTTTTGCAAGACCATCGTCTCTGGTCCAATTATTGCACTAAATTTCCAGGTCCGTTCCGTTCAGCATGAGGCTCATCAATACAACGACGCTGGAGCTACGCGAGTTCACGGATCCGCCACCCTATGCAATCTTGTCCCACAGATGGACCGACGAGGAGCTTGGACTGAAAGACTACCACAAGCTTCACGAGCTCGACACTAAAGGCGCCGAAAAAGTAAAGCAGTTTTGCGCTTTTGTTCGAGATGAACAAGAGCAGGTAACTGTGGAGGATGTCGTTGACTGGGCCTGGATCGATACTTGTTGCATTGACAAAAGCAGTAGCAGCGAGCTCAGCGAGGCAATCAACTCCATGTGGGGCTGGTACCGATGTGCCGCGTACTGCGTCGCGTATTTGAACGATGTTCAACAATTCTCGGATCGACCTGCAATGAACGAGGCGATCCAGAATTCTGATTCAGCAGCAGCTAATAGCTCGAACGGCGCCCACGATGGTCGCAATACCTGCGATACTCCGAGCTTGGTCAGTTGCTCAACACTAAAGGCCGAAATTCTACAGTCAGAATGGTTCACTCGCGGTTGGGTATGTTCACGACCTTCCTCAATGTGACAGAGCGACTGCAATGGGCCGCGAGCGTCTGGTGGTTCTCCTGATCTCGTGGAAAGGGCTTCGCAGAGTCTGGTACTGATCAAATTGGTAGACCTTGCAAGAGCTGCTAGCCCCTGACGAAGTTATCTTCTGCGATAGATACTGGAAATTGATTGGCCATAAGACAGACTCTGAGTTTTGCGAAGTCGTCGCAGCTGCATCTCGGATCCCGTCACGACACCTAGTGAAATCTTGGACGCTGTCAGAAGCTAGCGTAGCGCAGAAGATGAGTTGGGCTTGCAGGCGCAACACAACAAGGCTCGAAGACATTGCCTACTCCATGCTTGGCCTCTTCGACGTGAATATGCCATTGCTATATGGAGAAGGTAAGAAGGCTTTCATGCGACTTCAAGAGGAGATCATCAAACGAAGCGATGACGAATCAGTCTTCGCGTGGACACGGGATTACTCTTCGCTCCCAGATCCGATGGCCTTCCCGCAAGAGGCTCCAGTATTGGCCGAACACCCTCGAGACTTCGAACGGTCGCAAAATGTCTTGACAATCGACAAGATCTTGCGACAACCCTACTCGATCACTAACAAAGGACTCCTCTTCCTGGCTGACGCACTTTACATTGAACATTCGAGCCTGTACATTGTGCAGCTCAATTGTGTAGAGGGCACAAGAACCGAAGCATACTACACTGATCAGGATGACATACCATGCTTGATCGTCTTGCGGGAGGATAGAGATCGGAATGAATTCTTTGCAAGAGTTGAGTACAACAGTCTAGACCTAAGTCATTGGGACCACAACCACGCCATGACTGAAGGCCCCTTGCACCATGTCAAGGACAAACAGTTCTTGATCAGAACCCATCGCTCTTTCGCTGACATTCCACGACCTGGAGTATGGCACGACCAGCACCGGGGGGGAAGGATACTGGAATTTGTAGCCCAGCCACCATCGCAGACGTTTCTACGTCTCTTGGCGAATACCTCGAGTGGGCCATGAACTGTCAATACACCTAGCGCCACAATCAACAGCCTGGGGAGGTGCGGTTCTGCAAGCTCAATGCCTTGTAGAGATCCATCGTCGTCGCGTGTGCCAAACACAAGCACGACGCGGAGGAGATGCCATCCACCGTTTTCGCTTCCAGCAAGTCGAGATATATCATATATTATCCTACAGTTCGCACGAGTGCGCTGGATAAGCTTGACGGTTGACCCGAGTATGTCTCGGCGCTCGGGCTAGCCACGACGATCACGTCAACTGCAGGGATTCTGACATCAAGCTGCAGCTCCACCTCTTTCACTCCACAGGTTTTCCTTCCTGTTCCTGAATGACTTCAAGCGAGGTTAGCCCTTGACGGCTACTGCAGGCAATTGCTCACTAGTATATTCAAGCAAACGAGAGACCGTAGACACAAAATGGGGCGGGTCCCAGTGCTGAACTCAAAAACGAGCGGATCTCATCACGACAGAAATGCTAGTACCGCGAGCACTCGTTGCCCTGGGCGGCCTGGCCTGGGCTACATCATTTCAAAATGTTCTGGCCTCGTCCTCCGCCGCCCAATGGAGCCTAGGTGAAGGTTTCACGTTATACAGGACCCCGGAGCAGCTGGAGATCACAAGAGGCAATTTGAGCATCTGGAGCACGGTGCCTGGCAGACCGTTCATCAGCGCCAGTGCTGGAAATGACTCCGTTGTTGGTTCCAGCGGAGCCTTCAAGATCACGGAAGTCGACCAGGATACTTGCCAGGACCAAAGCGTACAAAGCATCGACTTGATCGAGTGGGACGGGACTGCTACTGGCAAAGCCGCGAGAATCTCTGGCAATCTCCTTGACTGTGGCAACACATCTGCTGAGTATACACTCACTCTGTGGGTGCCGATTGATCTATCTGACCGGATCGCATTCTACGTGGACGTCTCTTCGTCGAATACCGCAAGTGGACCCTTGAAGAAGCTATTCTTTCGCTTCTCATCCTCCGCAAATGAAGACTTCTATGGCCTCGGTGGCCAGGCATCCTTTGCATCTCTCAAGAACCAAAGTATTCCCGTCTTCTCGCGAGAACAGGGCCAGGGGAGGGGAGATGAACCTATTACTTCACTGGAAAACGCCAACGGCTCTTTTGCTGGCGGTGACCATTACACCACATACACGGGAATTTCTTCATACATCTCAACCGATGGTAAAGTTGTTTACCTTTCCGAGAAGAGCACTGGATATGCAAATTTCGACTTCACGGAAGCTGACGAAGTCACGATCCGATACGATTCGTTGAGCGTGGATGGTGCCTTCACTCGTGCGAGCAACATGTTCGATGCTATCGAAGCACTCACGGCATACACTGGCCGCATGCCCGCTCTGCCAGAGTGGGTCGATAACGGAGCAATCTTGGGCGTTCAAGGCGGTCAAGACAAAGTCAACGAAATCGTGGAGCAAGGACTCAGCGACGACATCAACTGCCCGATCGCAGGGGTCTGGCTGCAAGATTGGTGCGGAACCCATCCTCAGGCGGGACCATACATGAACATCTCTCGCCTGTGGTGGAACTGGGAGAACGATGAGGTTCTATACCCCACCTGGAACGAATTTGTGCAGAACCTTAGAGATCAACATAACGTCCGGACGCTTTCTTACGTCAATGTATTCCTTGCCAACGTCTCGACTAAGTCGACTGGCTATCGGCGAAGCCTGTACAACGAAGCAAGCGCAGCACACTATTTCGTTCAGAACACGACGATTAACGACACGGCCGTCGTCTCTAGCGGGCCAGGCATCGAAGCTGGCATCATCGACCTGACCAATCCAGGACTCCGCTCCTGGTTCGAAGACGTGCTTCGTGATCAGGTCTGGGATGCCAACATCTCTGGCTTCATGTCGGATTTTGGAGAGTACACGCCTGTCACAGCAGACACCAGACTGTACGACACAGTCAGCGATGCCTTCTTCTACCACAACGCCTATCCATCTCAATGGGCGGAGTTCCAACGAGGAGTCGTTGAGGACTTGAACCTCACGAGCGAGGCTCTGGTCTTCCATCGCTCCGCAGCCATGTCATCGAACAGAAACATGAACCTCTTCTGGGTCGGTGATCAGAACGTTGACTGGGCTCTGAACGATGGCATCAAATCGGTAGTAACAATCATGGTCCATATGGGTCTAACCGGATACGCGCAACTACATTCAGACATAGGCGGTTACACCACGATTCTGACCTACAACAACCTTAACATCACGCGCTCTCCAGAACTGCTAGGTCGCTGGGGCGAACTGGCAGCAATCTCATCCTCCGTATTCCGCAGCCACGAAGGCAACATTCCCCAAGTCAACGCTCAGTTCTACAGCAACAGCACGACGTACAGCTACTACGCCTACAATGCCCGCCTATTCGTCTCGCTCGGCAAGTATCGTCGTCACATACTTCGAACGGAGTGCGAGACGAAGGGCTGGCCACTACTTCGTCCGCCCGTTTTGTATCATCCGAACGATTTGCGGGCGAGGAACATTAGCTACCAGAGTTTCTACCTTGGCGAGCATTTGTACGTCGCCCCGGTTTTGGATCCGCAGACTTTTGAAGTGGAGGTGTACTTTCCCGGAGACAGCAATAGGACGTACGAACTTGTGTGGACTGGTGCGGTCTATAAGGGAGGTGAAGAAGCCACCGTGCCCGCACCGTATGGTAAGCCGCCTGTATTCTTGGTCAATGGAGTCAGAACGCCGGAACTTGAGCCGTTCTTGGACTTTGTGAAGCGAGATAATGGAACGAAGCTGTCTGTAGAGTAAGCTTCGTCGAAAGGACTTGCTCGTAAAAAGCGTAGAGTGGTAAATGAAAACCTTCACTTGGCCCATAGCCACGACGAAAACAACGTCTATGATTTCGCAAGTGCTGTCGACGATGTAGGTACAAGAAGACGACATTTCATCATTCGACCCGATACTTCTTGAACTCTCGCGTAGGTACCCCCCGCGAGAACATGATGTCCAACTCTTCGTAGGTCCTCCCTTTCGTCTCAGGCACTCTGAAATATGCCCACGTGAGGCTGATGAGAGAAAGCCCGCCGTAAAAGAACCCGATCTTGCCACGCATATTCGCCTGGTCTGGGTTGATCATGTACCTACCACTGGTTAGCAACACATCTCCAGCATTGAAAGGGTAGATCATCTTACGGAATCGCCACAGTCATCCCAATGGCAAGAAGCGCTTGAACCGCAGTAGCAACCGCAATAGTCTTGCTCCGAACCTTCGTAGCAGAGACCTCGCAAAGAATCACGAAACAAATCGGCCCAACCGAGAAGTCGTAGCAGAAGTTCCAAACGAGCATTAAGCTAGACTGTGCCCAAATCACGCCTTTGTGTTCCTTGTAGTTCGGTACACAGTCCAGAATGCCAATGAGGAACATGAGCACGACTAACAAGAACAGTCCGACGTTGTAGATGATCCGGCGTCCGAAGTGTATCAGCAAGACCCATGAGAACAGCGTGCCGACGAATCCGAGAGCTAGGAAGCCTACGCTCATGTCGAAGGATTCTCGTGTTGGTAGGCCGGCTTGCTGGAAGAAGTATGTTGCATAGCCCACGAGGTAGATGCCGGAGAAGACTTGGATGCAGTAGACGCCGACAGCGATCTCCGTGCGGCGGAGATTGATCTTTTTGAAGCAGTCGAGATAGGTGCTTCCTGCCTCGAGTTCTTGCTCTAGCCTGTCGGTCTCGATGATCATCGCTAGAGTTGGTTTGACGTCGACTTTGGAAGATGCGAGGCGGCGGAGGGAGTGTTCAGCTTCTTCCATCCTGCCTTTTCGGACGAGCCACCTGTAAGCCATTAGCTCGTTGGTCCCTGTTAGGGTGGTAGATGTTCACTCACCATGGCGACTCTGGCGCAAAAGGCCATCCGATGAGAATGACCAATGGCCAGATCCATTGAGCCGCGAAGGGTGCACTGTACGCCCAGTGAGTGTCCAATTGGCTCGTCCCAGCGATAACGCCATTCGCGATCAACTGGCCCATAACGAAGCATAGATTGACATAGCTAGTGAGAAAGCCACGCAATGCCATGGGACACACTATCTGGATCAGCTGGTGCAGACCTTCTCGTGAAAAGATGGCCTACCTTCAGAGGCATATGTTGGTGCAATCGTGGCGTATGTCCCTAGTACTAGCCCGCCGAGTAGCTCCCCAACGAGGAGCACCGCAAGCGATCGAGCGAAGAACTGGATAAAGATGAATGCGGCCGTGAGAATCACACAAACGCCGAAGGACTTTTTCCTTCCAAACCATTCCAAGGGATATGCGGCGAAAAGGGCCCCTACGACTTGGCCGATTGGATTACCCTGTGGATCGTCAGCTAACGTGCCTCCATTCCAGTGAGAACACAGTATTGTAGTAGCTCACCATGCTCAAACCAGTCTGCCAAGGAGCACTTATAATGTACTCGCCTTCATACAAGTACCCGAAATCTTTCTGGAAAGCTGGTGTCGCATAAAGGTTGCCCAGGAGTTGCGGATCAAACGCCGTCATGATAATGCTGAGCAGGTCGATCAGTGCCTTGCAGATTGCCTCTTCACAACACAACCTTACCCCAGCGAGAAGAACAAGCTCCAGCCAACGGCAGTGGGATATAACTTCAGAGCCTCGAGGAAGCTGAGATTGTGTTCTTGGTCTGACGCTACACGAGCATCTTCCCCTGCGATGGCTCCGATGACAATGTCGCCCTTGAGGATGTCTGCGCCGGGTACGTCGCCGTCGAGGCTATGTCCTGTGTCCATGTTGTTGCCCATGGTGATAGGCTCACCAATGGATCCTGTGATCAAAGGTGTGGACTCGTATCCAGGTTCCTCTGCGTCCTGTCGACACTAGTCAATACATGGCACTTCGGTCCCAGTATTGACCGGATGGTGTAAGGACGTACGTATCTAGGGGAAGACGAGGATGAGGTTGATAGTGGCATGGCGACCACGCGACACTTAGAGCAACGGATGCGCGGTATGCAACATCACGGCCTATCAACAGCCGATGTACTGGCCAATGGCGGCAGAGATGCTATCGAGAAGGAGTCTTGTTCTCCTGCAGGTCAGAGAGGTGAGAGGAGGCGAGAGGTGGCCGGCGCGTTGTTCCTCCAACGGCAATCCGCTTGCCCCTCTTCCCGATGCAACCTCACCTTTCCAACTCGACTGTAACATCAATTGAGCGGCTTCAGCGCCACGGACGAGATAGACTCAAAGATCGGCGAGGGCGTCAGAGGGCGTCAACACAAGCAAGACTGTCAGGCATTGTCGGTCACATACCAACATGACGCGAAAACAGGAAAATGGTGGGCAAGCCAATGGCCACAAATTGCACAATCAAGAAGTGCGTAAAATATATATCGAAGACTCGGACCGGCAAACGTCAGCGAGACCAGAAGTCATCGCCGAAGCGGTCACATATCTCCATCGCGATGGCATCGTTGTCCTAGAGAATGCAGTCGACCCTGCTCATATCGAAGCACTCGAGGCGAAGCTGGGGCCAGAAGCAGATGTGATCGCGAAGAATCCCGACCATCACTTCAACTGGAACAAGGGCAACATGGACCAGGCGCCACCGCTAGATCCCGATCTGATGTTCAAGGATGTGTGGTCAAATCCGATCGCGGTCTCCGTACTGTCTTCAATCATCGGCCCTTGCCCGATAGCGCATTACGCGAATGGAAACACTGCCCTCAAGTCGACTGCTAGGCAGCCAGTACACAGCGATATCGATAAGCCGCACCCGTTGTATCCTTTCGCATACGCAGTCAACATCCCCCTCCGCGATGTGTCTGTGGACAATGGAGCGACGGAGATCTGGGTTGGCAGCCATCGAGACAGTAACATTGATCAGCACAACGAATTCGCCGACGGTGAACACGACTTGACCATCAGACCAGAGCTTCTCGAGGAGCGAAGGCAGCATTCGCCGCCAATTCAGCCATCGACCAAAAAGGGGAGCATCATTCTGAGAGACCTTCGGCTATGGCACGCAGGCATGCCCAATAGAACATCGACGCCACGTATCATGCTTGCTTTCGTCATTCAGCCGAAATGGTTCCAAGCGCCTTCGAAGGTGTTGCTTCCTGTCAAGGCGAAGAAGCTGGTGCAACGATGGCTGGAAGAGACTGGCCTCGAGTATAATGCCAAATGGGTGGATGGGGAAGTCGACCATAAATTGGTGAGTTCCGATGAGGTAGACTTCAGCACCGGAAACGCAAGACTCTTGGAGCTCGCAGATATGATGCGACCCTTGTTGCATTGAGCCTCGCAAGTTGGTAGATTTGATGATGGCTGCGGTTCGCATGCATAGCCAAGGCCAATGTCAATGATGACCTGATATCAGATCCGGTCTGTGCGGCGGCTGATGCTGGCAACTTTGAAAGCGTTGTTGAGCCGAGTGCTCACAGGCCAGCATTTTATGGAATGCTAAGAACAGCTCAAGCTGCCTGTTGTCATGATAATGTTGAATGCGGCCATCCACAAGTAGCCTCGATACTTGCTCAGGTCTTGGTCATCTCCAGGAACTTCGAGACAGAGACTACTTCAAAGCCCTTCTTCTTCATAGCGGGAACCACTTTCTTCAGCATCGGCACTGTCCAAGATCTCCGATCGTGGCAGATAATGATAGCCCCAGGTCGGAGCATACTCAGGATATGCCAGGCATTCACTCTCCACAAGCTGATGAATGGATCATGTGGGTAAATACTGCCAAGGACTGTCCTGTAGCCGGCAGTGGTAGCGACATCCAGAATCCTTCGACTGAAGACTCCGGAGCCTGGCCGAAACAAGTGATCTTTTCGTTCTCGTTCAGCCGCGTTGTAAGCATCTTCGATGAAGTTGTCGACTTGATGTATTTCGTCTGCCAGGACTGCGCTTGACAACGAGATGCTGGGCTCGTCATGCATAGCATGATTGCCTAGTTCACTTCCTGCCTTGACAATATCGGATAATACGTGTTCGTTCCCAGCTGCCTGGCCTCCAATGACGAAGAAAGTCGCAGAAGCTGCATTGTCCTTGAGAATATCCAGTATCTGGTTCGTGTAGACGCTGGGCGTGTCGTCGATGGTAAGCGCGACTATCTTCTTGTCCGTGTGAACTTGGAACAAGACTTCTGGAAATCGTGTCTGAAAGTAGCCGATGACGAACTTGGGTGGTTTGTAGATGGTATACAGCGGGACCACGACCAGGAGGATGATGGCAAGGACAGCGGTTTGAGTGGCCATACGCGTCTTGCGTGCTCTTCGTCGTCGCCAGCGTCCAGGAAGGCGGAAGAACGGCGAGAGCAAAGGCATCACCGTGCCATTTCCGGGCTAGATTGTAATAAAGCAGCTCATCGACCTGCCCTTTCTGATGTCTTTTCGTTGGTATGAGTGCCAATGAAAAGGAGACCGATGTTCCTGACGGCCAGCACCGGCTTTGACCTTCATCTCGACACGCTAGCGAAGGCGCCTTCCATAAATGGCAAGCTAGGCGAGCTGATGTCCCTCTCACTCTGCCCCACCAAGTCCTTCCTGAGCTCGTGACAAACATTCATGTTCGCACGATCACTCCGTCCTGTTCATCTTCGACTTCTTCAGCCTTCGTTCAAGCCACGATTCAACTCTACAGCACCTTGGCCCTACATCTACAGAACGAAACCTTCGCCCAACATGGCTCCAAACCTACAGACCTACTACAAGACCGTCGATTCGTTGGCGGAACCCTTCATCGAGAGACTTCGCCAAGCAGTCGCCATCCCCTCCATTTCTGCCGATGAGGAGCGACGAGGAGATGTGGTCAAGATGGGAATGTTCCTCAAGAGCGAGCTTGAGAAGCTGGGCGCACACGTTGAGGCACGTCCACTGGGAAAGCAGCCACACAAGGAGCACCTGGAACTGCCACCAGCCATCATTGGCCGGTATCCTGCGAAGAAAGATGAGAACAAACGTACAATCCTGGTCTATGGACACTACGACGTGCAGCCCGCCGACCTATCAGATGGTTGGTCTACCGAGCCCTTCAAGCTCAGCATTGACGACAAGGGCAGAATGTATGGCCGTGGCAGCACAGACGACAAGGGTCCAGTACTGGGATGGTTGAATGTCATTCAATCGCACAAGGAGGCCGGCATCGACTTCCCCGTCAACCTGCTCATGTGCTTTGAGGGTATGGAGGAATACGGCTCTGAGGGTCTGGACGATTTCATCATCGCAGAGTGCAAGCCTGGCAAGTTCTTCGAGGATGCAGATGCTGTGTGCATCAGCGATAACTACTGGCTCGGCACCGAGAAGCCCTGCTTGACGTACGGTCTGCGAGGCTGCAGCTACTACTCCATCGAGATCAGCGGCCCAGGACAGGACCTGCACTCTGGCGTCTTTGGTGGTACTGCACAGGAGCCAATGACCGATCTGGTACGAGTCATGAGCAGTTTGGTGGATACGGACGGCAAGATTCAAATTCAAGGTCTGAACGAGCTGGTCGCCCCGTTGACGAAAGAGGAGGAGAGCCTTTACAAGAACATTGCATTTACCATGGACAACTTGTACGAATCTCTCGGCAGCAAGACCGGCATCTACCCTGACAAGGAGCGAACGCTCATGGGCCGCTGGAGATACCCGTCGTTGTCGCTCCACGGCGTCGAGGGCGCTTTCTCACAACCAGGAGCAAAGACTGTGATTCCAGCCAAAGTCACTGGAAAGTTCAGCATCCGTACCGTGCCTGACATGGAGCCCCCGGAGGTCGACAAGCTGGTTTTTGCTCACGTCGACAAGGCGTTCAAATCACTGAAGTCTCAAAACACCATCAACTGCTTCCTCCAGCACGCCGGCAAGTGGTGGGTTGCATCGCCGAAGCATTGGAACTTCACTGCCGCCGCCAAGGCTGTTGAAGATGTCTGGAAGGTCAAGCCCGATTTGACCAGAGAAGGTGGCAGCATTCCAGTCACCCTGACCTTCGAGCAAGCTACGGGCAAGAATGTGCTGCTTCTGCCAATGGGTAGCTCCACTGACGCCGCACACTCGATCAACGAGAAGCTTGACCGCCGCAACTACATCGAGGGCATCAAGCTACTCGGCGCATACTTGCACTACGTCGCAGAAGAGCCAATGAAGTCATAAGTAGAGAAGCATCATCGATACCCATATACTTTGCATTGACCTGCAACTTGCAATAAAGCACCATATCTACGATGACAGGCCACGCTGAGTATCGACAAGCCAAGCCCACGGAGCCACGCTACATGTCTCCTGACTGGAAGTCGCAGACGTGATCGTAGATGGAAGTGCAAATCATTGACAATACCGTGCAGGTGTACTGAGTCTATCGAGACTCAAAACTAACATTACGTCTTCCGACCGATGTCATTCATGTCGCCATTATCTCGAACATTATCCGAAAACAAAGGCAGGGCCATGATGCTGCCGTTGATCGCGCTAAAACTACTGTACAGGCAAAATAGGTAAAAAGGCTCAGTACTGGATCAAACCCAGCCGATTAGGGTATCTTCCTCCCACATGTCCTACTCCTTGCTCGCCCCTTAGTTTGTGAAGAAATGCTGAGGATCTGCATTTACTGCTTGAGAGGCAGGAGACCGCTGATGAGACCAGTGACCTCGCCGACTGGGAGGAGGTTGAGGACGCCAGTGACAGTCGAGAGAATGTTCTGGAGACCGAGACCCTGGAGAACGTTGAGGAGGCTGCCGAGTTCGGAGGTGATGTCGGTGACTTCGCTGGTGATGCTGTCTATCAAGTCGTCAGTAACGCACTTTCCCCTTACGATTGCAAACGATGGCTTACCAAGGCCAACAACAGTCTCGACGTTGCCGAGAGCACCGTTGATCTCCTCAATGACGGTGGACAGGAGACCAGCGACGTAAGTCTCGGTCTCGCCAACGACGTCGTCGACGAGGGTGATGGCACCGGTGGCGTCGACGACGCCCTCGATGGTGGACACGACGGTGTCGAGAGTGTCCTGGATATCGATGGAGACCTGGGCGGAGACGCCGGCGGCGCCGACACCGACGGTCGTGTCGTCTATGAGAGCGTTAGTCCGCTTCAAATCTCTCAAGACTGTTGATACGTACTGAGCTTGCCGGTCAGGGCGGTCACATCGGAGACGAGGCCCTCAACGAGGCTGACGAGCTGGCCGACTTGGCGCTTCTGCTGGGTGATGGCTGGCGCGGCGAAAGCACCGGCGACGAGAGCTGGGACAGCGAAGAGGGAGAACTTCATTTTGAAAGTTGTGGTGGTGGTGGTGGTGGTGGTGGATTAGAAATGAGTGGACTGGGTCGGTAGGGTAAAAGAGTGACTGGACCGTAAAGGCGTGAAGTAAAGAGCGTCAAGCTGTACAGAAGGAGCGTTGGATGAGGAAGGGAAGAGCAAGGAGAGGAGAGGATGAGGTCTTTATGTTGGTGTTCCTCCTGTGTGGACGGTGCTAGACGCTATACAGGCTTGCCGGTCATGGTGTCGGGGGCAATACATCGGCGGTGATGTCTTGGAAGGAGGCTTGATGCACATGAAGCAAAGCCTCATATAACTGACCCCAGGAAATGGACGATCGACGTCCGGGTAGGCACGACGATCGGGCTTGGAGGATTGTCCGGCTCTTCACTATTGGAATAGCATGGTGAGGGCGTGAAGGGTTTTGCATCGACAGTTGGACTGTTGATCAAATACATGACTTGCGCAGACTTGGGGAGATTCCAGAGTCGCTCTGCGTCCTATCAACGACGAAGGAGCAGAAAGGAGCTGAAGTTGTACTCGTCTAGCGTCCTCCTGACAGCCTGGGGTGCGTGAATCTCGCGGAGGCTAATAGGACATTATCCGACACTAACAGAGATACTAGACATGGTGGACATGCGCTCGTGCATGCGAAAGACTCAACTCACAATCCCCGGTCCTCGCGCCGAGTCACCGCATTCGTGTTCGCTGCTGACATCCACGAGGGTGTATTGAACTCAATCCTATGCGATCAGGTATTGGCGAAAACGAGCTTCATCTGCATGGACTGCGTGGAGATGGACTGAAAAGTCGTCGTCCGCTATCGCCATCGCACTCGTAGCTGTGATCAGCCTAATAAGTATTAAAGGGGAGATCGGTAAGACCACGGCAAGGCGTTGGCCATCGAGCACTAAATTTCGGTACTTACTGTAGCAGACCCGCCTCCAACATTGCATTGAACGTCACGGCATCCGTAAGAAATTGTTCAGCGAATGATGTTGGAGAGTATTGCTTGATTGTTATTTTCCGGCGCTCGGTAATCTGTAGTGGTCGATTGCAACGCTGTTTTCACGACTTAGCTATCGAGTTAGCAGCAGCGAAAGGGGTTGCGACAGGTGCCTCTTTCCTCTGCAGGTGTTGCCTCGAAACTTGCAGGCGATTTTCGTTTGGCGAGGTATGCTCACACCTGAAAGCGATGGAGCCAACGACAAGTTTGAACTCTGCTGCAAGATCGTCGTATCAGCAATGTTATTGTCATAACTGATTTGACCAAACTATCTGCAACGACAGACAAAAAGGCACACGATCATGTGCTTCATAATCATGGACGTCGTCAGACATACAACGCGTCTCATCGTATCATCCATCATCATGATCTCCAAGGGAACGCGCTCCCTCGTAGCATCTTCTTCAGCTGCTGCTCACACCCAATCAACCCCTCGCGAACTTTCCTCGCCGACGAGTTCTTGCTCCTAGATGCCAACCACTTAGACATCCTCAGACTCTTACGGCCCTCTTCGTGGTCTGCGATCTCCAAGCGTTCCATCGCCATGGGGAAGGGCACAGAGCCTGTATTCGGCGAGAGCATGATTGGGATTTCCGCCGTTTCGAGTTTCCCGCGGTTCCTGGCTCGACTTATCAAGGGAGCTAAGGCATCGTCCCAAGTGCCGCTCGTGAGCTCCATGTCTTCAAGGTTCAGCTCCTCGATCGTATGTCTGTGTGCTTCCACAAAGGCGGCGACGTCGGCTGCTGGAGTTGAGATGTTCTCGACGACCACACGCTTGATCTTGGGGAAGTGAAGTGGCCTCGGTCCTCGCGGTCGAAGCTTCGCAGTGGAGTTGGTATATGCAGGATGCTCACCTGTCAAAGGCGCAGATGCCAGTCTAGCGCGCTTGACAGGCAAATCGCCCTTCTGGCCGATCCAGCGGAAGTTGAAGCTCTCGAGATTAGTCTGGAAATTACGAATGTAGGTTTGAAGAAGTTTGAACTGGTCTGGCTCGCAGCTGGCGCCTTGCACTGGAAGGGTATCGACATGAATAGTAAGGTGGCGGATCCTGGACCAGCGGCTCGCGGATCTTGGGGAGGCACCGAGACCGAGGATAGGTGAAAGGTACATGAGTCCACCGGGGTGGATGGGTGATAGGGTGAGACTGTCCAGCGAATTGAGCGAGTTCTTTTCAACGGCGATTCGCAATGAAATTAGCGCATAGTCGACGATGCTGCGTCGAAATCGGTTCTGCACGTCATATCCAGGGCAACTGATCTCCAGGTGTTCCAGATTGATAAGTGCCGAGAAGGCTCGCACAAAGGCCGGGACGTTCGTGGCCGCATGGAACGAAGGCGGATATTGGCGAGTGAGGATCTCCGTCGTGCCTATGTCTCCATATTTCGGTCGTCTCGGTGATGATGGCTCATCCACCTGTGGAGTATAGGTGAAGCTCAACTCGGCCCCCGTGTCCGGCTCGATCAACGGCGGAAGGAATGTGTCCGCCGTATGTGGCAGGTTGAAGTGCAAAGTCTTGACATAGAAGCCCAGTCTGTCCAATGCAGCTAGCTTTGCAGGTTTCGTGAAGAGATTCGTCTTGAAGGTAATGCTGAGGTCGGAGAACAGCGCAGGACCAGCCCGAACGCTGAAGTCATGACAGGCCAGTCGCAGACTCGCCAAATCACTCTTCGGTAGGAAGGATAGGAATGTCTCGCGGCACTTGTCTTCGAGCCAGAACTTGAGGAAGGTGCTGCTGTCGCACAGGACGAAGCTGCATACGGATGCGTAGTTTTCCGAAGCTGTTCAGGGACCTGCGTTAGAGCCATTCGCAATTATGATCGTATGGTGGGTGTGTTGGAGCCGCGCGTACATCGATCGCTACTCAGATCTATCTCTCCAAAGAGGAGCCTGCTCCCTCCACTACGAGTGGTCCCAGCTGACGTGGCCGATGCGGCCGACGAGACGGTCGAAAAAGAGGATGAGGGCTTGCTAGCCAGGACATATGGAGACGGTCCATCCTGCTTGCAACCCATTCTGACTGAATGAAATCATGGAGCTCGCCCAATGCGTTGTCGATTGATGCTGGTACTTCGATCGCGATCGCAATGGTGGGAGCGTAGGAACATGTGAAAGAAGAGGGATGCGGCGGACTGAGGCATCGCGACGGCACATAGTCTTCAGGTCACCTACCTGCCACTCGCCGGCATTGGCCGCACTGCAGCGACCATGTAGGAGACCTGCATGAGAAGTGAGTCACATCTTGCCAACGGGTGGAGGATAGAGGTAGAAAGCCTGGATTGTTATGCAGGACTAGGAGATGGAAGCAAAGGGAAGGACACGACTATATCACGAAAGTAGAACGTTATAGACGTGATGTTTGGCGGTCGGCCGGGAGGAGGCTGGGTGGGCCGATGCACCATGCGTTTCGCTGCGTTTCATCCTCGTGGCAAACCAATGGGAGGCTGGACTTGGGTAACTTCTGCGCTAAGTAGCTGCAGGAGCTGCAGAGCTGCTTCGAGAAGAAAGCTGCATCCCGGTGAGAAGCAGGCCAGTAAATCCCGCAGTCGCGTCCTATAAGCCTCTTGGCGCGTGTTGTTGTGGTTGGTCGTGTTTTGAAGCGTTTCCCAGAAAGTGAAAAGAGTCAAAACAAATAGCGAGGAGTGCTGTCGTGGCGCTGTCAATTGGCCATGTGGAACTCTAACTTGACCTCACTTCGTCCGAATTCGTCTGGAAGTGTTTTCAAGGCTGTATACTGCGCCAAAACATGGCTCGACGCGAACGTTGCGCGTGAACGTTACAACGCTCTCTGCGCGAACAATTCTCCACAGCTTTTGTGCGCTTGCTACAGCTCCTCAGAGTGGCACCAGATGGCAACCCAGCAATCCTCGTCCTCCCCAATCTCGGCGTGGGGTCAAGCGAAGATCGTGAGGTTGGGACGCCGAGCTTGGTGACTCGCGCAGTATCTTAACCAGTATCTCATGCTGTACACATTAGCTCACAGCCTCCATCTTTCGCCGGTCTTTCTCACATTTTCGTTTTGCTGAACAATGTAAGCAACTTTGCCCAGCCTCTCATGATTCGACCAGTTCACCCAGCCAAATTTGGTAACTTTGTCTCCAGCTTGAAGCCCAGCCTGCGCCGCAGGACTATTTGGCACGACAGAGTTGACCTTCGCAAATGGCGGCTCGACGACTGGAGCCGCTGTTGGTACAGAACGTGACTCTGTTGTTGTGCTCGGCCTGTGGGCAAGGCTTGATCCATCTTCCGATGGCTTTCCTGCTGCAAATTGCTCTTGCACAACAATTTCGAGCTTCGCCATCAAGGCCTTGTGGTCGTTCTTAAGCCGTATAATCCTTGCTCTTGTGGTTCGTATTTGCGCAACGTCGATGTCGGCGCGAGGAAAACCGTCAAAGGTCGTGAGCGACGTGTTCATGTTGACACCGTGCTATGGAATAGTCAATCCAATGTGAAGAGCAGACAGATACGTCCCGGGCCTACCGAATCTAGAACTGAGCCGAGTGCAGAGAGCTCTGCTTCGAGATTGTCCTTCTGAGCAATAAGCTCTTGAAGTGATCGCTTCGAGTCGGTGCCGTTTGTCGTTGCCTGGGACACTGGGCCCGAAGTCACGGTCGGTGCGTGTAAGTCATCCATTCTGAGGCCCATTGGGAGATCGGCAGTCAAGGAGAAGACAGATGATGATGACGAAAAGCGTGTTGACAAACTGATGATGAGCGCAGGCACCCAGACCCCACGTAAGGTCTCTCAGAGCGAAGGCTCTGCGGGGTAGCAGAAGCAGAAGCAGATCTGAAAATCGAATACGACTGTGTCTCTGATGCAGTGTAGATACTGTCAGATCCAGTCGGTGCAGACGAGATAGTACGCTATTGCAGACGAAGACATTCACCCAAAGACGTAGACAGCATGATGCCGATGAGGAGGAGGCCGGACTGGAGTCCGCCGGGAGGATCTGCCGAGGTGCGGCTCTCGCCTGAAGGTTTGCGCCAGTCAACGTGGCAACTGAATTGTCTTCACATGCCGTCCACACCTCGCCCTCTGACTCCCTCTTTCACAGCTATATCGACAGAGCCCTCCGATAGAGTGCACGTCTGGAGGTGGATAGAATGGGGATGATCAGGAGAGCACCCATCATGGTGAGAGCATTCTAATGCCTGTCACGGCATTGGATCAGAATGACGTCCCTGGCCTGTAATCTGCTGGCATCTCATTGGACATTCTTGCAAGGACAAAGGCCTCTTCCCTCGTCGGACCACACTCGGCTACGCATTGGACACGTTCTTCGTCGGCAATACGCTTGCTCGGCACCCTGGCGGTCAGCGTTTGTCTCGCTGTGGCGTTGGTAGGCAGGTGCGACTGATGATGCGCAAAGTACGCCGTCATAGTTGCGATAGGATAAGTACTACAAAAACCGTTTTTCCTCAAACTGACCTCTCCTCCCTCTCCTCTACACAACCCCACCTCATCTCACGTTTCCACACTGCACTGAACCGCACATGGCAAACATGGCTACAGGCGCGAACATCAGCAGCGGTCTGGAGAAGCTCCAGAAGACACTCGACGGCACTGTTGAGGGCGTCAAGCTGGCTGATCTAAGACGAGATACCAAGGACTACCACGACCCCAAGAATAGGTTGACCACGGACTATGGCGTCAAGCAGAACAACACAGGTATGTGGTCTGAGAAAGTGACTAATGTGACCGATAGCATTCAATACTGACATTGCTCTCAGACGATTGGCTCAAGGTCGCCACCGAAGACAAGACAGGCCCCATGCTGATGGAAGACCACGCCGCGAGAGAGAAGATCAACCGATTCGACCATGAGCGTATCCCAGAGCGAGTCGTTCACGCACGAGGCAGTGGAGCCTTCGGCACCTTCAAGCTGCACAAGAGCTTGGAGCAATACACCAGCGCAGGGGTCCTCACAGATACCACACGCAGCACTCCTACTTTCCTCCGCTTCTCTACTGTACTTGGCAGCGCCGGCAGCGCAGACACGGTCCGAGACGTGCGTGGCTTTGCCATTAAGCACTACACTCCTGAAGGCAATTGGGACGTCGTCGGTAACAACATACCAGTGTTGTGAGTCACTCGTGCCTTTTAACATTCGTGTTTGAGACATGCTGACTTCTACTCTCCGCTTTCAGCTTCATCCAAGACGCGATCAAGTTTCCAGACGTTATCCACGCCGGCAAGCCCGAACCACACAATGCCGTACCTCAGGCACAGACTGCACACAACAATTTCTGGGACTTCCAGTTCAATCACACTGAAGCGACACACATGTTCATGTGGACGCAATCAGACCGCGCCATTCCCCGATCATATAGAATGATGCAGGGCTTCGGAGTCAATACGTACACATTGTCGAATGCCAAGGGCGAGAGATTCTTCGTCAAGTTCATCTGGACTCCTCACCTTGGCGTGCACAGCTTTGTCTGGGACGAGGCGTTGAAGCTGGCCGGTCAAGACCCTGACTTCCACCGCAAGGATTTGTAAGTTTCTTACTCTAGATCATCTGTCAAAAGGAGCATACAACTGACAAGTGTGTAGGTGGGAAGCTATCGAAAACAAGGCCTACCCCAAGTGGGACTTTGGCGTGCAAGTCATCCCAGACGGCGACGAGGACAAGTTTGACTTTGACATCCTGGACGCTACAAAGATCTGGCCAGAGGACCTCGTGCCCATTCAATACGTTGGCGAGCTGGAGTTGAACCGAAACCCTGACGAGTATTTCACACAGACTGAACAGGTCGCATTCTGTACTGGACACCTTGTTCCAGGTATCGGTTTCTCCGATGATCCACTACTGCAAGGCCGCAACTTCAGCTACCAGGACACTCAGCTCTCCCGCCTTGGTATCAACTTCCAGGAGCTGCCCATCAATCGTCCAGTATGTCCGGTGATGAACAACAATCGCGACGGTGCAATGAGACATACCATCACCAAAGGCACGGTAAACTACTGGCCGAACAGATTCGAAGCTGCACCTCCAGCTTCTGTCGAAGAGCAACCGTACATCGACTACCCACAGAAGGTTGCGGGTATGAAGGCTCGACTCCGATCGAAGAAGTTCAGAGAGCACTTCAACCAGGCGCAACTGTTCTACAACTCCCTTTCGCTGCCTGAGCAGATGCACGTCCAATTCGCTCTTGGCTTCGAGCTTGACCACTGCGAAGATCCTATCGTTTACGAGAGGTGCGTTCCTACGTTTTGTAATTGATGACGTTGAACATACTGACATGATCATCAGGATGGCGCAACGACTCGCAGACATCGACATTGATTTAGCGAAGAACGTCGCCGACCTTGTTGGAGCAAAGATCCCAGAAAAGCAAGGTCGTCCAAACCACGGAAAGAAGGCACCAGGCCTCAGCCAGACCGAATTCCCGGGCAAGACGCCTACGATCGAGACTCGCAGAATTGCCATCATCATCGCCGACGGCTTCGATGCCGCGGCATACCACGGTATCGTAGCTGCGATCAAGGCATGCTCGGCATTACCATTCACCATCGCGCCAAGACGTACCCCCATCTACGCCGCTGGCGAGAGCAAAGAGTCAGGCAAAGGCGTAAAGCCAGATCACCACCTCGAAGGCATGCGCAGCACGATGTTCGACTCAGTCTTCATCCCCGGAGGCGCCGACTCGGTAGCAACCCTCCGCTCGAATGGCCGTGCTCTACACTGGGTCCGTGAAGCCTTTGCTCACTTGAAAGCCATTGGCGCCGTCGGCGAAGCTGTCGATTTCGTCAGAGACGCCTGCGAGCTGCCTGGTATGGACTTCAGCACCAGTGATGCGGTCACTGACAGCTATGGTGTTGTGACGGCGGCCAAGGTGAAGCCCACCAGCTTCAAGGAGACTGTTAAGATGGCCAAGGGGGCGGTGGATTTCGTGGACTCGTACTTCTACGAGATCTCGCAGCATAAGAACTTTGAGCGGGAGCTGAAGGGGTTTCCCTTGATGGTTGCTTACTAGGTTTACCTGGTTGGGGATGAGGATGCGTTAGACGAAGAATTTGATAGTTTGATGATACCGATGACAGCGCTAACACCACCAGGTCCTTCACCATTGGGATTCCCTATTGGTTCACGCACAGAGAAGCAGCTTTCCTCAGAATTTCCCTTAACATGCCCCGTTGCAGAGCCACGATTCGTTGACGCATAGCCCTATCATATCCTCCATCGCAGACATAGGTGTGCATATTGTCCAGGAAGCCAGTGGGCACCGGGTTGAGGACCTGAGACCGGGTCGGAGGCAGCAATAATGCAAGAAACACTGCACACACAGAAATGAGCTGGCTCGGTAGAAACGTTGTGAAAAGCTATCCCGAAAATGAAGACGTAGAACCCTCCTACAATCATACTTGGTTGTTCTCCCTTGCCCAACTCCCTCTGCCGATCAATCTGCCCATGTGCCTCGCTTGCTAATCACAGCTCGAGATCAAAACGCCAAAGACATCGCATTGCAGTCTGAAAGTGATAAAACCGTGTCCATTGATCATGCGCCAAACCCTCGGCGGCGCATTCGTATCATGTTACTCCTCAGTATCGACATGGCCGAGCCGCAAGAAGCGAGCCGAGGTGTCGCTCGATTGACTGCTGGACCTCTGCGTCTTTGCGAGTGGCTCAACGACTGATGCGACTGGCGAGGGTCTCTCCTCAGTCGCGGACGTTGGAGTTGTGACAGGGGCGGTCCACGTGGAATAGCTCAGGGGAGCGAGGCTGAGGAAGGTCGATTCACGGCGAGTGGTGGAGTCCATTGTGGGTAGAGTTATTTGTGGGTATATATTGTTGTCAATATGATGACCGAAAGCCGTTTTGTCGAATGTGAAGATCGATTTGAAACGACTTGAGTCGACTGCAGTATGCAGGTGAAGTCTCAAGTGACGACTATCGTGGCCTTTGGGGGGCGATGACAATTGTAACACAGCTTCTTCTGAGACTGAATTGAAAATTGACTTGACGAGGTTCGAATGTGTTCTGAAGTGAATGAAACCACAGCCACCTGAGGCACTGACCTACCTTTATACGCCCAGCTAGATCGTGCACATGCGAGTAGTCGAGCAGCCGTCTTATCAACCTAGTCGCAAGGCCACAGCAATCGACCTATAAGACTCGACCGACGCCCTCTTCATCAGGAAATTAGTGTATGTAGAGGGTGTAGCCACGAAAAGTGAACGGAAGCAGATCTTCTCATCCCGGTAATAAAGGCGTAGAGCAACTGTATCGTGCTAGTTGGCGTGTTGTCACTGGCTCGGCTGGCCTCGGTACAATGGGGTTGACGATTCGCGGAGAAGCCGGCTGGGGTAAGCTCTCGATGGTGATTTCGATGGCGTCTTGGATGGATAGCTATACAAGTAGTGTCTTCGCTTCGACGATACTGATGAAGCACTTGTTCGGTGATGTACCGTGACCATCGTGCCATCCAGACTGCGCAGCGTGCGCTGGACACCAAGAGGAGCGGCTCAGACAAGCTCACTCTAAAGGAGATGGTCTGGACAATCTCTTGCTGCAACTAGGTAATCAAGCTTGGAGCTGTAAGAAAGCTTTGTTCCCTTCGAGCGAATGAGCGCATCAGCGCACGATAAGTGAGAATGGCTGCAACGACTATCTGTCATAGGTCAGCTCGGATAGCAACCAACACGTCGCAGTCGCGTCGTGTCGCGGTGGTGGGTTCCCTACTTGCAAAGCCGCTCGGCAAGAATAATATTTACCTGCTGTGGTAAAAGACACCACAAGAACTTGGCTCGTCACATCGGCGTCCCACCAGATCCTGGATTGTTGAATTATATTCGGACTCGGTACGACATGGCAAGTTGCTATCGCATCATCGTACACAGTATTCGTGATGGACGGCCGGTCGTGAGTAGAAACAGTCGTTCGCTGGCTCGCTCACGCGTTGCTCACGCGTCGTCCAGATTTCGAGGCTCTAGTTCGACCCTGTTGAAGTTGTCTAGTATCTTACAACTTGATTTTTCTGTCACTGCTGGCTTGGGCACCCTTCGAGCCATACCAGATGCCGTACCGACTCACCAAAGCCCGTCTGGTGGCTTACTCTGCTGAACTCATGACAAGTGAACGGATGGCAGCGTACGGGACGGCTCACTGCAGTGAGGCGTTTGTATATCAAACGCCATATTCTGTGCGTCGGCAGACCTTGGTTGTTGTGGCTGCTGTGCAGCATCGGGTGGGCGCATATGCTGTGCGACCGAGCTGTCAAGGGAGACTGCCGGCACTGCGTGCGACGTATTGCGGTGTGAGGGCAGTTGCTGTCGACGGTTGTACAGGACGATGCGGTGACGGCCATGACCCGCAATCCAGAGCGCCTTGGGGCAGTAAGGGTGCGCGTTGCAGCGAGGCATGGAAGCCCGGCGCTGGTGAGGAGCGGGCTGGCGTGGTTGTCGTTGTCGTGGTGGTGTTGGAGCGACGCATGTCTGGAAGACGGACGAGTCGCGCGTCTCATCCGCCGGCAACGGCAATGCACACAGGCGAGAGCTTGACGGGCTGGCCCGAAAGGCTCCACAACAGACAGGGTTGAAGTTGGTTGCAGGGATCCATGATTTCGTGCATTTGTTTTGCATGCTGCTAGAGCACCTAGAGCATCACCACCACCAACCACAAGGCCGCGACGCGCTTGGGATCAAGCCTGTCTGTCGCCCGCTCGCCCTCGTCACGACGCTTCTTGCGGCGCCGCCGGCCCTCGCCGCCGCTGCTGCAGTCGCCGACTGTCACATGAGCGGCTCGCCAACCCAGCCAAGCCTCGCCCAACAGCAGCAGTAGCAGGATGGCCCGCCCTGCTCGACGGCAGCTGGCCAGGGTCGCTGGCACTGGTGGCTAGATGTGCAGCTCGCTCTGCCTGCGCCGGCATTAGCCTGACCTCGATGCGCCGCTACCACACCGGGGACCGTGGCCCGGGCCTCGTCGTGGCGCGAGTCCGCACGGCGAGAGCGCAACACAAGAGCATACACAAAGGTAGGTAGCCACAATGTGCCTCTGACATGCCTGTCTCGCGTGGCATCGATGACAACTGCTCCTTGCATACCTGCGCATACCACCCACCGGCCTGCAACGCTTATGATGAGATGAGCGCACCCGCTTTTTGGACTTCCTAGTAACACCATGACCAGCATCCGGAATTTGTTTGTGACCCAGAGACGTATAAAGGAGCGCGGCTGCTCCAAGAGCTAGCCCCGATCTTACATCTTCTCTACATCTGGACGCGTTGAAGTCATTATTGTCTCGGCCCAGTCAACCACGTACCCTCGACGCTACTCGCGAAAGAACGGAAGTAGGTCCTTCACAGCACTCATACAGCTTACCGATAACTGACCTTCATGCAGTCTACACACCCAGTACAGCACCAGAAATGTGCACCCAAGTCACCCACGAGTACTCCTGCAGGCACAGGGTAGTCGAGAAGATCCCATGCGCCAACTCCCGCCGAACCACTTGCACCAACGTCAGCCAACGTACAGTGGTCCATCACCAAAAGTGTCCGAGATGTGGTGGAGGGTGAAGGGTGAGTGCGTGTTCCGACTCGCTCATAGCGCTTGAAGCGGCATGAACTGACGATGTTGCTAGTTCTTGACCCCTCTTCCGCGTGTTTGCGCTTGCGCCTACGAAGTACATGTCGATGACTGGGAAAGGCACTGGCTGCCAAGGCGTTAAATTTGGCGCTATGTGGGAAAGATGATAATGTCTCGCGACACAGACATATGCATTGTTACGAGATGTTGTATCATAGAGACAGGGCGAGCTCGTGTGGAGGAACGCTCCACACCACGCTCATTCAGCCTCAGTAAGGCTTTGTAGGCAGTCGCCCGGCGAAAATGAGGACAGCAATCACTATCAGCGGCTTTGGCATATCCAACGTTGCACAGACCTGCACAATGCATCGACTGACCAGGTCAGATGGCAAACAATTCCGCCTCTGCCGTACTTCCAAATGAAGAGCCCACAATAGTTGCATCTGTTGGATCTGCCGCAGGGACATCGTTCTGCGAAAGCTACCAGGATGTTAGTCAGCTACTGCAAGGCGACGCCTCTCATGTCCACTCCAACCTACTCTGCACGTCACGATTCTGGCTCGCGAGGCTCACTCGAGTCAGGGCCATCGGCTACATCCCTGACACCCGATGCCGACAAGATCCTACGCCCTACGCGGAAGGCATCGCAAGCCGAGCAACGATCGACCAAGACTTGGCGACTGGTCAGTATCCTGGTCCCGGGCCGGCGTGCAGTGCCGTCCACTTTGTAGTCAAGTCAGTCGAAAGTGAAGGAAGGCTGATGGCGTGAGGGCTCTGCGACCACTTGGCACTTCTTGGGCTTCATGAGCATGATGTCCGTCGCGAGACCGTAACATCTTGGTGATCGAGAGAGGAGAGGAGCACATGACAAGGACAACTTGTTGATGTTCTTCACCAACAAGTCGACACCAACACGCCAACTGGAACTGCGATTGAGCAGAAATCCTCTAACCCGGATAGGGAAGGCCAACGGCACGGAACGTGATGATCGCCGAGCAACCTCATCCCTTCCTGCTCACCTTTCGCCTCACAACTCACGATCGACCACCCGAGCGCATGATCGCACGGCACCCACCAGCAACGAGTACATGTCCGTGGACATCAACTGGGAGACCCTCACTGGAGGCCCTGATGGAGCAGCCCTGGCTGAGACGATCCGGCGATTCGTCCACGAAAGATTCCAGACCATTCCGCTTCCTAAGCTGATTCGCTCAGTCAGCGTTCACGGTTTTGAATTTGGCAAGGTTTCTCCGGAGATCGTGCTGAAAGATATTACTGATCCGTTGCCGGACTTCTACGAATCTGACGACGACGGCGATGAGGTGCAGGCAACAGGCTCTGAGGGAGAAGGGAATCACTACAAGACCGATGTCCAGCCGAATCTCCAGCACTCGCAGACCCGGCATGTGAGAGGTGCTGAAGGCTCTCGTCGCCTCTCAGAGTTTCAAATTCTGGACCACGCAGGCAGCACTGGCTTGACGCGTGGTGCTGCACCCGGCGTGCTGGGCACTACGTCCAACCTGGGCTACTTTCATCTCCCTCTATCTGCTGGTCTGCCTGGCACTCAGACACCTCTCGCAGCAGTCGCTGGGGCACAGTATGCTACAGGCAAACAGGCGGCGCCTGTACGACATGCGCATCCAGACTCATTCAGTTCCGCTTCGCCGCCATCTGCAGCCACGCCCACATCATCACAAGGTCCCAATTACTTCGATCGGGCCGTAGAATCCAATCACTCTGCTCAAGCCGGTCCGCAAACCCATCCCTCAAACCAGCACGATGTCGATAGGAGCCCTGAGGATATGCAGATCGTATTTCGGGTCACGTATTCAGGCGACGTAAGACTTTCTTTGACCGCGGACGTCTTTCTTGACTATCCCATGCCCAGCTTCGTTGGGATCCCATTGAAATTGAGGATCACTGGTCTGACTTTCGATGGCGTTGGTCTACTAGCGTACATCAAAAAGCGGGCGCACCTTTGCTTCCTGAACCCTGAAGATGCAGAGGCTCTGGTGGGGGGCGAGCATGGTCTGGATCACTCAGACGATGCAGACAATGACACAGGTGACCCCAAGAAGTCAGGAAGGGTGGGCGGCTTGCTGGAGGACATCAAGATCGAGAGCGAAATGGGCGGCACAGAAGGGGGGAAGCAAGTTCTGAAGAACGTGGACAAGATTGAGAAGTTCATTCTCGAGCAAGTTCAACGCATCTTCGAAGATGAGTTTGTCTACCCAAGTTTCTGGACATTTCTGGTATGAAGTCTTGGCCACCACGGTCGACTTTGCACCGCTCGAGTCCACACCCGACTGGCGAAAGTGGAGCACGGCTTTGCGTATGCAGCTAGGCGAGAAGCCAAACCTCACGTCTCACAGCAGTGTCTGCCAATACCTTGCTGGTTTGTGGGACAAGCACCTTGCATCCGCGGCCGGTCTCCCGCTGTCAAAATCTCGCTTGTACGACAACGCAAGCGGGTACGCCCTCGTACGACTTGGCCAACAGCGACATGTCAAACTCAACACTGCGACTTGCCGATGTCAACGGAAGCAACGGTGCAACATGGTCTACAATGCGCGGTATGTGTAGGTCACGCCACTGTATCCACGCTGAGCTGGGTGTGTTGGTGAGTTGTGCGACGATTCGTTGAGTGCCGGTGACTGATCGCTCTCAGAAACATGGCCGCGTCATGTGCAAGTGATGCACATGCGGACGCGGACGCGGATGGGACGGCGGTGAGCTACATATGGCGACTCACTGTCGGGAATAGCATGGCTCACTGCTACAGAATATGCTTCATCTTGAGCGTTGGATCCTTGCAGCTCCTCCGAGGGATTTGCGCGTCCGCGACCTCGCCTCCGCTCGAAGTTTCGAAGCGACCCTGCTCACGATTGCAATAAGAGCTGAACAGTCATAACGGAGTGCATTTTCAAAATTCCAGCGGCACGAGGAGGATAGCAGAGCAGATTATTTGCGCCATCGGCAGACTTCAAGAGCAGCGTGAAGTCAAAACACGAGTCATTTCATCAGGCTCCCGCCTGCTCTTGGCTCGTCTCACACCCGAAGACTATGCTCTACACACAATGACAGTACCGAGTCGTTCAAATGTCGGCCGAGTGTCACCTACGTCGACAAGAGGCTCGAGTCTAATACGTAGCAGCTTCCGTGACGAGGCATGGATGGCCATGGGGTAGGGTAAGTCACGAGGAACATCTGCCGACAATCAGCTCGTACCGCATCTAATTGTACCGTATACATGGCCCATCCTTGAAAGCAGCATGTTCGGCCGTCTCTACCTGAGTCTTGCGCCCTTGGCATGTTCCAGGCGAGATAGAATCTCTGCCTCGCTGACTTACTCTTCCGCCTCGAGTCGTTCACGTGTGGACCACGTAACCTAGACGGTTGCACGTACATCAACGACTCATGGGCCAAGTCTTCACACAACTACCGACGGGATAATAGCATTGACTCGTGAACACGCCAGCGAGTCCGCGCAATCGGAATCTTGCATTGCCCTATACCACTATTTGGCGAGCACGGATAAGCTTCAACCCTGGACATGGAAGCACATGCGCGATGTAGTAAAGATCAGCTCTTCCACGACTCAGCCCTCTGCATAGTCTAAAACAACCAGGCAAAACCTACTTGCCGACTTACCAGGCCGTTGGGAGAGTTCAAGATGGATCGAAGGGTTCATGCAGTTTGACTTTATGTAATGTTCTATACCACTAATCATGCAAGCATGGATAAGCTTAATCCTTTGCACGGAAGCACATGCACATCGTGGTCAGAGCCACCGCGAATACGATTCAGCCACGTGCATTGGTTAAAACCACCCGAAACCTAACTTGCAGAGTTCCAGACCTTCGGGAGACTTCGAGATGGTTGGAGAGTCATGTTGCTAGCGAGGTGGAGGCACGAGGTCTGTGGTTGTGAAGACGACAGCGAGGCTGTACCAGCGATGTTTGTGGTGCTTTGTTGATGGTAGCCTGATGCTTCATGCTTCATGCTTGTGCAGATTGCTAGATGGGCACCGGCCCGAGTGGGCCGTACGCGTTGCGTTTGAAGCTGCATTTGCGTTTCAGGTAGGGCAAGATCGATCTCCCTGTCCATTGATGTGTTAGCCAAACCTACGGGAGAGTCGGACTGACCGGATTCTAGATCGCAGATGTTGCCTTTGAACATCGATCTTGACAAAGGGTCGATCGCCAGCAGATGTTGGAAGACGTAGGCTTGAAGGTGAAAGCTCAGGTCGAGTGGTATTGGTGAAAGACCTCAACCTTGACGTGAGACTGTAGGTGAGGTCACAGGTGCAGCGGATCATCTCACTAAGAGTTCTGAGCCTAGAAATGAAGTTCGAAAGTGAATTTGCAAAGTGGCACTGGGAGTTTGAACTACAACGCGAAGGTGATGCGCATCATTGAAATACTGTTCGCAGAGACCGAGTTGAGATCTAGGGGTTGTGAAGAAGTGCGCGCTTAACCCAGCCGACCAGCAGCTTTCATTATCATTTCGTCGTGCAGAACGCTATCATCACGGCATTATACTCACCTTACCCAGTTGAAGTACTTACCCAACTTCAATTGTGTCCCTGACACCCAGCGTGAGTGCAAGTGCTTGCCCTTCTCTGCTTCACACTCTCCTCCAACTGCACCAACTCGGCTTGAGGAATGTTCGTCCATGTATAACCGCATTGTCCTGAACAATAGCAAGGCAGACCGACGAAGAGGCCCCAATTCGGCAGGTCTTCCAAATTCAGGATCTCATCCTCGGAAATGATGGGGTTGATCGGCGTGAAGTGCCTATCGAAGACCACACCGTTGCGCTTGCAGCCATCGCAACGAGGGATTTGACGCTCGATCAAGCCACCAATAGCGCCTGGATCACGCCAGAAGTTTGTGCCTCTAGCGAGCTCCATCTTGATCTCGTCCATGCGAGTTCTGGTGAGGATTTGCTTCTCCATGATCCAGTTCTCTTGCGTTCTGATCGCTGTGGTGACGCAGGACTTGGGGTACGTTTTCGAGGCATCGATCTTCTTGCGAAGAGCGATCTGGTGCTCGGACTGTGCCTCCTCTGCCTTCCTTTGGAGGAAGATCTCGTAGGCCCTGATCTCGTCGATGCCGAAGCCGGCCGCTTTCATCTGACTGATCTGGTTGCGATCGAAGGTGAAGTTGCTGTTGAATGTAGACAAGGTCTTGATGGAGTTGGTGGCAGCCTGGGCAGGCTGGGTTTGTCCAACAGACTGCAGGGGTCTCGTCACAAGGTGGCGAGCCACAAACTTGTTCTGGGCCTCGCCAATCGTGCTTGAACAGCACATCTCCTCAGCCGCCTTGACGCATATGGCCCGCTCGGTCTCAAACCGGAACTTCTCATCGATCAAGACACCTGCCGCTTGAGCCTCACGCTGGTATTGGTCCCATCGACGACGCATCTCCATGGCCTCTGCGCCGCCGAGTAACGGGGCGCCAGATGATTGCGCAATAGCAGCGCGGAAGACATCGCGTGGGTCGACTGGAGCGTTGTTGCGGCATTGTTGTTCAGTATGGCCCTGTGCGTGGCATTTGTTGCACTTGCGGTTGTTCGGGTTCTCGCAATCTGATTGCAAGTGACCCTTGAGATTGCACCTCATGCAGCGCATGCAAGACTTGTGATAGGCAAGGATCGCTGGGTTGTTTGCGCAGTATCGCGTGACATGGCCGACGCTGTTGCAGTAGCCGCAGTATGTGACCGCAGTGGCCTGAGACGCCGGGTCCATCGTGTCCAAGTCCATTGGAGTCCAGCTCCACGTACGTCCAGTTTGGCCGGGATTTTTGGCTGTGTTCGAATCTTTCTTGCCATTTTGATTGTTCCTGAAGTCCGGCTTTTGGTTGTTAGTGTTAGACCAGCAGTCTTTCTTCAAGTGGCCAGGCTTGCCACACAGAGCACAAGTCTTGACCTGAGCTCCACCTTGGTTACTGGCCTTGCAGTCCTTGGTATCGTGGGTGTTGTTCGCACCATGGGTGGAGCAGTTGTACTTCTTAGCGCCGTTGCTCTTGCTATTGTTGTTGCGCTGAGCGTTTTTATTGTTGGCATTGTTCTGACCCTGCCTGGGGCCGCCTCTGTTATTGCGTTGTTGCGACATGTCAGTATAAAGCAATATATGTGTGTACTTTTGGTTTTTCTATAGCTGAATAGGGAAGGAAATAGGAGATAGGTTCTGTCCGGCAGATACCCAAAAGAAAACACAAATGAAAGAGGGAAAGTGGAAGTCTGTGGTGATGTGTGATGATGGGAGAAGGAAGACTTGACGAAAGGGGAGATGCAATCGTTTTAAAGGACCCGGGTAATCTCTAAAGATAGCCTTTGACAGTACTGAGTCTTTGAAGACGAACAAAGCTCTGTCCGTTGGAGGCGCATAGGTAGCTTTATCAGCCATTGTCGCTGCTTTGTGCATTGTTCATTGAGGTCACGAACCCGGCGAGAACTGCACGTGATGCAACTTCTGGAGGACTTGTCAGATAAATGCAGGCGTCCGGAAAGCGGAATTTGTATAGGGTCGCGAGGGGACTTGGGAAGTAGCTATTGCAGACCAACGGTGCCCAGGGGGCCATTAAGCCTCGGCTTCGCGTCCTAGAAAGGATTTATCCACCATGTGAGCACTGAGGTATGCTGAGCTAGTCGAGCTCGGGTTGTGGTGCGGTGTGGAAGGCAATGTTCGCAACACTGTACAAGCTGCCGGAGTGAGTGCAAGTCCCTGTCGATATAGCTAGCAACAAGGGGACCCAGACTTCTCAGCAAGGTTTTACAGTACTTAGCACCGTGAATAGCGGCCGATAGCATAGCTCGTCTCGATGCGGCGAAAAAAGATGTTGGTGGATTCAGAGAGAGAGACTCGCTTCGTGGAAGACGTGAGGTCGTGTGGCTTTAGCGCTAGCAAATAGAGTTCGCATCGGCCCGGGTGCAGCTGAAATCTTGGCGACATGAAGAGCCGAAAAAAAGTTCCCGCCTCAATCCAGACTTGTATGTTCACTTGCATTCTTCAGGACAACACAAAATGTCGTACGACTACATCCGTAACGAGTCGCAAAAGCGAAAACGAAGTCATGGCCCGAAGAAGCCATTCAATCCCGCACTCATGTCGGGAGCTCTTCCGTCACCAGACGCCGAACCAGAGGAGGTAGAAGATGAGGCGCAGAGTAGGAAGAAGGTGAAGAAGGAGCACAAGAAGAAACGCAAGAGCAGCGAAGGCGTCAATGGTGAAGCGCAAATAAACGAAGACTCTAAGTCTGCGCCTGCAGTCAAGCCACCGAAGCAGCATGTGGCGGTCGATGAGCCGTCACAGGATGGAGAGCCTTTGAAGAAGAAGTCGAAAAAGGACAAAAAGGACAAGAAAGAGAAGAAGCGGAAGGCTCAAGCAGAGACTTCTGATGCACATGCAAACGAAGTCGGGGAAGTGAGCGCAGAGGAGCAGGTCAACAAAGAGCTGAAGGAGGCCGCTGCGGAAGCTGATGCTGAGGAGGTCGAGGAAGATTTCGCTGGGTTTGAATCAGAACATGAGGAACAGGAACATGTGGATCAAGACGAAGGCGAAGGTCCAACTCCTGAGAACAACGATGACGAGCACGGTGAGGATGACGAGGAAGCAGCGCCTGCAACGAACGGATATGTTGGAGCACCATCAGATCTCCCCTCTGCGCTCGGCGTGTCGCTACCCAACACCAAATCTGAGCCACAGAAGTTTACGGAGTTGAACTTGTCAGATCGCACGATGAAGGCTATCAAGGACATGCCTTTCGATACCATGACTGAGATTCAAAGGCGAGGCATCCCACCATTGCTTGCAGGCCGAGATGTGCTTGGCGCTGCAAAGACTGGATCTGGCAAAACATTGGCTTTCTTGATACCAGCGATAGAGATGCTGCACTCGCTTCGATTCAAGCCTCGTAACGGAACCGGAGTAATCGTGGTATCTCCCACTCGCGAATTGGCGTTACAGATTTTCGGAGTCGCTCGCGAATTGATGGAGCACCACTCGCAAACCTTTGGAATTGTCATTGGAGGTGCCAATCGACGAGCAGAGGCCGAGAAGCTCGCCAAAGGTGTGAATCTACTCATTGCCACGCCTGGTCGTCTACTGGATCATCTACAAAACACGCAGGGCTTTGTATTCAAGAACGTCAAGGCTCTCGTGATTGACGAGGCTGATCGGATTCTGGAGGTCGGGTTCGAGGACGAGATGCGACAGATAATAAAGATCTTGCCCAAGGAAGAGCGCCAGACGATGCTCTTCTCCGCTACGCAAACCACAAAGGTCGAGGACCTTGCACGGATATCGTTGCGTCCTGGTCCGCTCTATATCAACGTCGACCACGAAGAAGAGCACAGCACCGTTGCTGGCCTTGAACAGGGCTATGTCATTTGCGAGGCGGACATGCGGTTCCGCATGCTCTTCACGTTCTTGAAGCGTCATCCGCAAAAGAAGATCATCGTCTTCTTCAGTAGCTGTAATTGCGTCAAGTACTACTCAGAGCTGCTGAACTACATCGATCTGCCGGTCCTGGATCTCCACGGCAAGCAAAAGCAGCAAAAGCGGACCAACACCTTCTTCGAGTTCTGCAACGCCAAGCATGGCACTTTAATTTGTACCGACGTTGCTGCTCGAGGTCTCGATATCCCATCTGTGGACTGGATTGTGCAGTTTGACCCGCCCGACGATCCGAGGGACTACATCCACCGAGTCGGACGCACAGCACGTGGCGCGAACGCCAAGGGAAAGAGTTTGATGTTCCTCCAGCCGAGTGAGGTTGGTTTCTTGAACCATCTCAAAGAAGCCAAAGTCCCGTTGGTGGAATTCGAGATCCCGCCGAAGAAGATCATGGACATTCAAAGCCAGTTGGAGATGCTGATCGGAAAGAACTACTATCTCAACAAGGTATGCATCTCTTGACCCACCCGCAATGAACCCGCGTGAGCTAACACATTCACAGTCTGCTAAGGATGGTTATCGATCCTACCTCCAGGCCTATGCTTCGCATTCCCTACGATCTGTCTTCAACATCCACAACCTCGATCTCAAGAAGGTCGCAAAGGGCTTTGGGTTCTCGGTGCCACCGAAGGTGGATATCAACCTTGGCGCGAGTATGAAGAAGCCAGACAATGCACGACGAGCGTATGGGAGTCAGCCAAAGCAGAACTTCCACAAGCGAAGATGATCGGGTGTATTAGTCGACGGGACTCTTGTACGAATTGACATTGTTGTGGGTAATGCATGAGCGAAAGGCGTTCCAGATCTTGCAGCGGCATCAGCTACTACTACAAGCTGCTCTCTACAAAGGCGAGGCCCCTCTACCTTCCAGTGCAACAACATTCGACCTTTCATGCCAGCCAGTCACATTGACTGGAAATCGTCGTCTACTTCTAACAGCGCAACCGCCCTTCATCTCGAAGCCTCCGATCTTTCCAATCACACAGTGGCAATCGGTCCCGAATCTGTCGACATCCAGCGTGACTTTCCAATGCTTTCATCAAAGCGTAGACAAACAATCTGATACCGCCACCATCACCAATGGCCTCTCCGTTATCGCGGGTGCTCTGCAATGTATTTCACTCTGACATGATCGCCCTTATCCAACGCCTGAATTTCCTGCAAAATCTGTGCTTGCCGTTCGCCTTGCTTGAGTCCCAGATAGTACCCTATTGCCGATGGAAGCAAGGTGACAGGGAAGGGTTTGTTGTATTTTGATGTGAGGATCTTATCTATACAAGAACAGTCAGAAAGGTAAGTTGAAGGTGGAGTTCACGAAAGACCTACCGACGATTTTGCGGAAGGATGGCATGGTGAGGTATAGATTCTATGTAGCGAATGTATATTGTGTCACATGCAAGGTATGTATGGCTTTCAAGGTACATGAGACGAGGAAGAACGATAGACATTGCGTGCGTGCAATAGGCGGTGGCTGGATCTCGGTCGAACGGCCCTCAAGAGGAAAGGGAGTCTAGCTGAATGGAGCTATAGCACAAAGTCAAACTTCATTCATTCATATACGTCCCTCGCTCGGATGAACAATTATCCTGAGAGACCAGGTAATTCCATAGATGCACTCATCCTGGACCATGATCCTCATTCAGCACGACCACTGGGCTGCCTCTGTCCACCCTTTTCTGGTCACGCCATTAGAGCTGTGCCCTTCACCGTCTGAGGAGATTGCCCGTCATATCCAGAAACTGGCTAATCACTTCCTCAGGGGTTACGTTCCGTAGAGCCGGGTTGTCGGGAGCAGCGTGCTCTTCGTGGTCCATTTGCAACTTTCTTGTGGCCTTCACTGAGAAGCCCTTGTCTGGAGTCGTGCCGGGCGTCAGGGAGTGGAATCCTGCCTCCGATGGTCCACTGTCAGTGAGACTGTCTCCTGGCGAAGAGGCAGTTTCGCAGAACGGCTGTGTGATTCCAGCAGTTGACGAACCGGTCACATGCTTGTCTTGGAACGTATTGGGCGCCGGGAATTTGACACTTGCTTTTGATGAAACACCGTCAACGACGGTTTTCTCTGGTGAAGATGCCATTTCGAAAGTCGGCTGTGCACTTCCAGCAGGTGCCGAATCGGTAGACTGCTTGTCAGGACTTGGAGGAGGTCTTTCAATCATGTGCTCAAGGCATTGATCGGTCCCACTCTCGTAAGTGGCCACCAGTCTCGACACTGAGCCAGTCTCCGGCAAGCCCTCTCTGTTTCCTCGTCGAAAAGGTTCCTCATCCAGCAAGAAGCCCTTCGGCGTCAACGGCTCGCTCATTGAACGCTGTGTTCGTGACAAGATCTCCCAGCCAAAAGATGCTGTAGGCGCCAAGTAACTCGTCGACCAAGTAGAGCCAGCAGATCGTAAGGGGCTCGCCGGATCCTGGTCTTGTGTCGGAGTTGAATTTTGAGTTGAAGTTGAATTTTGTGTTGGAGTCGGGTCTTGTGCCAGGACCGTGTGTTGTGGTGGAATCGGGTCTTCTGCTGCAATCGAATCTTGTTTTGGCATTTCGTCTTGTGTTGGAATTGCTTCTCGTGTTGAAAATGGTTCTTGTGTTGTCCGCCTCGCAGTTGACAAAGGTATATGCTGCCTGTTTCGCATAACAGTCCACGGCAAGAGCTTGCTGCGCGTCAGAATGAACATCTGCCCCTGCACCGGATGTCCCCACCGTCCCAGCTGAATCTTGCTGTCTATTCCATCGACTGCGATAAGAGCGAAAACGTAGACGCCGATATTGAGAGACACCGCTATCCAGGAAGGAACGATGAGGTTGTAGCAGGCAAACTCGTCGCCAGCAGCGGCGAAGGGAAAGTATTGAACAACAGCCCCAAACAGTAATAAAATGATCTGGATCCCCTCGATGATATAGGCATGCGTGAAGGTGAGTTTGCGTCTTCGATTCTTGGTGAGTTGGAGTTGATGGGAGGCTTTGTACAGGCCGCTCAGGAGGGCCGAGAAGAGAAGCAGCGTGATTGGTAGGAGTGCCATTGTTCACTTGGCTGGCCGTCGAAATTTGTCGTTGCGTTGCTTGGAGTTCCGTGAAAGATGGGATGGAAGTTGTCGATAATAAACCTCGTCGAATCTGCATGTCTCACCCTTTGGTCAGACAGGCATGCCATGTGTCTCACCGTACAAGAGAAATCTCGTCTCATAGACGACACAATGCGAATCAAGTTGATGCTTTAATTTAGGGGTATACAAAAGGCCACTCCAGCCTCGCGAAAGAAGATCTAAGACATATCATCAGTCGCGCTAAAAAAAACCTAGGTTTGGTAGAGACAAATCTAGTTCCGTGACAACAAACGCTCCAGCAACTCGAAATCAGAAAATCCATCCTCTCTCGTCTATTCGCGGTAGCAGCGCAACGGACTGATAGGATGGCCTGGCCTGGTCTTGCCTCCCGCTTTCCTGTCCTGTCCTGCTTCGGCAGGAAAAAAATGTAGATGGTCCTCGTTCAATCCAGCGAACCAGTAAAAGAGCCATCGAAGAACTCGCATCAGCATTCAATCATGATCAATTAGATCCCCAAAAAATGAGACCCATCAACCTCATCGTAGCATCATATCATACCATTGCCACTCCCGCCGTCATGAGATGTCTTGCCGCCGCCGTTAGCCGCAGCAGCTTCCTTCTCAGCCTTTTCTTTGTTCCTGCGCTTCAACGCTGGGACAAGCTTATTCGTGACTTTCTTCCTTTCTTTCTCCTTTTCTTTCAGACGAGCCGCCTCCATCTGTTTCTGGATCTGCAGCCTTGCGGCTTCGCGCTTTTCGCGGTGCCGCACTTCTTTGTCGTAGCTCGGGAGCGCGGTCGTTCCCGTCGTGTGTTCGGTGTCGCTGCTGACGGCGCTTGAGACATTGCTGACACTTGCGCTCGCCGACGGTACTGGTGACCCGACGCTTTGCGAGTAGTTGCGAGCGGGATAGCTGCCGGCCAGACTTGAAGATCCAGGTCGTACGGGTTGCCAATCACCCTTGGTCGTTCTGATGCTACCAGATGGTATGTCCCAAGTCAGATTGGATTCGGATTGAAGCGACGTGCCGTCAAATCGGCCATGCTCGTCATCTGTATCGTCTGACTGGCCTCTCAGCTGCGCAAGAGTGGCTTCAATTGCAGGGTTAGCATCCTCAGGCAGTATCGACGGGTCGTTGGCGATCTTATTCGCGACTACGTCGAACGGATCCCTGGCCGTTCCGCCCGGGCTTCTGACGTCGCCTTTCTGCAATTGATTGATCACGTCCTCCCACTGAAAACTGTGGGGACTGTCTGGCCGCTCGGCTCGCTCTGCACGGTTCAAGCACTCCTGCGTTCTGGAGTTGAGCTCTTCACATCGGTGGTGGAACTCCTTCAAGTCGCCCTCGGATTGCTCGATGGCGGCAACCACATCGTGATGTGTCTTGCCTGGCAGAGCAGCTTGGTCATCCTTGTTGGACAGTGCGCTAGTCGCTTCAAGCCAGAGATGGATAAGATCCGCGAAAGATCGTGCCTGGTCGATCAGATACGGTAGGCTTGGGAAGCCTTCTCGGCTACTGGGAGGTAATCGCTGCATGATCGTCATCGGCGTAGTGTAGCTCAGATGCTGCTCGGCACTGACGACACCAGGTCCGTATGTAGGCGATGTTGGCGAGTTTGGCCCAAACGAGGTCGCAGTCGAGATTGGCGCAGGGACATAGCAGACGTCGTCGATGAACGACTTGAAGCTTTCGCGATGCTGGACCAGGAAGGCGTTCATGGGCTCCATCCAAGGCTCTTTTGTTCCAAACGATGCCATGTTAGCCATAGTCTGCAGTGACTTTGCAATCAACGTGAACGCTCTTCGCGCACGGGGCTTGATGTCATCTGTGATACGTTAGCAAAAGAGCAGAAAACGATATCTTTGTAACGCACCTCTGATCAGTCCGAACAGCTTCGGGTTCAAGACTGCCGGACAGAAGAAGCGCAAAAACAAGAATCCAGAAACACTGCTGTAGCTGACACTCCGTAGGAAGTCACCATATCGATCCTCTGCACAGGCGCGAATATGTCGAAAGATGATCCGCAGCTCGATGGGACATCGCGCTTTGTTGGCGACGATGGCCTTCCAAACTTCTTGAGTGAAGAGGAGGAGTCTGCGCCAATTGCGCTCAACTTCGTGGTGGGAGCTCGCACGATTGGGGTCGACCTCGCAGTCTGCGTCTTTGTCA
This sequence comes from Zasmidium angulare, assembly GCA_002786045.1. Lineage (NCBI taxonomy): Eukaryota > Fungi > Ascomycota > Dothideomycetes > Mycosphaerellales > Mycosphaerellaceae > Zasmidium > Zasmidium angulare. The sequence continues at coordinate 254,686 of NHNX01000015.1, forward strand.
TTGATCTCCTGCAGCTTGGCGGCAAGAGACTCCTCCAGATACTCTTTGCCAACCCGTCGCATGTGCGTGTCGAGACTCTTCGTCAGTAATGTATTGCCACGGAAAAGCAAGTTTGCCTCCAAAGTAGCATTCTTGTTCATGTCGCGAACAATCAGCTCCCGATCGCTGTTCGGGGCGCCGCTGCCGAGAGGATCGTGGGTGTCGTTCGAGCCCACTCGTCTGCTGTACCGTAATCGTGTAATCGGTGTCTCTTTGTGTATGCCATCAATCTCCTCCTCTACCAACGCCATAATCCAATCGCCCGCTTTCCCTGAAACCTGGAAGATGTTGAGCAAGCTGTCGCTAAGCCGCTTGAGCTCGCTGGGTATCATTTGCGCGATCTGCAATGTCAAACCGTTCGAAAATCGATGCAATAAGTCGCTGAGCTGCCGATAGTCGCGCGCCATCAAGATGATGCCTTCGTCCGCTCGTATCTTTACGAGGATCTCACCAACTTTCTGTCCGTGCATGTTTGTAACAGGCCACCACTTCTCCACCTCTTTCTCGGGCTCCAGTTCTTCCATCTGGATCTCGACCTTTCCACAAGTAACGTCGAACGCGAGGTTGGTGAACCCACCCTGCTGTTCACTGTACGCTTCGTGAATGTGTCGACTGTCGTGCTGTCCTGATATGTTCGCCTGCTCGGGAGGGCGTCGTTTCACGATAACACTCGCATTGTTGAGGACGGGTGGCAGGTCCTGGAATTCGAAGCTCTCGCCCCAGAGAGGATTCAGGCCCTCAAACTTGACCACGGTCTTGCCACGCGTTTCGTTGTCCAGTAGCACTTCTGCGTAGTAGCCGTTCTTGTCGGTCGTTGATGTAGCTTGCTGTCGATTATAGCCACCACTGAAGCCGCTGTCGCTGTTTGCGCTGCTCGCGTGGGGTGATTGCATCTTCGCCTCGACAACCCTCACACTTAAGCTGCGCTCCATTCTGAACGTGTATGTCGTGCTGGTAGCAATCATACTTTCCAGGTCCCTGTTTCCACTCAATTCGACACCCTCAATCTCTGCATCCAGTCGTGGTCCATAGATCGAAGGCATCGTGAATGCACGAAGCAGGACAAACCAGACTTCGTACAGCACCCTGCTCTCCAGACTCAAGAAGATCGGCCGTATAAATCCAGGCTGGGCATGGGTGTAGCTTGAAGTGTACTGGGGGTATATCGCGATGCAAAAGTCGTTCTCAAGCACACTGCGGTCCAGTCGTTGTATGGCGCACCGGCTCAACTGGCTCAGCTGTACTACCGAAATCAAGGAATTGTCGGCATCGGAATGTAGTTTCAATTCACCGTTCTCGCGCAGCTGTCCGCTGATTCTCCTCCATCGACGTGCGCCAACACTTTGCATCCTGTAGGTATTTGGTCGGGTGGAAGGCTGACCAACGGCGGTCGCGGTGGTATTGCTATATCCAACGTTGGTATCCCAGTATATCATCTTTCCGATCTTAATGACAGGGTTCTCTTTGGGCATCGCGGCGATCACGGATTTCCGCCGATCGCTCTTGTTGCTTCGGTCGCTCGCAGCACGGTCTCGACTCTGCCTATTGACAGGATTATTGACTGATGCCCTTCGCTTCGAATTCTCCGCTATGGTGGAAGGTTTGGACCCCATTTCCGAGTCTGGCCGTGGTTCATTACTCGAGATCGAGTATGTGTCCCGCGGCTGCCAGTGAAGTAACGCCGCGAACCATGCGTCAAAGTCAGACTGCGTTTGGAGTTTGATGTGAACTTCATCCGAGGTGTAGGGGAAAGACACCTCGAGGTAAGGCACTTCGCCGTCGACGCTAGAGCGTACTTTTGAGCCTCGCAGGTCAGATATGAGAGTTTTGTGTGCTCCTTCACTGCCTCTTGATTCATACATCAAGCTCCCGCTGTCCTCGTGAATGTAGCAGTAACTTTGTGACCAAGGATTGCCGAACCCTCGTCGAAACACAACATTCCCGCTCATTCGACCATTCAATGTTTTCATCAAATGCAGAATCCGTCTCGCATTGGCGCTCGGTAGTGCTGATGTAATTGAGTCGATGGTACTGGTAGAGACCGGCGATATTGAGCGATGTGCGGTGTGTATTTCCTGAGGGGCCTGAACTGGCGAACCCACCGAAGATATCGAAGGCGCAACTGGCTGCTCTACTGAAACCGGCACCGACGCCAGATACTCAGCTCCGCCCTGGTATTTGGGTGACGAGGGCGTATGCACGCTGCCGATTCGATTCCTGCTCTTGGACAAGAGCGCAGTAGGAGACTGCTCTCTTCTTGTCCGATCGTCCAGCGTGCGAGTCCTGGGACGGTGTGCCATTTCGTTGTCGTTGTCCGCCGTGTTGCCGTTGCCGACCTGCCCATCTTTTCTGTGCTCACTGCGCCCAAAATAGGAGGAATTGGAGGCACTGACGCTGCCGTTCCTACTGCTTGGGGGACTGCTAAGTTGGCTCGACCACGTCTCTCGTTCTCGGTCGCGGTCTTTGGTGCGTGTTCTGCTCCTACTCGAGCTACCGGGGCTGTCTCTTGCTGCGGGGCCGCCGGTAATTGTAGTGGTGGTGTGTGGAATGAAGACCCGCTCGAAACTCATGGTGGTGCTCTCGGGCAGATTGTTGTGCTCCATTCCCAAGCCATCGCCTTGGTTCTGCTCGGGTGTTACCGGTCGAATGGTGGTGCCGCTGCCTGTCGTGCTACTCTGGCGCAGGGGCATTGAAGGACGTCGCTCGACGATGCGCTGTCTCGAGGAGGTATCTTGTTGTACAGGTCGCTCTTGTTTCTTTTCCTGAGACAGCCACTCATCATACAGCGTGGGCTCTTTGCGCTGCTTGTCCTGTGTCCACCGGTTCCGCCTGGTCTCCTTCTCGACGGACATTGCATCGCCAGCTTCTGGCTGATGACTACTCCAGACGCCAGAGCGCCGCCTATGGGATCGGTCGGTCATGTCGAGCAGTACTCCTCCTCGTGCAAGGCCACCTCCAGACGCAGCGCTCGTCCGTCAGCGGTTGCCACCAGTTCGAACAGATGGCGGGGGCTCAGAATGGCACGAAGCGCTTTTGTGCGGCAGTCGCTGTGCAATGGCGACTCCGGCGCAGCATATCGTATCGCGCGATGGAAAGTGAGACTGTATCGTGGCGAGTGAGGCCAGCGGTGGTGCGTGGTGGTAATCGGTGGTGGTGGTGGAGCGGGTTCGTGAAGTGACAAAGCGTCGACAACAAAGCAGGGCAGTCCAGTCTTGGGCGAGTGTTCGAATGGGTGGGTGGGTCGGCGCAGTGGGATGGTTAGGCGCTACGTAGAGTAGATGCAGATGGCAGATGAACTTCAGGAACCAGGTACGCAGAGCTTATACCGCACGTGCCCTACCGTCGAAGGATCAGAAAGGCGTGAGTGAGATACCTCTACTGCTACTGCTCGTTGCCCAAGACTGGCGGGTTCTGCTGCTTTCTCTTCTCATCACACACAGACGGTTGCAAGCGAGGCAGCGTCTTGCCTCTGTGCTGGCATCGGCCTGATCCTCTCCAGTGTCTCCACCTCCCTCCCTCGCTCCCGAGAAGGACGGGATCACCCTCCCGCCGGCCTAGTGAGGTCGGTGCGCAAAACGGCTATCTCTGTACCTGGAAAACCAAACCACCCCAGGCCATGTCTTCTCCATCATCGCCAGTCACATTTGACAGTCCAGTGCTACACACGATGGCAGACAACAACAACTACTAACAAACACACCGCACCCAACCGATTGCCACCAAAACTGATACATCCCTGTACTAACACCCCGAGTCATGCCAATCCTCTCAAACACCTAATCCCTGCCCAACGCCAGAAACAGCATCAATGCGACTGATGCATCTGAGATCAACGCACACACCTCTCATGCAAGCTTCTTCACAACGAAACATCGGAATCACATCCCCAAACCCAGCCCGACTGCCAGGCACGCCGCGAGCGAGCCATGGTAACAACACAAGCACCCAAAAGCGTAGAAGCCTTCCAGCAAAAAGCGGTTCGTCTTCTCCGGTACGTTTCGCCATCATCGGCCTGCAGGCTAGGCTAGAACGACTTTGGAAGGGCATGTGGCTTTTGACGATCGCAATATCAATCTCGAGCACGTTCGAACTTTGGGAAGCGTTCTTCTGGGTATGTCTGTCCCTAGGGCTCGCTCTTTCCCACGCGCCTCGAAGCGTGACAGCACACTTCATCGACGGCGCTCGTACGCCACGCACCGAACATTTTACAGGAAGAAGATTTCACGGTTCGGAATTTCCCAGCAAGAACCACGGTCCATCACCGTGCGTGCGTGCGTGTCGAGAAACGAGTCACTCGCTCTGAGGACGTTAGACTGTCTCGCACTGGCAGAGACAAACCGCACAGCCTTGCCACGCTTTTTCTTCTCGAAGAAGGCATCACAGAAGTCCTGTTATAACTTGTCAACGGCCGACCCGATCAAATATCAACACCACCGTGTGAGAGTTGAAGTAAAGTTGGTGCCAGAAGCATCCAAATCAACACGGCTCGGTATGTTCCTGAACCAACGACAAAGCGCTCTTGCGGAGTATCTCGAGCCAGGCATCGCAGATGTCGTCGTTCGGTTCTCTCCGACGCTTTTGGCATGTAGTAGGTGGTTCAAGCTAACAAAGAGCCCGGCTACTGATGAGCTATCAGGTAGCTTCCTAGGCCACTGATAGACGGCGTACAGTATAAGCTGCGAAATGCGTAATCATCACATGCCAACACCGAAAGTATGCGCTACCTCCTAGGAGCGTCAACCCAGTTCAATCACCAAGCAGACATGTCCAACAAACCTCAGATGATTGGGCGCGAAGTTTGCAATGACATGCGTAATGTTTCGGAAGCTGCCTAACACTGTAATGATAAGATAGAAATTGGTATCATCGTCCATCATAGATCGTCCCCTCTCAAAGCTCCCAGCCAGGCAGGCCTCATAGCCCGCACACCCTTCAATCCAAATCACAACAACAACCAGAAAAGCCGATAGAACATTTCCCAAAATCCAGAGAGATCAACACTTCGCGTAAGACATCATCCATATGGCCAGCCCCCAGAGTCAACAAGCTCGATGCCATCTCCAATCCAATTCAATCGTGTACTCCTACTCCAAGAAAACAGAATCAATCCGTCTCAAGTGTTGGTCCGGCTCCTCGGCTCATTACGAACAGAATTCTCATCGCTGACAGGACTCATACCCGCACTCCGTCCCCCCGAAAGATCCCCACTAGCAGTCTTCCTCAAAGCCTGGCGCATCGTCTCAATCGTCAGCTCACCATGCTGTGAGCTAGAAGGACTTCCAATGCCGATACTCCTAACCGGTGACTGCTCGGCATGTGTAGACCCCAGAGGGTTCATACCAGCGCCGGGAGGTGGCGTCGACAAACCGCTGCTGAGTGTGTGACTGTGCGTCGAGTTCGGCGAACGTGGCGAGCGTAAGGGCGATGCGGCTCGTTCGGGAAGACCGGCTGCTGAGGGTAGGCCGGCGATGTGGAGGCTGTCTCTGCTTCCCACGTCGCCTAGGGATGACGCGGCCATTTGTTGGTGTTCGCTGTGGACGATGTCTTTGAAGGAGATGAAGCTTAGTCTTCGCACGTCGTTGGGGTCTAGCTGGCCGTAGTTGCTCGCGCTGTCGTCTTCTGCGCCCAGAATATGGGCGTGTTGGTGCAGGTTGATACTCGACGCAACTTCTGATTCTTCGGACTTCTGCTGTAGGAGCGCAGGTGGAGAGTTGAGCGATGTGAGGTCGGCGTGGCTTGCTGAGGGCTCCAGGACAGTCGCGGCTGGCTGGTGAGAAGAAGAAGTCACAATTTCGACCTCATCGGGGTTCAGATTATCGCTGGTGATGGCCTCAGCGGAAGCCTCCAATGCCGGTGGAATCGAGTCTTCAGTCAGTACGTGTGAGGGAATATGCGCCGGGCTCAATTCGTTTCCCAGGGTGCTGATCGGCACAGGTTCCTGCACATTGCGCTCAAAGATCTCGGACGAGGCCGGGCTGTGTAGCCTGGGCGAAGACGACCGTAACCTTGACGGCGACGCCGCAATAGCAGGCTGATACGGAAGGCGCGAAGGTGACACGGGGATAGGTTGCGCGCTGGGCTTCAGATCGGGCAGTTGTCCTGACTGCTGAAGTGGTTTCTGCGCCGCGGCGGCGACACCGGGTTGTATAGGCGGCGCAGCTGTCGATGCTGCTGGCGCGTCCATGGCTGCTTGTTGCTTCTCCTCTTTCTTCTTGCCCAAGCCGAACAAAGGCAGTATTCGCTTCTTGGGATCTTTCTCGTCGGTCGCAGTAGATGTGGTATTGCTAGTCCCAGCCTGTCGCAAGTCCTGACGTTGGCGCTCCGAGATCAGCGGCGTGGAGGAATTGTGCGGCGAGATGGAGCGATTCGCAGACGTGGTCGAGTCCAATGGTTGCTGCATTACCGGGAGTCGTGCAGCATGCTACGTGGAATGCCGGTATTTCGAGATGCGATATGTCGAAAAGGAAGTCTCCAAAAATACCGCAGGGTTATTGTGAACAAAGTCCAAGGCAGCTCGGAGCAAGCAAGCAAGTTGAGGTGCAGACGAGACCCTGGATCACAAGGATGACGAAGCGCGAAGTTCCATCAAATAGCACCAGCCATAATCAATGTCTGGCGGCAATGCTGGCAGGACGACTGGCAGGTAATCAAGAAGAAAGTGGCCAGCTGGTGCCAACGTATCAACCAAACTCGAGAGGAGAGAGCAAGAGGAAAGCTTGTCGAATGCTGTTCCGGATGCCGTGAGTGCAGCGTGACCATATGACGTCCTGGCTCGAGAGCTCGCCGCCAGGGCAAAAATGGTTCGAAACCTCCCGTCCCGTCTCCTTTCCCCGCAACACCCAACACCTCCCCCTCATCTACCCAAGTGGCCCAGCCCTGCCCATCTGAAACGCCCACGCAACCGCGCAGACACCACTACGTTTGATCGTCACACGTTTCGATTTGCGAGCCGCTGCGCTCTGACGTGGACGTTATGATTATCGTCGGCACCTGAGGCGCACGAGACGTCTCTTGCTTGGGCGTGAACAGTTCTGCCGATAGGACGATCAAACTGGGTATTATACACGCTGCATTGATACTTTTCTTCGTGTCTGCTCTGTGGAAGAGTATCAATGGGTGTTTCTCTGATTGGAGAGGCTTTCCTGAGAGGGTTTGCATTGTTGTGGCTGGCTTGGAGGGCTTGAAAGTGTTGAAGAGGCTGTACGAAATGGATGGTATGGGATTGGAAGTTGGGATTGTTCCTCTACTCGGTGCTGAAATGGCTGGGTGATTTATCTCTTCATACGGTCCCATCTTTCCATCCGCAGCAACTCGTTCGCTTCTTTCAAAGCAGCCCTTCAGCCGCCGACCTGAAAGCCGCAGCTCAGCTCAGCCTCCATCCTGCACCACAGTGTAATCAGAACACGCCAACCCCTCCGCAATAACACGCACTAGTCAGCAGCATCTCCTCGAAGCGATTGCTCAAAGTCACTTGTATGGGAAGAACCATTGGGTAATGGTAAAGTGTCACATTCCATTCGAATCATCTACCATCGAAAGCGCAGCAGCAGCGCTACATGCTCATGGATCGCTCTAACGCAACTGTACCGGTATCAACTCCTTTCGCCTCCTCGAACTCCATCCAATGCCACCTTCACCTCTTCACGCAAAAGCCTTGGAGTACGCCTTCTTCTCCTTCTCCTTGCGCGCCGCAGCAGACTTCTTAGCCGCCGCCAGCTCGCTCTTCACTCCCCCATCGTTGGGCACCAGCTTCGCGGCCATCTCGAGGTTCTCAATCGCGCCCTCCTCATCCTTGGACTTGTTCAATGCCAGGCCCTTCCGGTACAATGCCTTGCCTTTGTCAGTGTCCGAGATGCTTGGCACGGCGAGTGCCTTGTCGGCTGACTCTAGCGACTCGCGATACTGCTCGAGCTGGTACTGCAGCAGAGAGCTGTTGTTGTGCAGCGTGACCTTGAGCTTGCTCAGCTTCTCGCCCAGATCCTTGGGGTCGTTGTCCAGCGGCTCGGGGTACTCGTGAAGGTATCGCAGCGCCTTTTGGTATTTGCTCAGGCCTAGCTTCTGGTCCTTCTCTTTGAACGCCTTGTTGCCCATGCTCTTCAGGTCCTCCACGATCGCGACGATCTCGGTGCCTTTCCACTCGTCTTCGCCAGGCTTCTGGTCTTCTGGAAAGTCTTCGTACGCATCGCCAGTCTTGTCCGCCTTCTTCTTGGTGAGCTCTTCAATGTCTGCATCTGCTGGGAGCTCGCCGCAGTCCTCGATGACGCATTCCTTATCTGGCTTGTCGTTGGGGCCGGTGGGTGTGTTCTCGACCTGACGCACCACGCTCTTGCCGGCAATCACCTCTCCAAACACCACATGCTTGCCGTCGAGGTGAGGAGTCGGCACCGTCGTGACGAAGAACTGGCTTCCGTTCGTCGCAGGACCAGCGTTTGCCATGGACAGCAAGAACGGCTTTTCGTGCTTGAGATCGAAGTTCTCGTCCTCAAACTTCTCGCCGTAGATGCTCTCACCGCCAGTGCCATTGCCAGCCGTAAAGTCTCCGCCCTGGATCATGAACGACTTGATGACACGGTGGAAGGCGCTGCCCTTGTAGTGAAGCTTTTTGCCCGCCTTACCCTCGCCTTTCTCGCCAGTGCAGAGTGCACGGAAGTTGTCTGCGGTCCTAGGCACGACATCGTTGTAGAGTTCGAAGACGACCTTGCCAGCTGACACGCCGCCAATGGAGATGTCGAAGAAGACGCGGGAGCGCGTGGTTGAGGCCATTTTGTTGGATGTACTTGTGGGTGGTAAGAGAGCGAGGTTGGCCACAGTATGTGTGTGTGATTCAGTCGATTGAAGTGTGTTTGCGAGAAAAGTTTGTAGACGAACCTTTAATGGAAGTTGAATCCTCAGCTCGAATGAAGAAACGCATGGAAGCTCCAAACAGAACCTTGGAAGCCGAGACCCCGCGCTAAAAACAGCATGGCGGGGCAAACCCTTGGCAGGTACGCGTGCAGTGGACCATCACATGTATAAGTCTTGTGGAAGTGTGTGAAGTTGGTTGTGAGCAGAAAGTGGTGGTGGCCTCGCAGTCGAACAAACTCACGGGAACCGGTTGTGACAATGTCACTTCGACCAGTTCATTCGGGATAGAGAGTCGTCATATCGTAGGATCGAGTCTCATTCCAACATCATAGGTTCGACAGAAATACTTTTGATAGAATATCCCACCCGAACCACATCGCCGTGCCAAAAAGGTCTGCCCAACAATCCAAAGTCCAAGTCTAAACTTGTCCATCATTGATCCCCTCAAACCAGCATGCCACTTCTAATCTAGTCCAACTGCTCGTCTCATCTCTCATCCATTCCTGTCGAGGTAGGTGCGTCTACTGCGAGGTACGTCTCGTGTGATGCGAATGGTGTGATTGAGGTGGTGTTTGCGTCGCTCCACGATTGACGTCGTTGTGTCCGCCGCCATTGGTTACGGCGTGTTGATGTGGCTCCGCATACTGCACGGGTGCCGCATGGTGCTCAGTGACATGGTGGTCGGGAACTGGTTTGGCGTCGAGCAGCGGCTCAGTCTCGTACTCGCCCTCGGTCATCTTCTTGAAGGTGTCCCAGGTGGTGACAGCGCCTAGCGCACGCTTCATATGTGCATTAACAATCTGAAGGCCGTAGACGTAGGATGCGTTGACCCAGCCGAAGCTATGACATGTCAGTAAGGAGCAAGATTCAGCAGCATTTTGAAGTACTTACCCTTCGGTCGCCACACCCTTGAAGTCACCACCTTGATTACCGTACTCGGCTGTGACCTTGTGAGGATCGACTTGTCGCGTCACATCATACTTCTCCACCACAACACCATTGAAATCGACGAACGCTTTGGTGACCATGTAAATCCAGCGATATGCCAATCTCTGCGCTTCTTCTTCAAAACCGTATCGAAGAAAGCCAGTCCAGGCGAGGATCTGCTGTGGGGCCCATCCGAATGGATAGTCCCACTGACGGTTTGGTCGGTGGACACCAACAGGTCCACGGCTCTCTTCCGATCCACTCACCAGACCGCCGTGGACTTCGAACTTGGGAAGTGCTTTCTGCACCATCACTGAAGCTTGACGAGGCGTGGCAGTACCAGCCCACATAGCCCAGAATGTTGTTGCACTTTCATAGCCAGTGTTTTGCTTCTTGACAGTATTGTAGTCGAAGAACATGCCCTTCTCCTCGTCCCACATGAGCTTGTCCATCTGCTGACGACGCCGCTTGGCCTTCCGGTCCCACGTCGACGAGGTCTCGAATTCGGGATGACCAGGTAGTCGCCACTCCTTTGGTATCTCAAGTCTGTCGCCAAAGAATGCGCGGATGGTGCGAGCAATGTCACATTCGTATTTGTACAAACATGAATTGAGATCGACAGTGGCAAGATGAGCGGCTACCCTCTCCAGACGGTACGACGTGTCGTGGCCAGACTCGCGGACTGCACGGTCGTGAAGGAAGTATTGGTCCAACTCTGGTTCGTACACATGACCGTAGTTGTATGCATGCACAAAGTCATGGAAGCTCATGCCGTGCTTCTCAGCATAAGGTGTCAAGATATGAACGAAATGGGAAGCCTCCGTTTCCGGAGGTACGCCGAGACCGCCTGGCACATATCGAGATAGGCCGGACTCTTCGTCGTATCGCGGCTTCGACATCCATGTTGCATAGTAGTCCTTTATGGCCGCGAGGATAGCGTTTCGTAGGAAGTCAAGACTGTCGGGTTTGTGCTTGATTCGATCATACACCCGAAGTGCCATGTCCGTGAGGAAAGGTGGCTGTGATCGGCGAAGATAGTACGAGCGGTTCGCGTTGAGGATCTTGCCGTAGTGACGAATACAGAAGCAGAAGTGTTTGACCATGGCCTCGCAAAGGTCCTCGCGATCGTTCACAAGCAGGCCAAGGGTTTCCATGTAGCTGTCCCAACCGTAAAGCTCGTTGAAGCGGCCACCTGGTACGACGAACGGCAGGCCCTTGAAGTCCGGCTCACCAGAAGGCGTATCTTGTACGCGCTCCATGGCGACTGCCAAGAGGCCAGGTGCCTCGTTCAGGTCACGAACATACTCGTCGTCGTCGGGACCACCCTCTTTCAGCCATCGGACATCGAGTCTTATCTCTGGGTGCTCCTTGGCGATGCGGGTGTAGTATTGGTGTTGCTCAGGAGCACCTGGTGGAATGTAGATGCGGGGTCGCGGATCTGAGGTCCAGTCCTTGGGGTCTCGGGCAACAGACGAGATATTGGACCCATCGATGCGTCTGGTGAGGTTTGGCCAGAACTGATCCTTGATAAGGCGAGCCAGTCGGTTGACAGGGTTCTCGTTCAAGCGGGCCTCGTCGAGTACGATCTGCTTACGTCCATACTTCTGAGCCAGACAGAGCTCTTGTAGGAGGTTGCTGAGCATGTACGTGCCCCGCACATCGAAGCGGCGGTATCCTCCAGAGGCGGCCGTTCCCAGCTCAATGGTCTTGGGCCCAGTATCTTCGATCGTGATCTGAACATTGTGATCGGTGTCCTCACGCTTGAGGAGGGTATTCAAGGTCTCTTCCACATTGATGAGGTATCTGCGTGGGGCATTACCCTGTGCATCTGAGACTCTTCGTCAGCTACTGCGGATCGAGGATGGGTTGTGACTTACCATGACTCGTTCGCCTGGCTGGCGTCTTGTATGTACCAGCTACCGTGTTACGGGCAGGATCGATCTGTGTTGCAATTTCTTCAGTCAGCGATCTCGCTGCTGGCATTGACCATCTCTTATTGTAGGGCCGTGGCTCGTAGGGTGACCGAGGAGTCGTGGGACTGAGTGGGGGGCTTACCGCAGAGTATGTGCGGCTTTTGGCAACCTTTCTAGGATTGTGACTGGCGCCATAGTAGACATTGGGAGCGGCGAAAGGGTCGGTATCGAGTGAGACCTCGTGATCGCCGGTCTGGTTGGAAATAGATGGTGACTTGTCGGTCTTGGATGAAAGAATGGGGAGAGCCGATTTCTGCGAGCTCATGCTCTGGCGGTGAAGAGCGGGCGTCGAGCTGGTGTTTGCGAACAGAGTCAGGACAATGGGCAAGCAAAGGGATGTTCAGATGCTTGTCAGGAACGTCGAGCTATGATGTACTAGGCCACGAGGGGCGGCGGCGGGAGGAAGCACTTCGGCTCGGACAGGAGCTCCACTTCAAATGGCGGGAAGTCTGATGTGCAGTGACGTGAGGTTGCAGCAAGGATAGCGTCGCGGGCGGTGTTGTTGTATTTTCAGGAGGAGTCGCACGGATAAGGGTGTTCGAAAGAGACGTCGCTCGTGGAGATGGAGATGTCGAGTTGGTTCAGGCAGCTGAGACACAGTGAAGTGATGGCTCCAGGCAGGCGTGTGTCACTGAATCGAGAGAAGGTTCATCGGCGAAAGTGGACGGGAAGTAGTGATTGCTGAACTTCCTGTCAATGGCGATGGTGATGATGATGGACTGAAGCTGCAAGCCGGGCAGGTGCCATGCTTGTTGCTGTGGAATGCAATTGCATCTACCCTCCCCTCCCTCCTTTGTCCTCTTGCATGCTTCATAGTGCTTTCACATGCCCACACTCCGCGTCGACGAGTCAGGTTCATATGTACAAGATGAGCACATGTATACAGTAGATACATGTATCTGGTGCAGTTGAGACGATCAGCCGATGTCCTGTCGTGCAACACCAAACGACCAAGCCACATGCTAGGGTGGAGATGGGCGTGGTGGTTGCGTCTGACTGGGAGATCACGATTCGCCCGATTGTGAAGACCAAGTACCTGTACATTAGCTGTCGTTGAGCACCAGAACTTCGGCTAGCAGTCTTTGCATCGCTCGTAAAGATGCATTGTCTCCGTGACAAGATGAGTGGTAAAGGCGCAGAAACGATTGACCTGACAACTGTCTGGCGTTGATAGTGGGGAAGAGTGGGGATGCACGCCCTTCGACATGTCTGTCATCAATGGTATAAATACATGTAAATCTATCAGCTCCAACGCAGAGACACAAAACGCAATACTCCCTCTATGCATTTTCAAACAATACTCTGGGTATAAGTAAATCGTTGACGATCGAGTTCCTTGACCAGCTCTTCGCTGGGCGCTTCTGTGGGATGCTCTCTTCTCCGAAAGGTGCTGAGGAAAGATAGTCAGCACGATAACGACTACTACATTCATTGACATAGCTCACCCCGGAAAGTACCCTCTCACCGCGTTGCTCAGCCATATAGTCTCCCCATCAACGAGACTATCGATTGGGACAGTTCCTTCAACAGCGAGACCATTCTCTAAAGCCCAACGCCGAGTCGTGCCTTGAAGCCCGCCGGCTGATGATGAGGGTGTCACCCATCGCCCCTCGCGGAATAGATATGGAGTGCAAATCGACCCGTCCAGAACCTCCAAGTCCGGCGTGTAAAGCAGGACTTCTTTGGGAGTCATATAGTCCATGATACCGGCCGCACCTCGAGCTCGACCATACGCACATCGATCGCTGGTCTTGAACATCGTGCCCTCTCCAGGCTCAGTGGGTTGCGTATCAAGCACGATGGTCCAGTCTGAACTGTTCTGGCCTTCAGGCGATGTGCTGAAGCTTCTTGGGAAGAGGCAGTCCATCGGCACGCTTCGGAGAGGATGGTTGATCTGGGTGCTCATCTTCCCGCCCACAAAAGCCCTCAAGCGTACTCGTAATGCTTCAGGCTTCTCTCCAGGATGGTCGTCATGCCACTTCTTGATAGCATTCATCAACACTTGCAGTAGAACAGCAGGGCCTCCGGAATTGGGCCGCGGTCTGTCATCCGTGAAGAAGAAGGTGCTCCATTTGGCAACTTGTAGACGTGTCCAATGGTGTTCCAGCATGTAGAAGGGGCATGGCTTGTTGCATGAGGCAGATGTGTTTTGCTCGGAATTCACCAGTCTCCGGTCGAACCGTATACTGGTGTACACGTATTGGTCCCGCTCGTCTTCTTGGGGGGTGCCATCATCGAAGTGGCCACTCATCGTCGAAGCATCTCACGAATGAAAGGAATGTAGTGCACTCGAGCTGGTCAGCTCATGTACGGACAGGAAGCATCTCCAATGGATGGAAAGCAGTAGATACGGAATATGGGAGACAGCCATCCAGTCATACATACCTCAGAACGCCGGGGCCAACGCCGATGACTCCAAACTGTCTTACTAACTGCAGTGCCAACGATCGTCAATGGAACATGGAAGAAGCGATGCCGTCGGCAGCAGTCATCGCTATGCGGCTCGCGTTGAGGCCGTAGTCTGTGGTCACAACAGCTGACCTTCGGGGTCCAAGACTTGCTCGCACGTGAAAATGCCAGGTTGTGAAGAGTTGAACGTCACTTCCATTTTGACGTAAGGCTCGGTTAGCTTCCTGTCTGCCGAATGGAGGCGCAAACCTTAATTGGGCAGCTCAGTTTCTCTCGCGCATCTCAAACACATTGACTCTCATCTCTCCCTTGCGACTCCGCCATCTCTCCCATCATCCGCCCCTGCCATCCACGCCCGCATCGACTTCTCGTCCGGCTCGGGTGACTGTATCACACCATGGCCTCTCAACCCAGCCCCGCGGCCGCTGTCGAAGCCGTCGAAGGCGTTGCACACTCTGCGGCTCAGTCCAGCTCATCATTCTTGGATCGCGTGACGTCCTGGTATCAGGACAACAAGGTCGCAGCATGGACGATAGCCGGTGTCACAGTCGTCGTCGCAGGAGGCACAATCTACTACCTTTCCTCACCACCCAAGCCGTCATCAGACTCGGACAAGAAACCCAAGAAGCGAAAAGCGAAGAAGGATGCGGCCAAGGGCGCAGAGGAGCCGAGAGCAGAACCGAAAGCAGCCCCCAAAGCCGCTGTCATTGAAGAGCCTGATGAGTTGCCAGAGGTGACGGAGGAGTCGGTCAAGTCGTTATCTGAACAAGAGCGGAAAGACTATGCTGCGAAGTTGAAGGCTGCTGGCAACAAGGCATACGGAAGCAAGGACTACAATCGCGCGATCGACCTCTACACTCAAGCCATTCTCTGTAAAGCGGACCCCGTCTTCTACTCCAACCGTGCTGCTTGCTGGAACGCCATGAGCAACTGGCCTAAGGTCATCGAGGACACTACCGCGGCTATCAACCTGGACAGCGAATACGTAAAAGCATTGAATCGACGAGCAAACGCATATGAACAGGAAGGCAGATACAGCGAAGCTCTACTCGACTACACGGCTAGCTGCATCATCGACCAATTCCGCAACGAATCTTCGGCGCAAGCGGTTGAGCGACTACTTAAGAAAGTCGCAGAGACCAAGGCAAAGAACATCATGGAAGGAAAGGAGAAGAAACTGCCATCACCAACTTTCGTCTCGAACTACTTGCAATCGTTCCGTGCCAAGCCTCTGCCTGAGGGACTGGAAGAGACTGCGGACCTTGCAGAGGGCAGCGGCCCATGGCACATGCGAAAGGGACTTTTGGCCATTAAGCAACGCACCGGAGAAGGCTACACGGAGGCATCGCAGAGCTTCGACAAGGCCATTGAAGTAGGTGGCCTGGACAAGCACGAGGCTCAAGCGTACAACATGCGTGGTACTTTCCGCTACTTGAAGGGCGAGAACGAGGCGGCTCTCGAGGATTTGAACAAGGCGATCGAATTGGACCCAACTCTTGTGCAGAGCTACGTCAAGCGCGCAAGCATGCATTTGGAGCAGAGTAGGTCTCGCAAATACCTTCCACATGTTCAGGAATCACTAACACATCATCGTAGGCAACCGTGAAGCCGCCGCTCAGGACTTCGAAGTCGCTTCGCAACACAACGCCAACGACCCAGACATCTACTACCACCGCGCACAGCTCCACTTCATCCTCTCCGAATTCAGCCTCGCAGCCACCGATTACCAGAAATCTATCGATCTCGACAAGGACTTCATCTTCTCACACATCCAACTTGGCGTTACACAGTACAAGATGGGTTCGATAGCGAGCAGTATGGCGACGTTCCGACGCTGCATTAAGAACTTTGGCGACAAGAGCGATGTGTACAACTACTATGGCGAGTTGCTGCTTGATCAGCAGAAGTACCAAGAGGCGGTGGAGAAGTTCGAGACTGCAGTGGAAATGGAGAAGAAGGGTGTTGGCGAGAGGGGAGGTGGCATGAATGTGCTGCCTTTGATCAACAAGGCTCTTGCGCTCTTCCAGTGGAAGCAGGACTTCAGTGCGGCAGAAGAGCTATGCCAGAAGGCGCTCATCAGTAGGTTTTGTCGGGTTCTTGGAACGGGACAGCTCACTGACTCTCTTTTCAGTTGACCCAGAATGTGATATCGCTGTGGCTACCATGGCCCAGCTTCTTCTGCAACAAGGCAAGGTCACCGAGGCCTTGGCATACTTCGAGCGTGCCGCAGAGCTCTCACGAACGGAAGGCGAGATCGTCAATGCTCTTTCCTACGCAGAAGCAACACGAACACAGCTCGAGGTGCAAGAGAAGTACCCACAATTGGCCGCCAAACTCCAGGGGATGAGTGCAGGAATGGCACCGGCGATGAGGTAATGAAAGCGGCTATGGGCGTGTGCCAGGTGAACGATGGACAGCATTCATCGCATGTTCTCTTGGTGAGCGTTCTGTTTTCTTCCATCTGGCGTTGATCGCAATGGTAGCGAGGCTGCCGAGACCTGTATACTACTACTATTGTGCAAAGCAGATACAGACCCTTGATTGTAATACTGCTCCTCTCAAGAAGAAGGGGGAGAACTTGCCTCAGTACATCTCTGGAAGCACTTCTCACCACCACCACCTGGATAGATGCCTGAATTGATGCCTGCAATAGCAGAATAGGCAAACGTTTCGATACCCTCGCATTAATTCCGGGCTCAGACCCAAACGCAATCCAAGCGTCGACATGAAAGTGCCTTTAGGTTTTTAGCCAAGGAGCGCTACCGATCCTTCGACCTAGCCCGCGGACTTTGAGTATTTCCTCTCCTGTGGTTCCTGCGTCAAGGCAAAGGATCGAATTAAATTTAGGTAAAGCGTCAGCCGAACGTCAAAAGTACTGCATAATAAGGCCTGGCTGGAAACGTACGCATTCGCATTTCTTTCGTTCGCATATCACCTTCCGTCTTTCCTCTAATCGACAACTTGGAAGACAAACACTGGCAAAAATGCGCGGCACAAAATCCACAGCACTTGGGGCCTTCCTCTTCACGGCTGGCTTCGTGAACGCGATTGATCTGGACGTCAACAACACCGATTCCATCCTCAGCGCGAGCAAGACTATCGTTGGAAACATCCTCAAAATCTACAATAATGGCTCCGACGGTCCACAGATCCCTGGCCTCCTCCCTGCTCCGTATTACTGGTGGGAAGCAGGCTACATGTTCGATTCTCTCATTAACTACTGGTCTCTTTCCGGCGACGATTCAGTCGTCCAAATCGTCCAACAGGGCATGTATTACCAGGTCGGACCAGATTTTCAGTATATGCCACCGAACCAAACGAGGAGTATCGGAAACGACGACGAGGCGTTTTGGGCCTTGGCTGCCATGACTGCGGCTGAGAAGGGCTTTCCATTACCAAGTGGGAGCACTTTGACTTGGGTTCAGCTGGCTGAGAACGTCTTCAACACGCAGGTCGCGAGGTGGGATGATGATAGCTGTGACGGTGGATTGAGGTGGCAGATCTTCACTTTCAACACCGGGTACAATTATAAGAACTCGCTTTCGCAGGGGAATTTTGCTTATCTGGCTGCACGGTTGGCGCGGTACACGGGCAACGAGACGTACAGTGACTGGGCGCAAAAGGCTGTCGACTGGACGAGAGATGTTGGACTGCTCACCGACGACGGTGCCGTCTACGATGGAACAGCCACGACGACGAACTGCTCGTCCATCAACCATCTCCAATGGACGATCAACGCCGGGATGTTCCTGAACATCGGCTCTTACATGGTCAACATGGTACGTACAACTCATTTGACTACTGCAAACGCACACATACTAATTCCCTCACAGTCCCAATCCTCAGCCTGGAACGACCTGGTCTGGCCCGTCTTCCTCGAATCCACAAAAGTCTTCACAAACCAAAGCGCATCAGCAAATAGCCAAGGCCGTAGCATCATCTCCGAAGTCGCATGCGAACCCAGCGGCAACTGCAACGTCGACTTAATAGCCTACAAAGCCACTCTCGCACGCGCCCTCAATATCTTCCAGTCCCAGACTGCATCGTCGCCAAGCACGTACGATGGCACGAGCTCTTCAGATGCCTACAGTCGTGCTGCCGCGATCTTGCGGGCTTCTGCTGAAGGAGCCGCTGCACAGTGCTCTGGCGGGGACGAGGGTACGACTTGTGGGTTCGACTGGTCTTCGAGTACATGGGATGGGACGAGTGGAATTGGCCAAGACCTAGATGCATTGGAGGTGATTCTGGCGAATTTGCCGGCCAAGGCCTTGAACACCGCCAACGGTACTAGGGTCAGTGGCTCGTCGTCCAACGCGACGTCCACGGCGACAGACCAAAGCGGCAGTGCTAATGCTACGGGCACGCAGACGGGCAGCGTTGAGTCATCAACTGGTGGAGCGGCGAGGTTGTGGTCTTCTTCAGCATTGATGCTGTCAGTCGGTGCCAGCGTTCTGTCGCTGAGTCTATAGTCTTCTCGAGATGTATAATATATTTATCAAGTCTGTCGACGGATTGCCTAATGCATTACCCATGTCCGTCGGCGGCTTTGCTCGGTAGGCCGTACTCGTACACCGCGCTGCTCCACATCCTTGAATCCTTCCAAGTCGAGTTACCTTCTTTATCTAGGTCCTTGTTTGCTCATGGTGAGTCTTATACGTTGTTGTATTCAAACGATTACGACCCTTGCACGTCCGTCTGAAGCTATGATATAAGAATTCCCATGATAATCTAGCCGTTTCTTTATTTTAGCATAAAGATCCACGACGAGACCTCAGAAGCCCAGGCTCCGACCAATACACGTACATCAAAAACCCATCCCACCAACAAGATGTCCAACTGGGGTACCAAAGGCGTGGGCAATTTCATCCCAACAGAACACGCAACCGTCACCACCAGCATCGACCCGAGCAAAGCCACCCTCCCCACCCCCTTCGTCGCCTGCATCGTCGGCGCCTCACGCGGCATAGGAGCAGGCATAGCTTACGCCTACGCCAAAGCCGGCGCCACAGGCCTCATCCTCGCCTCCCGTCGAGTCTCCGGTCTCGAAGAGACAGCCGCCGAGTGCAAACGCCTGAACCCCAACATCCAAATCGAAATCATCCCCTGCGACATCACCTCAGCTGAGTCCGTGGAGAGCCTGGCTGCGAAGACTTGGGAGCGCTTCGGCCGTCTTGATGTCGTGGCCGTCAATTCTGGGTATTCAGGCCCGGTGGTTCTGAAAGTCACCGAGACGGATCCTGTGACATTTCAGAATGCTACGAATGTTAATTATGTGGGCACGTTCCTGTGCGCGAAGTATCTCATTCCGCATTTGCTCGCGACGAAGGATGGTGCGAAGGCGTTTATTGGTGTGAGCAGTCTCGCGACGCTGATTGTAAGGGGTCCTATTGCAAACTCGCAGTACTGTGTGAGCAAGATGGCGCAGCTCAAGTTACTCGAGCATATCCATGAGGAGTTTGTTGATCAAGGGCTGGGGTCGTTTGCGATTCATCCTGGCGCGGTTATGAGTGAGATGGCGGATGAGACTGCGCCGGAGGAGTTTAAGAAGTTTTTGACGGATTCGCCGAATCTTTGTGGTGCGTACTGTGTGTGGTTGACCAAGGAAGGGAGTAAGAGGCACTGGCTGAGCGGGAGGTTGTTGAGTGCCAAGTGGGATGCCGATGACTTGGAGGCAAGGAAGGAGGAGATTGTTGAGAAGGACTTGCTGAAGACGGTTTTGTTGGTGTGAAGGGGTCGTTAGAAGTACAGTCTATACCAAACTCCTGTGCTAGTTGGGGGTATCGCAAATGCAGACCACCTTGGCGCCTCTACGACTCCTGTGACTTTTGGGCAAGAAGAAAAAGAAAATAGCAACAAACCACTTTCACCACCACTGCGGCTGCTGTACGCCCATCTGCTGCATACCCATAGGCTGCTGGAAAGCCTGAGAAGCATACTCTGCCTCTCTCGCAGCAGCTTCCTTCGCCTCCTTCTGCTTCTTCAGCTGAACCAAAGAACCCTTCAATCCACGCAGGTATCGTGCCGCCTCCTTGACAAGATGCTCTGGCTCGTTCGAGTACTTGAGGGCTTCGATCATAGCGCGAACCTGACGAATCAAGCGTTAGCAAGCGGCACTATCATCGACTCTTGAGTGATCATACCTGTGTCTCAGACTGAATGTGCGGGCACACGCGTGCGTGTCCGTAGTGAGCAATGCCGCAGAGGTTGCAGTATTCAACGCCAGCCAGCTTGAGAGGACAGCTGCCGACGGCGTGGAAGCTCTGACATGCGCGGCAGTTTATGCCTGTGGGGTTCTGGTTGACTTGAGGAGGAGGTTGGGGGGTGCCGGTCGTGGTGGTATTGGGGGTGACTTCGGTAGGATGCTCAATGGGTGCGGATGCGACAGGTGCTGGGCGGACTACTTGAACTCGTCGGAAAGTCGGTGCCTCTGCAGGGGCGTTGTCAGTTGGAAGGTTCTTTCTGCTTCTTGTTCGCAGCAGCAAGCGGCACGTCGCTGTCTGACGACGAATCGTTGTCTAGCTCAATGGGCTTTTGTTTCGTCAAGCCTTCAGCGTCGAGCGCCTTCTCGCCAGAAGCCCCTTCAGGAACAGCAGAATTCTTCATAGGTGAAGCAGAATCCTTGCCGTCGCCAAGGATAGCTTGACTGAGCGCCTTGTCGAGCTTCGCAGTGGACTTCGACGCCGTCTTGAACGACGGAGGTATCACCCTGAAGTTCGACAATCGAGGTGTGGGATTCGCCTTTCGCGCAGCAGCTGATACAGGCTTCGGCTTTGGAAGCGCTCTGACGATTGGAGTGACCTTTGGTGTGTTCTTGCCGTTCGCGCCTTTAGACTTCTTCACAGACGAAGGAGTCTTGGGCACAGTGGCTTGCTTTTTAGGCGTCCTCTTCGGCGTGCTCTGGGGTGTTTGAAGGGATTGCTTACCGGTCTTCTTTTGACCTGCGTTGGGTTTAGTACCGGGGATCAAGTCCTTCAACTCACCGTTCTCCATCGTCATCTCACCGTTATCCGCATCATCGTCCCCGTCGCTGTCATCAGCTTGGAAGTCAGTGTCGCTCTCGTCGCTGTGCTTGCGTTTCTTTTGACGCTTCACTGGCGTCACGTCGATATCGTTCTGGTCCTTCTCACCAGCTGCATAGTCGATGGCGTTCTGACGAGCGCGGCGCCCACGACCAAGCTCTTCGGCTTTGGCTGCAGCTTCTTCCGCCGCAACACGCTCACGCTCCTTGAGAATGTGTTCCCAGACGCCAGGGTTCGGCGCCGGGTCGTTGACGGCCTCTGGGTTGTACGCATCTTCCAAAGCGCCCTGATCGTTAGCCCACACACGTGCGTGCGAGAACTGCGTCTCAGCACTCTTATCTGCACCAGCCTTCGTATCTTCCATGTGGCTTCGATCCAGGAGACGCTCTACGCTGGCTGCGTCGTAGACGACGTCCGTCTCTCCACTGTCTTCGAACAGCTCGCTGGCGCCATGGCGCAGAACGGAGACCAGATCGTTCTGATCGGCATCGTCTTCGTTCATCTCTTGAATGAGAACGTGGTCGAGGGCAAGCTTCTTGCGACCGATCTGCATAATTCGCTCTTCTGCACTGGATCGGGTCACTAGCTGGAAGCACAGAACCTTCTTTTGCTGTCCAATTCGATGGGCTCGGGACAAAGCCTGGATGTCCTGATGCGGGTTGAAGTCCGGATCGAGAATGATGACAGTGTCTGCGGAGGCCAAGTTGATACCAACGCCACCAGCTCGAGTGGACAGCAGGAAGGCGAACAGCTCGGAGTCTGGAGCATTAAACTCATCGATACGCTTCTGCTTTAACATAGCATTGATGGATCCGTCGAGGCGCTGGAAGCGCAGCTGCATGCCATCGAGACAGTCCTCCACAATGTCGAGCATTTCGAGGAATTGGCTGAAGATCAACACTCGATGTCCGCGCTCTCTGAGCTTCGGCAGCAGAAGTTCCAGAAGCTTGAGCTTGCTGCTGGCGTCAACGAGGTTACGATGGGAAGAGGCGATGTCGACGTTGCGATCCTCGATACCCTTGCTGTAGACAAACGGGTGACAGAGGCACTTGCGGAGCTGCATCAGGATATTGGTCAAGCTGGCTCTCTCACCTTGCTTGAGCGTAGCCGATTCAGTGCTGAAGATGGCCTTCATGAGGTCTGGATTCTTCGCGAGAATGCTTCGGTACAGCTTCTTCTGGACCAAGCTCATGCTGACGGGGACGATGATTTGCGCCATCGGCGGCAAGAAAGTCAACACTTGGGCCTTAGTGCGTCGAAGGAAGAACGGTCTGATCATGTCATGAAGCTGTGCAATCTTCGCCTGGTCCAGATCCTCATACTCCTTCTCTAACTCAGCAGGGTTGTACTTCTCATCGAGGAAGTGCAGTAGGTTGAACAGCTCACGCGTGTTGTTCTGAAGCGGAGTACCAGTTAAGAGAATCTTGAACGGAGCTTTGAGTGCACCGAGTGCAGCATACAAGAGATTCTTGTCGTTCTTTAGACGTTGGCCTTCGTCAACGATCAGTCCCTGCCAAGGTACCTTGTGGAAGAACTTCCGGCAGTCGTCGTCTGCGGCGGTGTCGTAGCTTGTGACGACGACATGGCATCTAAGCTCCTTAGAGCCCTTGGGATACAGCTCGTAATCATGTGCCTTCTGTCTGCTCTCACGTGAGCCGTAATAGGCGACGACTCGCAGACTTGGGGCCCATCGCTTGATTTCGCGACGCCAGTTCGGACACGTGGAATTCGGAACCACGACCAGAAACGGGTAACAGCTATGGTCGTGAACCATCGTGGCCAGGAATCCAATGATCTGAATGGTCTTGCCAAGCCCCATCTCATCGGCAAGAATGGCGTTCTTCTCCGTAAACCACTTGTAGTAGAGCCAGTTGAGTCCTTGGACCTGATACTCCATCAGCTTCCCGCCCTGCATGGACTCTGGCTGCTCGGTCTTCTCAAGAGCGCTGAAGTTGTCACCGTGATCCCTACGAAGTCTCTCCAGCTTGTTTCTAAGTGTGCTAGGCTTCGGTTGACGGATGTAGTTGCCTGCAACCCAATCGTTGTACGCCATGACGAAATCTGACCAGCGATCGGGGTCCTCTGGTGATGGACGGGCTTCCCAAGCAACATCTTCGTAGGAGAGGCCTTTGTACTTGATGTAGGCCGTAGCTACCTCTAGAATGCGGGCCTGGTCGACCAACTCGGTGACTCGGTTCTCAGTACCTACTCGGCTGGTATACTTAACATCCAACACGATATCGGTACGGAGGTAGTCTTCGGGAATGGCGTCTTCGGTCCTCATCTTGGGATGCTGTGCATCTTCACGCTTCGCGAATGCCTTTCGCATCGCGAAGGCAGTGACGCCCCAAACCCATGGGCCAGGCATCCACTGGGCACGGAAGTAGGACATGCCCTCCCAACGCACCAGGTACGCCTTATCTTGCTCGTTGAGACCTTCAAAGCCTGCTTCGGCGTTGTAAACATCCTCTTCCACCGGCTTCCATGCAATGAGTCCGGAGATCTTGGCTGGCATGTCCTTGCAATCTTTGCACTTCCATTCGTGACTGTACTCGCGGAAGCGCTGTTCTGCATCTGCGCTGCCGTCCATCTCCATCAAGTTGTCTGGGGAAGGTAGATGCTCGAAGTGGAACGCGCGCATGCAGCCAATGCAGCGGAACAGCACAGTGTCTGCGTTGTTGATGAGCTTAGGCGGAACAGGGTACGCCGGGTCAACACCTTCATTCTCGTCACGCTCCCTCTGCTCTTGAGTCGCGGACTTGCGAGGTCGAAAAGGCCGACAGCTGGCACCAGGCTGAAGGCAGTCTTGGCACTTGCTCTGGTCCGGAGCAGTTGCGTCTTTCCGCTGTGCCCTGTTAAGGCAACGGCGGCATTGCAGTACATGCTCGTCGTCTGCAATCTTCGTGACAAGATGCTCGCGATTAGTACGGTGTCCGAGGCAGCTCTTGTGGTAAGATAAAGAACAGCCTTGGCAGGGGATGAGTGCTGCGTAGTTCTTGCCCTGACCGCAAGTTTCGCAGTATTGGTGATGGCGCATGCGAAAGTCGTTGTTGGTGGGCAGTGGCTTGAAAACCTCGCGGACGATTGAGATTTTGGGCTTTGCCGGGGCGAGCACTGGCTCATTGTCTGATCGAAAAATGTCGTCCTCTGCGACCTCTTGCATATCTCCCTTATGCCTCGTGGCACGCTCCGACTGACGCATTTGAACGTTATCGTGTTGAGCGCCTGATTTTCTTCCTCGTCGCTTCTTGGCGCCAGGGAGATCAGACTGCAGCACATCGAACCCATCGGTGTCGTCTTCCTCGTCCTCGTCTCCGATAAGGCCAAACCCGGCTGTCGGTCTTGTCTGGCGGGCTCGACCGTTGCTGGATTTGGTTCCCCTGCCTTTGCGAGTACTGGATCGAGTCGGGCGGGCGATCTCATCATCGGAGCCTTCAGGTTCGTCATCATCCTCCTCGTCGCCTTGGTCCTCATAGTTCGTCGCTGGCTGCTTGCGCTTACGGCCTGAGGTTCGAGTGACGACGATCTCATCGCCATCGGACATTTCCATATCGGAGCCGTCCACATTGTCAACAGTGCTGACCATGCCGTCGAGTGCACGGCGGGTGCCAGGACGCCGAGTAGACATGTTCGAGCGCCGGGCAGTCTGCCCGCGTCGTACGCGCTTGGTCCGAGGTGGCGGTTCAGATGATTGCTCGCTGTCAGATGCGGCGTCTGGTACAAATGCCTCGAGGGCCTCTTGGCCGTTGTCTAATTCGAGAAGCTTGTCGAAGGGTATCTGAGGTTCGCAGAGTCAGAATGTAGTTTGTTGAAAGGTGTTGTGTGGAAAGAGTTGAATTGTGAATAGAAAGAAGCGCATAGAATGTGGCAGCACGTATGACGTCTTGGCCTGTGCACAGGGGCTCAAGTTTCACTTGCGCCGCTGCTTTTTGATCATGTGACAAGCAAATGTGACCAGCAGATGTAGCCAACAGATGTAGCCAACAGATGTAGCCAACAGATGTAGCCAGCAGCGGTGGGTGCCCAAGCGTTGGACTTGTAAGGCTCAAGGAAATCGGCGCCATACAATACTCGCCGTCCGGAGGTCTTCCAAAAGCGCTTGCAGGATGAAAGAAAGCAGGATCGGTTCTCAACCACGTTGGGGTCATACAGATCAAGAACAAGCGAGAACATCAAACGTACCTCTTCTGAATGGGTGTCGTCGAACATGACCCTGTACATCATCTTGCCCTTCCTCAATCGCTTCTCTTGCAGGACTCGCCTAACAGACGTCGACAGCGCAGTATAATCTTCAAACTCGTCTCTGTCCACCTCATTGCGAGAGATCTTCACGAACAACTGCTGTCCCGAAGGAGCTTGAGTTTCGTCTTCCTCATCTTCTTCCTCTTCATGCTCTACCGGCAGCTGCAATACATCGGAATCGATCGACTGCAGATCGAACGTCGAGCCGTTGTCTGGTTCTCCAATTCGCTCGTTGATAGCTTGGAAGGAGACTGCAGGAGGGGAGCGCGAAGCAGAAGGACTCTTGCGTTTGCGGCCGCGTTGGAACGATTCGATGTTAGGCGTTGCGCTTTCCGAATCGTCATTGTCGTCGTCTGCTGCCACCATTTGGGCGACTGGAGCTACGGGACCTCCTCGCGAAGGTGCACGCGGTGCGGCAGCACCGGTCTTCCATGCTGCCAGATCCAGTCCTCCGCCGTCATCGTCTTCGGAGGAATCGCCTCTCGCATCGAAGCGGAAAGACATTTCGGCGCAATATGGATCAGATCAAGGAAATGGAGCGGATTTCGTCGTCACCAGCATCGAGCCTCGAGGTGTATGCGCGTGAGAGTGGAGGGTTGTGAAAGTCGAGGTAGCTGTCGGGCTCGACGTGAGGTCGATCGCGAAGACGCGTTGGAGGGCAGGTTTAGCCGAGCTTCATGAAACCTTTTCTGGCACTTCGACATCGTTACATTCTCTCCATCAAATGTTTCGACTTTCAACCCAAAGAGGTGTCTGCCTGGCCTGCCGAATATCAACTCAATCTCAGCGACTGTTGAGACAAGTATCGACCAGCTCGGCCATCAACAGAGGTCTCAGAGCGACCCAGAATGATCGAGGACCGAAAAGGGGTGGCAGAGATCGTTCCAGTCGACCAGTAGCTCGTTCTAGGAAGCTCTCCGATACATACACGGTCCAGACTGGGAATCTGAGAAGTCAACGGAGTCCACGTAGCTCTTTCTCGCGAAGAGACGACGCAGGAGACAGTAGACGAGATAGGTCTTCGCAAAGGTAAGTCGCCAATGTGCCCGGCCAAGCACTGGCATGTCAATCGCTTTCTCTCAGACCTGATCTGACTGTACATAGAGATGACGACCGACCAAGAAGACAATGGACTGCCCCATCAAGTGATGGTACGAAGTTGGATCGGCGGTCTCGTGGCGAGCGAAACACTACTCGTGACAAGCCCTCTTTCTCCCGCAGAGACGATACACTAGACAGCAGATCAGATAGGTCTTTTTCGAAGTAAGTTCTCCATGGGCAGCCTGTGATGTTCCTTTACTAATCTCGCGTAGTACTGTCGACCGCCAACGAAAACCCTGGGTCACCCGCTCCAGTGGAGGTTCCACTCCTGTACGAAAGCCCAATCGCGAGCGCGAAGATGGGCAAGAGCGACAGCGAGGAGGACTACTGCGTGAAATCAAGTCAGCTTCAAGACTCGTCCAGAAGATCCAGCAACGAGAGGACGCTGGCGAGGGTGTTGATGCTATGATCAAGGAACTAAAGAGCTTTCTCAGCAGCATCAATTCTTTTGCTCAATCTGGCAGTTTTGACGAAGAGCCTTCAGTGGCTGTGGCGTCGATGCTCCAGAAGCATGCCGCCGAGGGAACGTTCGTAAAGGGAGAAAGGCGGTCATCTGCGAGGAGCGTGATCTGGCAGAGACCGAATGGCGAGCTGACCGTGAACGTGGGGCGAGGTGGTCCTTCAGACGGGGATTCAGAGAAGTCTGCGTCTACACCGGGCCAGAGGAGCCACCAGGAGACACAAGTGGAGCGGCCGGAGAGGCGATCGTGGGCTGATACTTCGAATGGCCGACAAAGAGTGCAGGAGACGCAAATGGACCGGCCAGAGAAGCGATCATGGTCCGATGCCCCCGCTGCAAGCCGTCGTCGAGAAGTATCGACAAGCAGAGAAGTCGACGAAGAAGATGATATCCCGCTACCATTGCCGTACACCACAGCCGCCAGCGAGTTCCTCTACGGGCACAACACCGTGCTTGCGGCGCTGAGAGCGAAGCGGAGAAAGATGTACAAGCTCTACATCCACCCCAAAATCTTCGACCTTGAAGCCGGTCGAGAACGTAGCTCTGGCGGAAAGGCGGCGAACGAATTTGTGACACTAGCAAAAGCTGCTGGCGTGCCTTTCAGAAACGAATTCAAGACGAAGCTACTGGACAGAATGTCCGACGGTAGACCTCACAACGGCGTACTGATGGAAGCTTCGAGACTGCCGACTCCGCCAGTTCTAAGTCTCGCAAAGCCCAATGCGCGAGATTCCACGATACCTCTGGCTCTGGCCCAGCAAAGCGCTGAGGATGCGGAAATCAACGGAACGGCCGAGGAGATCAACAGCACATCCAACAGTTGGAGATATCCCTTTGTCGTGCTTCTTGACGGCATCACTGATCCCGGCAATTTAGGAAACATCATCAGAACATGCCACTTCTACGGCGTTGACGCTGTGGCCGTGGCTACGAACACTTGCGCCAATCTGTCCTCAGCCGTACTCGCAAAGGCTTCCTCTGGCGCGTGCGAAGCCGTGCAACTGCTATCCCTCCCACAACCCTCCAACTTCGCATATGAGTCAGCTAGGAATGGATGGAAGATCTACGCATCTGTGGCACCAACTCCAGATGTAGCTAACCAGTCCACACATCTCACGACAAGTTCTGTCGCTGCTGCGAGTCCATTGGCAAAGCACCCCTGCATACTAATGCTGGGAGCTGAAGGCGAGGGTTTGAGAGAGAACCTTCGGAACAGAGCAAATGCCACAGTCTCGATCGAAAGGGGAAAGAAAATTCGAGGTACACCAAACGTCGGAGTCGACAGCATCAACGTCAGTGTCGCTGCTGGAGTCCTGCTGGACGCGTTCCTAAGGAAACCCGCCGACGCTCCCGAGAGGAGAGACACATCGGGCGACCTTGGTTGGTAGGGCATCAAGCGAGAAAGAAACATTGTACAACACTGTATGTATATCACAACTTTCGCCGCAACATTGACGAGTGCAGTCCCTTCACTCCGGCTTCCTAGCAACATAGCAATTCATATCAAACCGAACAAACGCCTCGCCCGCCGCCCGCTCCTCCTTAAGCTCCAGCTCCAGCTCCGCCAACCTCTCCTCGCTCCAGCCACTGCCCTCTTTCCCAACAAGAGCCTTCCGCAGAACCGCAGGAAACGACGTAATCAACGTCCCAGTGATGTAGTCTCGTGTCTCCATGTTGGGGTCACTGCAGAACTTCTCGGTCGAGACATTGATCATCCCATGCTTTGCAAGAAGCTCGTCCAGCCGGCCAGCTACGCCTGTATCCCTGGTGGTTAGGAACTGCTTGAAGCCTTCGAGGATCTGTTTCATGGCCGCTTGCCTCGCGAGGGGCTTGTATTGGACGAGGTAGGCGGTGCGTGGATCCCAGTCGATCCATTGGATGTGGCCGCCAGGCTCTGTCCTCCTGTCAGTATGATCAATTTGCCTCACGCGAGACCACTCATACTCAACATAGCCCTGATATTCTCCACAACACGGTCCCACGCCTCGCCTACGAGACTTATATGGATGAGCCTGACGGCCACGATATCGAACTTGCCGCGATGCTCGGGCAGAGGTCCAGATTCGGATGCTGCATCTTCGACGTGGAAGTGGACTCTGCTGGAACCTAACTGTGCTGTGTCCGGGAACTGGGCGCCCGAGATATCGAAGCCGTGACATTCAGCATTGGGATATTGCTGAGCTACATCTGTGAGCCAGATGCCGCTTCCACAGGCTATGTCGGCGATTCTGAGGTCGGGAGTGTCTTGGTGGATGGGTATGGCCGGGTGGATGAGGAATGGGAAGCACTGGAGGAGATGCTTGTGCTGTTCGTTTAATCTGGTGTGAGTTAGCATCCCATCGATGTGATGAATGCTGATAGTGACCTTTTAGTCTCCTGAGTATCTCGAGGCAGAACATAGATATCGTTGCTGGACTTTGCCATCTTCTTGGCTCGCGCAAGCGGTAAGAAAACCAAGACGCTGGACGACAGACGAATACTTCTCGGATACGAACAGATAGGCAGGCACTCAATGGAGGGCTCTGATCTCGCCTTTAGAGAAACCGAGAAAACCGACGCGAGCATGAGAAGATGCTTACATGACTGTCAGCCGCAGAGCCCTGCCAATAAGGAGCATGTTCTAGCATCTCGCTTTGCCTCGCAACCTCGTAAAATTATCTCCATTCATCCTCTGTCTTACGGGAAAAAACCTTCAGCAGTCAGACTCCAGCAACCCAAGTAGTATCCTCTTCAAGCCTGCCTCAGACGCTTGTTCAGCAAGCCTAATCACTGCTTACACATACGCTCACACAGCTGTAGAACAAGACAACGGCACGAAGTGCGAGCAGCACGTCTGACTCGGACCCTTTCCGGAAAACCACCATACCAATTCACTCAAAGATCGCACTTGCCCCACCTTTTGCCCCGCATTGTACCTGCCATTGGCCGCCGATCCTAACGACATCATGGTATGCGCCAGGGGTACATATCGATAGAAGCTACGCTGAGCCTCTCGCAAGTCTTGTCTCGACTTCACCTCGATAACTTGTGAGCAAAGCCACCATGTCCAACGAAGTCGTCCTCTTCGACCTCCCTAGCAAAGGCCGACCAGCCTGTTGGTCATTGAACCCATGGAAGGGTACCCATCCCATCCCCCACCAAAACCCAACAGAACAATTCACTAACACCCCCACCACCAGCCCGCCTCGTCCTAAACTACAAATCCATCCCCTACCGCACCCAATGGGTCGAATACCCCGACCTCGCCCCAACCTTCCAATCCCTCAACATCCCCCCAAACGACCCCACCCTCAACCCCAACGCCTCCTACTCCTCCCCCGCAATCCTCCTCCCGGACGGCCGCTACATCATGGACTCCCTCCTCATCGCCCGCGAACTCGAGAAACTCCAACCCGAGCCCTCCCTAGGCCTCGACACCGACTTCCCCCAACGCACGCAGGCGATCATCGCCGCGATCCAGAAATCTTTGGGCCCGATCATGATGCCGCGCGTGCCCGAACTGCTCCTGAACCCTCGCAGCGCAGAGTACTTCTACGAGACGCGGGCGAAGCGTTGGGGGATGCCGTTGCCGGAGCTCGCGAGGAGTGAGGCGGCTGGGGAGGTTGCGTGGCGGGGGGCGGAGGCTGGGATGGGGCAGTTGAGGGAGTTGTTGAGGGAGAATGGGGAGGGCCCGTTTCTTATGGGGCGGGAGCCGACGTTTGCGGATTTCATTCTGGCGGGGTTTTGGAGGTTTGTGGAGAGGTTGAGTGTGGAGGGGGATCTTGAGGGGAGGTTTTGGGCGTTTGATGAGGGGTTTCGGGAGCATCGGAAGGCTTGCGGGCCGTGGTTGGAGAGGGATGATTGAAGGGGTTGGGGAGAGATGGGGTGTGAATGGTCGTAGCGCAGACGGCTCACAAGTCGCGGGAATCAATGGTATCTTGCTCTTTGGTCTTTGCTAACGACCCCTAACTCGACGCAAGCAGCCCGTCCCTTGGTGCAGATACCCCTTTGAAACCACAAGGCGGACCCACGAGACTCATTGACAATCGACGGCACAAGCCGTTCTCTTATTGTGGCTCTCCTTATGCACCGGTGGAGCACACCTCCCGAGTTTCCAAGGCAAAGCTGCTGCTCTTTGCGTTCCTCAATCCAAAGCGCCCGTTGATTCTGACCATGATGCCTCTGTCGCAAGTTGACATCGATACCGAGGTGTCGACAGCGGCGTCACACTACTTGAACTGGTGCTGTCCCCCTTCAGAACATTCTTTGCTCGAAACAATTCCGCCGATTTGCTGGTGGTCTCGCATGTCCATCGATTCACCTGACAGATATGATCGTTTCTGGATATACTACGGGTTCTTCATGGACGGGAGGAATTCTTGAAGGGTTCTGACGCACTCATGGGGCCTCCACCAGACGCAGATAGAAGTCAAATCCCCTACCTAGGTACTGGGCTAGACTTTCATGGAAGCAACATGTGATTGCCAAGAGGTATGGTGGTCGTGTCTCCATGAACAGGATTGCGCCGTCAAACATCCGCAATCCTGTTGAGGAACCCTCCGAGAAGCAGAGGGAGTGACGCTATCAAAGGCACTCTGAGAAACATTACAGCAAGGATTCCGGCATGCTAGGTAGCAATCGATGGAAGTTAGATACCTGTGCTACTATCCTGCAGGTTTTCTGTTCCATTTCTCCAATGGATCTGCTACGGGGGCAGCAGAACTACAGCCTGCGTGGGTGGATGGAGTTGTAAGTCAGACAACGAAGCAACACAAGCCGCAGCTGGAACAGCTGCTTGGGGGTATCTTGAAATATTGTTATCGTCTATCATAGGCGACATGCCCCATTCTTCAACAGGAAGCACGACATATTCCCAAGAGTCCCCAAAGTCTGTCTACTTCTCATTCTCACTCCCACTCCCATTAGCAAAACCCCCCTCCGTATGATAAGCCTCATTATGCTGTGACCTCTCCTTATCCTCAAAAGGCGCCTTGATCCCACCCGCTCCATTCGGTGCAACGACACTGCTACGGCGTCTGTGTTCGTCGGTTTCGAGATAGTTGATAAGTAGCTTGCCGTGCTTGTCGTAGCGGTTGGGTGTAACGTCGGGCCTGGCGACCCGTACGACGTCGAAGACGCCGGTGCTGTTGCGGAAGATCTCGTCCATTTCTTCGAGGCTGCGGTAGGCGGTTTCGGGGTAGAAGAAGTAGACGCAGGGAACGATGAAGGCGTTGATGACGGCGAAGACTGGGGGTCGTTAGTGGGGATGCAGGGGGAGGGCTGGGTTGTGGGGGCTTACTGATGTATGTCTGGTATTTGATGTTTGCGAATGCGATTGGGGTGATCATGACTACCATGAAGTTGAAGCTGTTGAGATGTCAGACAAGACGGTACGATGTTGTGGCTGTCGGAGTCCTTACATCCAATTGGCAGATGTCGAGAGGGCGCTGGATGGTGCACGAATCCGGAGAGGCACAATCTCTGACGGGTAGAGCCAGGTCATTCCTGCGCGATGTAAGCTGGGTGTCGAGAGACTACTGCTTGGCAGGGTTGACATACCTAGCCATCCAATGGCGAAAAATGTGTTGAAGACGAAGAGGAAGACCGCCGCGACGATACCGGGACCGGTGCCTCCCACAGACGTAACAGCTGCAAGTACGACCATGGAAAGAGACATTCCAACTGCACCGAACAGCATGAGCGGTCGACGACCGATCTTCTCAATGGTGAAGACTGCGATCCAAGAGGCCAGGAAGTACTCTGTTCCGTTGCAAGCAGCCAGAATTCGGGACAGGAATCCAGATAGACCGATCTCCTGCTCGTAAATGGTTGCGGCGTAGTAACTAAGATCACTGTTAGACCATGATTCTGTCGAGAATTCGATGACACTCACGTAATCAAGTTGATACCAGAAATCTGCTGGAACATCTGATTGACGTAGCCAAGGGCCGCACGATGGAAGTTGCGGTCCTTGCCCATCGTGAAGACTTCCTTGAATGTCCCCTGGGCCATCTCGATGACGGACTCTTTGATGGCGATGAATTCGCTCTGGATGTACTCGTCGTCTTCGGGAAGGTCGCTGAGCGCAGCCAGTACAGTGACGGCTTCGGCCTCACGACCCTTGAGGATGAGCCAACGTGGAGATTCTGGGAGCGGGAGGACGAAAGCCAGGATGATGAGGGCGAAGAAGATCTGGAACGCGATGGGGAACCTCCAAGCCACGGTGCCTGGTGCGAAGGACAGACCGAAGTCGATCCAGTAGCTGATCATGATTCCGCCGGTAATGAGAGCTCCCTCTACAAACGGAGAGAGAAGTCAGCCATCGACTCTATACGTTTCGGACAGGAGTACGCAATCTGTCCTTACCTATCATGACCATCTGCCCTCGTCGATGGGATTTCGATGTTTCTGACTGCCAGGTGGGTACGGTCGATGTGTTGAGGCCGTTTCCGATACCCGTGATGATACGTCCAACGATTAGTTGTGCCAGACCAAACGCAGAGCACTGGAGCGTCGCGCCAACCACCATGATCGCGCTGCCCAGGAAGATCGTTCGTCGACGACCTAGGTACTGGCCCAGCCAGATACAGATGATCGCTCCAACGAAACAGCCAAGGTTGTACGAGCCGATTGCGATTCCCTGTGTTGTAGCTTTTGGTGAATTGCCCGGCGCGTTCCTTGTGTCGATTTGCGGGAAGACATCTGTGAAAGATGGCAGGGTGAGCAGTCCACCCATCACACCTTGGTCATAACCAAAGCTATTGTAGTATCAGCGACATGTCGACATTGTTCTGTAAATTTGACGACACCCACAGCAAGAAGTCCAACCCAGCGATTACACCAATGGCAATGTTGAGCCTCGTGCCACGCAGGCCGTAAAATCGTTTGCCAAACATCTTGTCTTCCCTGCAGCAAGGCTTGAGAAAGAAGAGGAAAGATGACAAGGAGAAAACGAAGAAGTCAAGAGTCCCAAAGGCTTCCGCGACTGCAAGCTTCTCTGGTGTGGTGTTGGCGAACGGTAGCTTTACGCCAAACGGCAAGACGCTGACCTATTTAATTGAACGCTCTTCTGCACGCACTGGCCATCGGTGACCACGAGATTGCCCATGGGACAACCCCAGAGGGGCGTGAACAGCGTGGACTGCATGCTGCTCGCGTGCTAGGCTGGAGTCCTGAGGGAAGCGAGCAAATGGCATCGTGCGCTGGAGAAATAGCATCCATCGAACGCAGTCACCTTGGCCGGTATGCCTGAAGAGGAAGGCCGAGAGGACGGTCACTGCTCGTATGGGAAGGCTCGAACATAGCGCCGGGTGGTAAGTGTTGGATGCGCGATCTCGATATGGGCATCGTTGAGCGCTCTGCTCTGTCGTGGCGACCACGCGTCTGATGCCCGTCGTCTTATTGTACCAGCTGGCCATCAGAATCTCCTCGAGCGATTTCGTGAGGCTGAATTTGGGAGTTTACACTAGCGCTCTCCGAGGACCGAGCGTGCACGGACGTAAGATGTCTCCTCCACAATCTCCATCAAAAACTCCCACACGCACCATAACAGGCCCCTCCATGTTCTCCTGGAGACGCCCGACGCCAAAGTGAGCGGAACCGCCTGCCCGCCGCTGCTTCTTCGGCAACGGTGAGGACGACCGTCCGTGTCGAGGATAGACGGGCAGAGCGCTCGGCACGGGTGGACGATACGTATTCGTTGCAGGAGTCTGGCGAATGAAGCGGTAGGTGTTGATAACCAGGCTGTTCGACATTAGGCGCACCGTGTTCACGGTACGGCTGAGCACGTGAAGCGAGTATACTTCTCACGCATTGCTACTCACGAGTAGCGGAGTTGGCCGCTCTTGGCCGACGGCGATGCCACTGATATGCACAACGATAAGGCAAGTAGTATCGACTATCAATACATCTCACTACTCTCCCGACAGCACGCCTTACCACTATAGAACCAGCACTAACCATGACCACCGTCCAAACAACCACCTACAACGAGGCCTGGAATGGGGCAAAGCAGTATCTGAGCGAACGGCTAGGATCCATTCAAGGACAAGACGAGGACCCAGACGCAGACTTCGGCATCCCCATTATCGATATTGGTTCATCGTACTCGACCGACCAACAGGATCGCCTGCATGTTGCAGAACAAGTTCGAAAAGCCTGTGTTACGTCCGGCTTCTTCTACATCACGAAACACGGCATCGATAAGCAGGCGTGCCAAGAAATCCTCCATCAAGGCGAGCGACTGTTCAAAGGCCTATCTCGCGAACAGAAGGAAGCTATCTCACTCAAGAACTCACCCTACGGTTATGGGTGGGAGGACGCTGCTGCGACCAGCCTTCACGACGACGTTGAGCTGAAAGAAGGCTACAACTGGAGCTACGAGCAGAACCTGGATCCTACTGGTGGAGATGGTGGTTATGTGCAGCTGGATGGCACCACTGCTACAGATGTCAACCAGTGGCCACAGGAGAGCGACATTCCTGGCTTCTACGATGGCATCAAGGGATATTATGGATCGGCATTGCAGCTGGCACGACATCTCTGCAAGCTGTTTGCGCTTTCTTTGAACCTGCCCGAGGACTACTTCGATCCGATGATTACACACCCAAGTGGCAATGCTCGACTGATGTACTACCCGCCAGGGAAACCCAATGCTGCTGAAACTGACTCTGCAAAAGAGGAGATCGGCCTGGGCGCGCATTCCGATTATCAAGTCTTCACAATCTTACTGTGCTCTTCCACCCCAGGTCTGGAAATCCTCTCGCCGAGCGGTCGTTGGATCACTGCCCCGACAGTCAAGGATGGGATCATCGTCAACATTGGCGATATGATGATGCGGTGGACGAATGACATGTACAAGAGCACTGTGCATCGCGTGATCAACAGAACGACAGAGGCGAGGTACAGCGTGCCACTGTTCTTCGGCATCAACAACGACCAGATGGTTGAGGTAAGGGATTGGCCACAGTAAAATTCGGCAGCCTCACTGACTTGTAACAGACCCTCCCAAGCTGCATCAATGAGCAGAATCCATCGAAATACGGCCCAATCAAGGCTGGAGAGTACGTGCTTCAGAGGCTAGCAACCACCAGAAATTACTAGCTATCACTTGGCGTACAGGAAATCATAATTCCACTGCTCCTCCGGTACGTCTCTGAATTTTATGCTCGTCGGATGTTTCTTGCGCGCTGGAAGCAATCGCCGAACATACAAATCGCCCACATTCACCGGGGGTGGCTTCTCCTGGCCGGGATCGAGACAGCTCTCAAGTACCTCGATGTTGGCGCCTGGATCCTGACTGAGGAAGAATGGAATCGAGTATCTGCGTTCCCCAGTCTTATTCCTAACTCGATGGACCGTGGCGACGAACTTGCCATTCGTTTGTCGTTCCAGATACTGCGAAGTGATCAGCCCACATCCAGACCACTTCCCACAACCCCATCTCCGCCCGCCACCAAAACTCACCTGCCCAACATTCACCACAAACGTCCCCGGCTTCGGCGGCGCCTCAATCCACACCCCATCCTTATTCAGCACCTCCAACCCCGCCACCGTATCCTGCAAAACCATCGTAAACCAACTGAAATCCGCATGCGCCCCAAGTCCATTCGCATTCGCCTCGCTATCAGGCGGCAGGGGCGGATAATGCAAAGCTCTCAAGCCCCATATCGGGAACTTGAAATCCTTGTCAAAGGCATCTTCGTCGAGATCGAACGCCAACGCGAAGAGTCGCACGAGCTTCATGGCGAGTGGGTATACGGCGGCGTAGTAGCGATACATGCCTTGGCGGAACCAGGGCGCTTGCGAAGACCAGATGTTCTGAGGCTTCGTGATGTGGCCGGGAGGTTCTTGGCCCGTTTGGGCGTGGTAGTTCTGCTCGGGTTCGATCACGCAGTCGCCGATGCTGTAAGCTTCCTTAATATCGCCCTTCGTCCTCGGGTCAAGCTGCGTCTCCAGCATGGGTTCGTAACCTCTCATTGCGGCGTTTTTGTGCGCGTGGGCTTCCATCTTGGCGTCGTGATCGATGGCGAAGAACTTCTTCATGGTGTCGAAGATGTCCTTTTGTTGGGCGTCGGAGATGCCGTGGTTCTCGGCGTAGAAGAAGCCGCTGACGGTGCAGGCGTCGTAGATTTCGCGGGCGATCTTTTTGCGTTCTGAGGGGTTGGGGGAGTCGATTTTGGAGATGTCGATTGTTGGGATGGAGGTGAAGCTTCCGGTGGAGGTTGCGTGTTTGTTGACTTTGCGGTAGGTGGCTGTGGAGCCAGAGTGGAAGTAGA
Source organism: Zasmidium angulare (assembly GCA_002786045.1). Lineage (NCBI taxonomy): Eukaryota > Fungi > Ascomycota > Dothideomycetes > Mycosphaerellales > Mycosphaerellaceae > Zasmidium > Zasmidium angulare. The sequence continues at coordinate 291,956 of NHNX01000015.1, forward strand.
CTACCTGTTTTCCACGTTAGATCGTGATGTTCGGAAATTTGTTGGCCACGTAAGATACATCTTCGTCGTTCGCGGGTGCTGTCTCGGTCTTGCTGATTGTCGCCATGTTTTGGGCTCTGAGCTGTGATTAATCCTTTCACGACGAACTTGTTGTCGGTGCTGAGATGCTATCTCCAGGTACCCCGAAGTTGGGGAACTACAACATGGGAAGTACCAAGGCGGCCAACTTCGCCTATCGAAAGTCACTGATAGCTGCCGGTATCAATGCAAGTGGCTCACGTTCTGCGATAAACAATGCCGATCTCAAAGATGTGTCGCGAGTGGAGATTTCTGGTAACATGACACTTGCTTCTATCGTTCTTCTCGTCCTCTGCTTCCATCTCAGCAACTCGTCGCAGCAGTTCTCGACGATGGGGGTTTTCCAAGAAGCGTTCAAATCGTCCTATGGCGCCGAGAAGCCCAAGTTCTTTTGGTGGTATCCAGAAGGCACACCAGCAAAAGAGAAGAAGCTCCTCACGAAGATTGACTTCTTCATCTTGACCTATTGTTGCTTCGGGTACTTTGCGAAATGGCTGGACCGTAAGCAACCTCCTCAACTCATACCAGTCCTTTGCTGACAACACAGCAGAAGCCAACCTAAGCAACGCATACGTCAGCGGCATGAAAGAAGACCTAAACATGTACGGCAACGAATTCACCCTCGCCACAACCCTCTTCAACATCGGCTCCATCGTCGGCGGCATCCCCAGCAACCTCCTCATAACCTACATTCCACCCAGATACATCCTGCCAGGCTGCGAACTGCTCTGGGGATTGATAACCGTGTTCACCTACAAGGTGTCGCATTCGAGCCAGCTGTATCCTTTGCGCTTCTTCCTGGGTTTGCTGGAGGGCACTAGTTTCGTGGGGATTCAGTATGTTCTCGGGTCGTGGTATAAACGCAATGAGCTGGGCAAGCGCACGGCCATCTTTGCTTGCTCGGCTTACGTGGGTACTGCGTTTGGTGGGTATATCTTCAGTGGCGTATACGCTGGGATGAATGGGTACCAGGGGTTAGCGGCCTGGCGATGGGCGTTCGTGGTTGATGGGATCATCACAGGTATGTTCTTGTTGAGCCAAAGAGTGAAACGAATGTCAATGTTGACTTTCGGCAGTCGTGATCGCATTGTACGGACTCGTCTTCTTCCCAGACACGCCTGAGAAAACCCAGGCCTTCTACCTGTCGCCCGCCGAACGAGAGCGTTGCGTTGAGCGGCTGGTCGAGGAGGACAGAGCTCCAGTAGGCAAATGGTCCTGGGATCTTGTGCCGCGAATCTTCGGATCGTGGCAGTTCTACGTGCTGACGATTCTGTGGATGTGAGTGTCACCCATGGTCCTTGCCGAAGCAATTTGCTGATCTGCGAGTTAGGTTTTGGCAAACGACTGTAGGCAAAGTCGGCAACACAGTCTTTCAGCTCTTCCTTAAGGATGACAAGACGCATTCGTGGTCTGTGTATGACATCAACAACATACCGACATCCATCAATGGTGAGTTCAGTTCTTCGCATTTCTTAATCCGAATATCAACTGACATGATCAGGTTTCAACATCATCATGGTAATGCTGATCAACATCTACGCCGACGCCACCGGCCGCCGAATGGTCGCCGCAGTCTTCAGTCTCAGCATCCTCCTCTTCGGCACAATCTGTCTCGTAGTCTGGGAAATCCCCCTCGGACTCCACATCCTCGCCTACCTCTTCGCCGCCTGTGACGGGCCGCTCTCACCACTATACATGGCGTGGGCAAACATCTTGTGCGGGAGAGACAAGCAAGTCCGAGCGATGACCTTGGCGATGATGAACGCTTTCGGGAATGCCACGACCACGATCATACAGCAGTTCGCCTATCCAGTGACGTCGGCGCCGAGGTATGAGGTTGGGTTCAAGACCAGTCTGGGGTTGATCTGTGGGATGTTTGTGTGGGTGTTTGTCGTTAGGTTCTTTGAGATTAGGTCGTTGAAGAAGGCGGCGGCTGATGTTGAGGTGGTGGATGGCGAGGAGGCTGTCAGCATTGATGATGAGAAGAAGGCGCCCGTCAAGGGTGGTGTTGTTAGTGTTGCTGCACATTAGTTCGACATGTGTATTTCTGTGCCATGTGCGGCTTTGTGGTCGTCCTCAGTCCATCGCCTTGATGGTTTCTTCCCATGGGTCGACCTTTAGGTTGATGTACTCAGCCATCCGGCCATACTCATCAAAGGCAAAGTAGCGAAAGCACATTGAACGACGTAGGAATCTCAATGGACGTTGCATCGAGAGAGAACTCCACGCTCCCTCGGTGATGAAACACGTCCCTAACGCGTTCCTTCTCGAACTCTTCCGCGAGCCGACCGGCTATCCCTTTTCGACATCCCGATCAAAGCACAGGACATCTAACGTCTCCTCTTTCTCTCCACGGGGAACCCGAATGCAAATAAGATGGGATCACATCCTTCCCGTCCACGCATCGGAGGGACTCCGATCGTATGAACTTCAATGTCAGCGAGAGAAGGCGGCGGCAACGGAAATACTCAAATGGCTCTCGGACGAGATGTTCATCATCTCATGTTGTTGAGCAACATAAACAGACCCATCAATGGATCCAGGAAAGAAGGGAAAGAGGAGAGAAGACTGCTGTACAAAGCTTTTCTTTCCTATAGAGCTATCAACAGCCTCTTGCAGGCAAATGTGACGGCTTCGAATTCTCGTTTGTCGAGAGTAGAACACAACGATGTCAAGAACGGATCTCGACGATGATGTGTGTGAGTGAACCACGAGAGAAGGGGTTCGGCGATGCGCCTCTACCATCCGCCAGTAGCAGCGACGGGTGCAGCAGCAGAGCTCTCCCAACCACCGCCGCCAGAAGCAGCCGCGCTACCGGAAGATGCAGCAGCACCACCGTCCTCCCAACCACCGTCAGCACCGCCCTCAGCTTCAGCAGCAGGGTTGGTGCAGCGCTTGTAGGAGTGTCCCTTCTCCTTGCAATTGGAGCACTCCACGCGCGACCTGGGAATATGTCAGTACATTCACACAGCTGGGAAGGCGAAATTGAACATACCAGTCAGTCGGCTTGGGGCAGCCACGGCTCTCATGACCAAACTCGTCGCCTGTGAACACATGGTCAGTATCGAAGTGACAGACAGAAGACGGATGCTGGAACTCACAGTTGCGGCACTGGACCTTGGCCATGTTCTTGGGCTCGGGGCACTCGCGAGAGACATGTCCGAGGCCATCGCAGTTGCGGCACTGCATGACGCGCTCCTTGTCGCAGTCCTTGGACCGATGTCCCTCCTCCTTGCAGTTGCGGCACACCTCTGGCTCACGAGATGGGCAGTCGCGAGAGAAGTGGCCCAGCTCGCCGCAGTTCTTGCACTCGACGTCGCTGGCATCACGAGGCTCGGTGCACTCCTTGACCAAGTGGTCGGTGCTGCCACAATTCTTGCAGCCCTTCTTGCCGGACTTGCGCTCTTGGCCGCAGTCGCGAGCACGGTGTCCCTCCTCAGAGCAGTTGGCGCAAGTGATGACGATGCGAGCGGCCTCGGACTTCTCCTGCTCGCAATTCTTGCTGATGTGGCCAATCTCATTGCCTGAAGAATGTCAGTATCGTCCTGCGAGTATGTGTTGAATTGAACTCACAGTTACTGCACTTCAGGACCATTCCGTCCATGACGAAACCGGCTTCTCCAAGACGCATATAGTTGTCCTCGAACGATGATGGCCATCCCTCTGCGAACGCGGCGCGCTTCGGCTTGTTGGACCACTGGAAGGAGACGACAAACTTCTGGCCATCCTTGCCCTGGAGGTTGACGATGGTGTGGGTATCGGAGATCTCCTGCTCCTTGGCGATGAGGTAGGTATTCATCTTGCCGTCACGGAAAGTGGACTCCAGCTCCTGGAGAGTGACCTCCGGAAACGACTTCGCGTATCCGACAACTGCCTATCAAGTGTGTCAGTGACTTTGTTTTCAATTGAGACGCCTGGAAGACCTACAGCCTTAATGTCGTCGATATCCTTCGCCTTGTCGGCCTCTTCGAGCTTTGCCCAGGCCGAATCTGGGTCGAGCTCGTTGAGGTTCAAGCCGGCGATCATGGTGTAAAGGCGATTGGCGTTGCAGTCAGCCTTCATGTGGCCCTCCTCCTTGCAAATCTTGCAAACGACAGGACCGCGCGAAGGGCACTCGGCAGCACGGTGACCGACCTCGCCACAATGGCGACACTCGCCCGTGAACTCGCGCTCGACGCGTGGGTTGGGGCAATCGGCCTTGTTGTGGCCTTCCTCGCCGCAGTTGTAGCATTCGCCGGAGTTAGCTGGCTTGTCTGGGCAGTCACGGGCGAAGTGACCATCCTGGCCGCAGCTGAAACCAATGTCAGTGAGGATGAGTACGGATGGGACTGAGAAAGACTCACTTGCGGCAGCCACCATCGGCTGGGCCGTCTGCGTGCATGGACACGTTTGCGGCGGAGAAGTCGCCCGAGGCGCCGGCATCGTCGTCTTGCTGGAAGCCATCGCCGTCGGCCTGAAATCCGCCGCTGGTCTTGAAGTCGTTCGCGACCTGGTCCTTCGCGCCGAAGTCATCCCAAGTAGAGGACGGCATGTTGGACGTCGTGGTGGTCAGGTTGGAGATGTGAGAAGCAGGAGAAGTGATCGTCGGCGTGAAAAGATGCGAGCTACACGTGAAGGCGTAGCACAACGGTCTGAGCGTGAGAAGGTCACTGTGAGAAGTCAGCGAGTGGTCTTGAGCTGGTGATGAACGGCTCGAAGAGTGGCAGCGGCGGCGGCGAACTCGCGACAAGCTGGCAGACAAGTCGGAGTAGAAGCTGGTCGCGTTGTTAGCGTGATGAAGTTGATGGGGTACTTACGAGGAAGGGTATGGTCTGCACGTCGAGTGTTCGAAGTGCAGATGTCGCGCGGTGATGGTGGTGGAAGAGTTGGAAGAGAGCCGAGAGTCGGCGGCTTTGGTTGTATGTGCGCTGGACCCTGAACGGCCGCACTCCGGAAGGTTGCCTAGCGCGACGTGCTTGCTTGTGAAGGAAGGAGCGGCGGCGATGTTGACAAATTAGAGGAAGGAAACGGTGGTTTTGCACGAGTGAGGTACTAGCAGCTGTTATGATAAGTCTTCTCGATGCATGTGAAAGATCCAAACGCATTGAAAGCACAACGATGCCGCATCGGGAAGGAGTAGTCATGGCACGTGACGTGAAAGTGAGTGAATCTTGAACGATTTTACCCTTTGACCATCGGCGACCACCACCATACGCCTGCCCACAATGCTAGAAACCACTTTGAGTCCATGCATTTGCTTGGAAGGAGCGCATCAAGATGGATCTCAAATTATGTTCTTCTTGATTGAGGCAGCACATGTAGTAGAACACCACAGCGGGTCTTTTTCGAAGCATGCTTATTTTCATTTCATCCCCATCTCACCGTAGCGCGGGATCCTGCGCTCATGATCATCAATGATGGTATCTCGCGAACGTTCATGACATCCAACCTATCCAAAACGCCCAAGTCACACCCTTCCCATCCACTATACACCTCTGAATAACCGAATGACCAAGAACCAACAACAACCAATGAACCTCACGGCCGCCAGTGCCGCGACGGAGTACAACACCACAGCCATGTATATGGTCGCGCGCTGCGTCTCAGTCTCCTCGTTGTTGTCCTTGACGTTCACGCGGTCCAGCCCAGCGGTGTTCAGCACAACGGCTGCAAGCGCCAGATTGCAGAACATCCAAGCCAGCACGACGGCAGAACGGAAGCCCTTGTAGTAGTCTTCGTGCTTCTGCTCTGGTGTAAACGTCTTCTTGGGTGCTTCATACTTGGAGCTGAACACGCGCAGCTCTTGCTCGTATTGAGTATTGAGATCCGCATCGTCGGTAGGAATGGCGACGTCGACCTTGCCGCCAGGCTTGAGGTTGGCAGCTGGTAGTTTCTCTGGTTTGTCGTCGCCCTTGGTTCCCCATGTGATGTCGTGCGTGTTGCAGAAAGCATACACGTTGAGGATGTTGAGGTAGGTCGGCGTGAGGAGCATGTACTGAAGGAAGGACGTGAACATGTGCCAAGGATCCAAGAACATGATCGAAGCCACGAAGTAGAGAATGTAGGTCGACGCCATGGAGATGATAAGCGTGAAGAAGAGCGAGTTTGTGAACAGCATGGCAAAGCTGAAGCCATTGTGTTCCTTGATCTGCTCTTGCACCGATCTCACTGTGATGAATATCGATGCGAAGAGCAGATAAGCCATGATGATCGCCCAGAAGTAGACTTGCGCCATGTAGAACTTGTTGCTTCCTTGCGGGCGGTTGCCGAGTGCAAGGACGAAACAGGTGAGCAGCACGGCGAGGTAGACCCATTCGAAAGCGATCGATAAGACCAAGCCAGCGGTCCCGAGTAAGTCTTTGTCAGAGAGTGAAGAGGTCAGGATGCGGAAGACCAGGAAGAAGTTGCCCTGCGACCATGTTAGTGGATGTTTCTGACTGGGAGTATCGGTTGCACTCACAATGGCGAACCAAGCGAACAACATGTTGACAAGCTGGTAGACGAACTCGATGCACAGGAAGAACTTGCGAAGAGCCGCATGATGACTGCGCCAGAGTTGGTAGAAATGGGCGAGAGAGTAGACGGCGGCGAAGAAGGATCCGTTGAGCCATCGTCGTCTCTGAAGAATGAAGTCCGCCATCTCAGTAGGCACATCTGTCTCGCCAGTAGCCGACTTGACGTATTGCAGAATCCAGGAACAATTCCTCTTGCTGACAAGCTCCCAGCAAAGGATTCGGTCCTCGGCCAAGTACATGTTGGCGGTGAAGATACCAGCGTTGGCACCATGCATCTTCTCGCCTGCGAAATACTTCTCCAATGGCCCATGCCCGGCTTTGTCGTTCTGGAGTGCGACATAGCGGTATGCTGAGAAGGCTCCAGGAAGCACAGTGATGAAACCGAAGGCGCTCTCAAGAGGCTTGTCGAGGATGTTGCTCATCTTGTACTCGAAGTTCTGGGCAGCCACGAGAGGGTTGATCAAGTTCTTTCCCTTCTCCAACATGGCCTTGATCTCGCCACAAGCACCGCCGCACATTGGCTCTCTGTCGAATGCCTTCCACAAGTCATAGATACTGCTTCGTCCTGGTCGGGTACCAGCATCAATCAACACGCAGATATTGGGTTGGAGGACCTCGCCGAAAGCTTGGAAGAACCACCTGTGCGAGTTGATCTTCTTCTGATTCTTTTCCTTCAGACAGAACAAGATTTGGACAGGTGTATTGCCCTTCTTGACCTGCACAACACCCTTCTTGATCTCGAGCGTCATCTGTGTCGTATACTCGTAAATGTGGGCCGTGACATCCTCGCCATTGACTTGCTGCTTGGCGATGCCGTCCTGGTATATGCCCATCGCAGCCAGCACCGACCGAGTTCTCGGGTTAATCTTGGCACGACCGTCTGATACGATGCAGACCACAATCTTCTTCCAAGCGTCTTTGCCCCATGTCTTTGACGATGACCGTGAGTTCATGAATTCGATATTCTTGATAACACCAATCAATGTTCGCGCTAGCAATTCGTCCTCTTCGTTGTACATGGTGATAACAATGAACAACTCCGTTTGACGTGGCTTGGCGAACAGACGCTGCCGCAGGGTGAAGCGCTTGTCGTAGAACTCGCTGGGATCGCACGTGGCTGCGCTGTACCGCATGTGTGTGAACTCATCTCTTTCTGGTGGTTGCGCATGTGGCACTTGGTTCAAGAGCCGAGGCGGGATTGGGCAGTCCAGCACCAAGTTGCCATTGAACAACTGCACCTCCTTGACCGTCTTCCATCTCCTTATCGGCGCGTTCGCAGCAGGCGGTGGAGGGTCATTGTACCCTGCCTCGAGATCGGGGTGGTCAGAGATGGGGGTCTGAACTGGTTGGTGAGGGTCTGGCCCATACGAAGCGCCAGGCTGCAATATGGGTCGGTCGTCTGCGTCGTCTTGGTAGTATGGATGTTGAGGAGCGTCATATGCGTCAGGATGTTGAACGTAGTCTTCGTGTTCATAGCGAGGGCTAAGGTTGTACTCTCCTCGACCTTCATGGGCAGCTTGCTGGAAAGGATTGGGGGTGTAGCCATGCTCGTGCGCATCGTCATATGCTTGGTTGTGACCGTAGGTGTTTGGCATGTTGGAGACCTCGTACGTGGGTTGAGCTGCTAGCCTGTCGGTGGAATGAGCGGCATATGGACCTGGGCCAACAGGAATCTCGAGGGGCTCATTGTGGACATATGGGCGGTCGTCGAGCTGGTAGCCGGGGCTGTGGGTTTGATAACGATCTGGTGTATGACGATCCATGAAGGGATTCTGTTCCTGATCGTCAGGATGAGGGTTGTGGCCGTAGCCGCCTATGTGACAGATCAGTGTGAGATAGGACTATGCCGTCATCCGTTAACGATGTTTGCTGGGTGGAAGATGTCGCAAGTCACAAGCGCATTGCCTTGAGACGAGCCAAGTCGCGCGAGGCAGGTGCTGGAATGCGGGCGCGGTGTGATGGGAGTAGCGATTGACGTCGCACATCCGCCGCAGCACCCAGTCCTCCGACATGTTCCCAAACATTTGTAGAAACGCTGTCGCCAACGTACCTAGCGGGTTGTAACTGCTCATCTTGCTCTTCCCCTCTTCTTCTTCGTAGTAGTGATCCCAGACTCTCCACAATGCGAATACGGTTGACGACGCGTTCGCGCCGGAGGTAGATGCAAAGTTGTTTCCCCGGCGCGGAGGTGTGAAAGGTTATGACGGGACTGCGCCTTGGACGATTGCGAGGCTGGCTTGTTTCAGGTGGTGTGGAGATGTTTACAGCTCGACCAGGGTCGCTGTCTCGCCGAGCAACGGGTGAGTTTTCAGGTACGGTGGCAGGATCGGGCGAGGAGGAGGAGTTGTAGATGTAGTCGTGGAGTCAATGCTAGGCTGTCATGGTGAGGGATACCGGTATGAAGCTGGAAGCCTAAGGTACAATTAGATACACTGCCCACGAACTTGGAGACGCGGTAGTCAAGGGACCCGCAGGACCGCAGCAGATCGGCGAGACCCACAACTGCTTACTCTTCCTTCACACTTCTTCCACACTTAGGACGTATGTACATTTCATCACACTTTGCTTTCACCGTCGGTCGAACGACCACCCAATACCTGGTCCTCGGCGGCTTACAACACGCTGGCCTGATCTCCTGATCACCTCACCTGCAGTAATAAAGCGGTGCCTCATCGTATCTAGAACGTCCAGGGCGTCCTGAGCTGTGCGCCACAACTTTGTTGACTTCACTTCGCCATAAGCAGCCCGAGCTCTCGAAATAGAACACATCGTATGTATGTCTGTTTAGGGTAGCATAAGCCATGTGGTACCTCCGCCTATACGCGCAATCATTTGTCTTAGTCTCCACGAGGAACTCATCAGGAGAATTCTGCTGCCTCGGCGAACGCGACTCTCTCGATACGTGTGGCGGCGTTCAAAAAGTTGTGGCTGTGCAGGATGAACACCCGCTTGGCTTCGGTCGAGCCGGCAGCTTGTCTTCTCTTCCTCTCTGATCCAAGTACACCAGAACGTCATCCTAGATCGACCCCAAGGAAAGATCGCTTCGACCCTATAGTACCGAATTGAGGCACCTCTTGTCTTCAGCACGATCCAGTCACCTGCCATGGCGTCGAACGCCTCCGATGCGGGCCAAGTATCCATCCTGTTCGTATGCCTAGGCAACATTTGTCGCTCTCCAATGGCCGAAGGCGTCTTCCGCCATCTCACCAACTTCGGCACCTCAAAGCAGCACCCACTAATCAAAGAAATCGACTCCTGCGGAACTGGAGCTTACCACGCCGGCGACAGACCAGACTCACGAACCCTCTCTGTGCTCGCGGATAACGGTCTGACCGACTACAAGCACAAGGCAAGGAGGGTGAAAGTCCCCGAAGACTTCGAGCGGTTCGACTACCTGCTAGCCATGGACGAGAACAATTACATCGATCTGCGGGACTCGGTCAAGAGAGCGCAAAAGAAGGGTAGTCTGGGAAGCGATGCGCTGGACAAGGTGCACATGTATGGAGAATTTGGTGGGAAGAGGAGGGATGAGGATATTGTGGACCCGTGGTATGATGGTGGGCGAGAGGGATTCGAGGTGGCTTATGAACAAGCGACGAGGATGGGCAAGGGTTTGCTGAAGCATATTGAGGAGCAGGCTAAAGTTGCGACGGAGGGGAAGAGCGCGCTTTGAGGCTGCAAACATCAGCTCCGGAAGGACACTGGAGGCTACGAGACCGATGAGAAGAGCTCGTGCCTTGCGAAAGCCGGTGAGGATTCGGCGCGGCTCACGCTGCTCTGGACATTCAGAACGAGTGTTGAGGCCATTCTGAACTCAGAATGTGGCCAACCCACGTTTTGTGGGACTACGAAGTGTCGTGGTAGCCACGCAACTGCAAAGGCGGATCTTACAAAGCCAAACCTGGTCCAGTCTACATTCACCACAACTGTTTGGCAGATCTTTTCGCCATTTGCGAGCCCGTCGATGCAATCGCGAATACCGAGACGTTCTCAAGTGTTGCATTGGGCAACAGGTAGCATACAGCTGATTCGAAATGGACCACGGCTTCGAAATTCCCCAAATGGGATAGTGGTCGTTTTGTCAGCCGCCATTGCAGGATCACTCATAGCGACCACAACATGCGACATAAATCCTGTGTTAGAGATGGATTACCAAGGTCGCGTCGATGCCAAAGCACAATCATAGAATAGATTCAACGACAAGATGTATAAAGACGCCGAGTCAACGTTCAAAAGCTGGAGGCATAACGCCAGCGGACCAGCCTTCATATCGCATACCAAAAGATCAAACTCATCGTATCGAACCATTCGACTATTACGTCGCAGCCATGTCGGGACTCAAAAACATCATGGTCTTTGGCGCCGGTGGTAAGAACATCGGCCGCTACGTGATGGACGCATTCGTTGCAGATGGGGGCTTCAACGTCTCGACACTCTCGCGCAACAGCTCCAATTCTACCTACCCGAGCACCGTCAAAAACCTTCGCGTAGGCGATGACCTTCCTCATGATGAGCTCGTTGCCGCAATGAACGGACAGGTGTGCATGATTAGGCCTCACTTCCCTGGACAACATACTGACCCGCAACCAGGACGTGGTGATCTCTGCCGTCGGACTGCGCGGTGGCGGGTTGCCATTGCAGTTTCAAGTCATCGATGCCGCCGTCGAAGCCGGGGTGAAGAGGTTCGTACCATCGGGCTATGGCTTCGACAACTCGAATGGGAAGACACAATGGCTCTGTCCGCCTTTCAAGCTCAAATCTGAAATTGAGCAACACCTCGACGCAAAGGCCCAGGAGAACCCAGGCTTCAGCTGGACGGATGTCGCTACTAGTATCTGGCTTGAATGGTAAGCGTCTGTTTCACCTTTGCAAGACTTGCGTTTTTTGATTTCCAACCAGGGCCATTGACGTCAACTTCATCGGCATCGATGCCGTCGCCCACACTGTCGCCTACTGGGACAATGGCACCCATACCCCGACCGTCTCCACGCTCCCCTACGCTGCCCTCGGTGTAGTTGAAAGTATCAAGCACGCCGACGAGACGAAGAACAAGCGGGTCTACCTCAACCCCTTGCGAGCCTCCCAGCGTGAAGTCGTGGCGGAACTCGAAAAGCAGCAAGGCGTCAAGTACAAGGAGTTGGAGCCCGTCGTAGGCACGAAAGCCATCGAAGAAGCACACCAGAAGTGGGCATCATCTGGTCAAACTGACATCCCTGCTGTGCTCGCGACCGTTACGGCTCAGATTTTGGTCGAAGAGTACGGTACGGATTTCACAAAAGCCGGCAAAGGACCAATTTTGGAGGACTTCGTGAAGATGCCGAAGATTTCGCTGCCTGAGGTTGTGAAGATGTATGTTGACCAGGAGAAGGCGGAGAAGTGAGTGATGTAAAGAAGGAGAGTCCGACAGATGAAATTATGTGATATAATAGAATTTTGTTTCGCTTTCGACAATCGATCAATCGATCTCGACCATGCCACGACCAGAAGCGAAGTTGAAGTCAAGCGTTGGCAGACGTTTTGGTTGGCTAGCGGATCAGCACTTCCAATTTACCCAGATCCGCGCTCTGAAGAATGTGTTTCGCTGCCTTACAAACGTCCTGCGACAGTGGAAACAAACTCAAGAGTGAAAAGAAACAGCGGACGTCTGATATGCTATCAACACGGAAAGCAGAAGACCAATCCGTGGATATCTTCATCCAGCTCATCATCACATGCCACTCCATGCATCAATTTAGACCCTTGCATCGTTCTCCGCTGCCGATCTTGAAGCCGCTTGTCCCGAAGTTAGATTGACGACCCGGAAGCTCTGCAAATCCCTTCTCAGTCCAACCAAGCGCTCTTTCCATCTTGGTGCTGTCGATGCCAACGTTCACATGCGGCGAAAGACGCAAGCGCGATCCATGTTTCTCCAGGAACGCCACCTAGTTTGGGGGCACGTTGCACTTGCCCGACAGAGACGGCGGTCGTGCGTTGACCCACGCGGCCTGGAGGCGATTTCGTATATTAATTGGGTAGGCCGCTGGTCTTGCGTTTCCTTGTCCTTTTGGCACGCTCCAGTCTGTCGTTCCTAGCATTCTTTTCGAGCAGCCCTATACACACACCATGGGACGGATACTCGCGGTGGGCGTTGCGCTTTTGAGCAGCGTGTATGCACAGAGCTGCAATACCACAACATTGCAGGCTTCGACTCCGTCTACCGGCAATGTCGTCCTCAAGAGCTTCAGCTACTGCGGCGGTACCCTTAATACGAGCGCGTATATCAATAACCTCGCCTACAACAAGAAGGTCACCCTATACTACACAAACGCCCAAGGACAATCGACGCCTCTGACATCCATTGGCCTGGGCTACGACAGCAGTATATCCAACACCAACTACGAGCTTTGGACGTCCAGCACACCCGTATACATCGACGGCATCCAGCAGCTGTCAAATATCACCTACGATGTCGTGGACAATAACGAAGAGTACTCGCAGCAGCTGAACCAGAAGGTCGTCGCCAGCGGCAAACCCGCTCCCACTCTTCCCTCCCCACCTAAGCCATACGCCTCGCCCAAGGGCTTCAGCGATGATATCACAAACTACCTCGCCAACACCGCAAGCTCACAAGTCGGCGCGTCGTTCACAAAGATGTTCCGCAACATCAACCCAGCCGTCGCAGGCGCCGTCGATGGCGTGGTCGTCGCTGGCCGAAGTGGTCCGTCTTTCGAATCACACGTCACAGACTACGAATACGACTGGGTGCGAGACTCGTCTCTGACGATGGAAGTCGTTCAGCAACTGTACGACGCATCTTCCAAGGCCGGAGCTACGACTCAATACCAGAAAGTCCTCTTCCAGTACGCCGCAGCCCGCGCCACAGAGCAGAATGATCCGAACCTGCAGACTGGTCTCGGCGAGCCTAAGTTCTACCTCAACAACACCATCTTCGAAAAGCCCTGGGGTCGTCCACAGAACGACGGTCCAGCCACTGCTGCCATCACGCTGATGGAGTTCGCTGAAAGCTACCTGAAGAAAGGCGGAAACAGCTCAGCCGTGATGCAGAAGATCTACGACTCAACCAACTACCCCAAAACGGCGCCTATCAAGAAAGATCTCCTCTTCGTCGCCAGCAACTGGACCAGCTCATCTTTCGACCTCTGGGAAGAAGAGAGCTCCGACCACTTCTACACCCGCATGGTGCAGCGCAAAGCCCTCGTCATGGGCGCCAAGTTCGCGAAGAAGATGAACGACAGCCAGACTGCGAGCACGCTGCAGAGCGCCGCGGATGCAATTTCGGGTACGATGAGCCAGTTCTGGGATGAGGGGCGCAAGATTGTGCTTTATGAGTATGGTCCAGTTCTGCTCGGCAAGTCGAGCTACCTTGATGCTGCTGTGCCGCTTGGTGTCATCCACGGATATGCTGGCGATGGTGTGTACAGCTATACGAACGAGCAGATCCTCAGCACGATGGTGAGGTATACTACGAGCTTTATCAACGTGTACCCGATCTTCAACAAGACCCAGAAGGACTCGTCTGGTCAGACATTGGGTATCCCGATTGGTCGTTACCCGGAGGATGTCTATAATGGCTCGGCGACCGAGGCCAATGGCGGCAACCCTTGGTACGTATGCCACAACGCTGCTTGTTGAGCAAACTTGCTGACCGTTCATTTCCAGGTACCTCACCACCGCAGCCGTCGCCCAATTCATGTACGCCGCATCCTCAGAATTCAGCTCAGCAGGCAAAGTCTCCGTGACCAACACCTCCGCGAGCTTCTTCGACTACTTCGCTCCCGACGCTGGCGTTAAGGTCGGCCAGACATACCAGAACAACAGCAAGCAGTTCAACGCCGTCATCGACGGCGTCAACGGCTGGGGCGATGCCTTTATGCGCACGATCAAGTACTACACGCCGTCTGACCAGTCCCTCACCGAGGAGTTCGACCGCGACACGGGTGTGCCGCAGGGTTGTGCGGACCTGACATGGTCGTATGCAAGTATTTTGACGTCTGCGTTCCAGCGAGCCAAGACGAGGAACAATAAGAAGTTCGTGCAAGGCCTTGCGAATCTCGGATTCACCGCCAATTCCTAGAAGGCGTCGGCGTGGGGTTTGCTCGCGAGCTTTGGGCCGGCTTTGGGCGGGCTGCTAATGATGTTGTAATGTATACGTATCACGACGGGACCCTGGGAGGCTGCCTTTAGGGAACTTTGATGTCGATAGCACGAAGTCAATGTCGAATGATGATTACGTTCAAAGCTTGCTCTGCCTTTCTGTGCTGTTTCCTTCTTCTGAAAGGTATTCGATGATCCAGCGTTCGGCGTGCTCCCGCATAGTTTTGGAGAATTCGTGGCCTGCATTAGGGTCGATGATGTCGGTTAAGGTGACGTTCTGGTCCTTGGCCCATCCGTTGTCTTTATCAACAGCCCGCTTCAACCAGTCAAGGAAAATCTTGCTCTGCGCGTACGGCACCAGCCTATCCTTGCCTCCACTGAGACAAATGATATTCTTCCCAGCAAGCGTGCGTTCTATAATCGGTCTCAGCCTCGCGATTTCCTCCTCAGAAGGAGGGTGTTCATGATCATTAGGTCCATAGACATCCAACTCACTCAGCAGGATCCCCGCAGGGTCATACTGCTCTACAGCCGCGAGCAAAGCCTGGGGGAAATCCTTGGAGCCCAGAAATTCCAAGCCTGGAGGTGAGGTTGTCAACGTCGAGGGCACTTTACTCCGTACCGCGCGGTCTGTCATCAGGCGTACGTAGTCCGGGCATCCTACGATTATCATGCCCGCCTTGACCCGTGGGTCTTTCATTAAGGCGATCCAGGATGCGTGGCCACCCAGACTTACGCCTCCGCAGATATGCTCGTCGATCTTATAGGGCAGGTACCATTCAATCTGTGTGACCAAAAGACTCAAATCGTGCGCCGTCCCCGAATACGTCGCGAACATATCCGGTCCATGTGTGGGATTCCCCTGTTTCCAACTAATATTATTCCCGTTTTCCACCATCCTCGATCCGTGGTTCCTCTGGTCGAAACAGATACATATCAACCCTCTGCTAAGACTGACGGATTCATTCTTCCCCCGATGCGAGTTCCAAGCATTGAGGAGCGCCGCGGCGGTGTACGCCATGCTATCCTGTGTATCGCCTCGGCCGTGTAAGAGCCACATGCAGACGATGGAGCTGGGTTGTTGGGGCAGTTCATCTTGGCCGTAGAGGGTTGTGAGGATGCCGCCGATGTTGTAGCGTGCGTGGGAGACGGGGCGGACGCCTTTGAAGGCTTGGTGGGTTTGGGGGAGGGGCGATGTGAAGGGGGATTTGGTGGAGTCGAGGCGGAGGGCGTGGGACCAGGTGAAGGTGCTGCCGCCGGCCATTGGGGAGGGTTGTTGGAGAGGGTGTTAGGATTTGATGGTTCGATGGCGTTGTAGTGCTGGTTCTGGGTCTTCTGATTTGGATGCGGCTAGATCATTACGGCGATGGGACTGCGAGCAGAGTGTTCGGAATTGGTGGAGGAGGAGATAATCGTTGCGTGATTGTTAGGTACATGTATCTTTGGGTGAGGTCGAGAGCTTGAGGGCCTCGGCTTTGGTGCACCCGACCGGCCCGAAGATGAGAAGCTCTCTTGCCGAAGACTCTCTTCTTTTTGCTATGATCATTATATGGTGACATTGGTATCGATATTGTACAACGCTGTCTAATCTATCATGCTCGTATCTGTACTGCTGACACGCGATAATTCCTCGAAATCCTCAACCTACACCTGCCCGGCAATGGTCTCTCCAACAACAGGATCCACAGGGTTAACCGCAGTGACGGCGGACAGCAGTCTCGACTCGAGCACATACTCACCGAAAGCGCCCGTAGCGCCAATGGCGGCGACTGTCCAAGCCCAAGGGTTGACAACCTCGAAAATCGAAGGCCAAAAGCTGTGTTTTTGTAACTGATACAACTCCAACTGAGCATGCTTGTCGCGGTCCTCCCTCGCATATCTCTGTGCCTGGTACGCCTCATTCTCCTGATCTCCACCAATCCACCGCAGGAAGAAGTAGTTCGCTGCTGGGCCCAGCAGTTGCGATACATGGAAAAGCCCACATCCATACGTCCACAATGGGAATGCCAAATGGCAGAGAGCGTCGCCCAAATAGTTTGGATGTCTCACGATGCTGAAGACGCCTCCTCGGAACAATTCGCCACTCTCGCCTTGCTCTTTCTTGACAGCCTCGCGTTGCTTGTGGGAGGCTAGTTGCCTGTCTGCGATGCTTTCTAGAGCTAGGCCGGCGGTGAAGAGCCCTGCTGCACTCCAGCGCGCTAGAGGCGCCCAATCTGCTGGAGCGGACGAGAAGCCTGAGAGAGAGTCGGTACGGAAGGGCGTGGTGAATGGGATCGAAATGAGCGTTTGGAAAGCCGCTTCGATGGCGAAGAGGAGAGAGGCCTTGTTCCAGAAGCGAGGCTGGCGCTTGACGCCTTCATATCTAGGATCGTCCTGGCCACGCTTGATGCTGCGGCTGATCACCTGGTGTGCAAGCCTTACGCCCCATGCTGTGACTGCTCCCAGCAGTGCTTGCTGAGAGAAGCTGAGATCTTTGAGGGCTTCGACAATTGAGCTGGGTCGAGTGGGGATTGTGTGTCTGCCAACAGCCATCCACCATGCGTTCAAGACCATTCCAGTTGGCCATAGCCAGTCCTTGAGGTCGAATCTATTCGTTGCTCGAGCTATGCTGTAGGCGATTATGCTCAGACCGCCTTGCACGCCAAGAGATGGCAGAATTGAGTGTCGCAGGATGCCGAGAGTGTTTGTCGTTGTCGTCGTTCGTAAGATCGGTTCGGAGAGGCGGACTGGGACGTCCATTGCGGGAACCTGAAGGTCCGACGTGGCGGACGCGGCGGCCGTCATGTTCGGTAGGTGGATGAGAGCAGGGAGACTGGGGGAAAGAAAGAAACACAAGTCTCGCGTAGGTGAAGCAACCGCGTTGACGAGCATGATCCGCGAATGACTTCATTTGTGGTCCTCTTGACATTGATGCCGAACATCTTCCGCGACATCCTTGCATCTCGTTTTCTCCAGCTTCTTCGTCGGCGAGATTGGGGATGACTAGCTCTGCCGTACGACCAAGCCCGGGAAAGCAAGTGAGGAAGGCTCATACTTTATGACACCAGGTTGAACGAGTATGATAAGAGATCCTTCGAGGTGGCCTCAATCGTTTTTTTTAGCTCCTTCTTCGTCGGCGAGATTGAGGACGACTGGCCCGTCTCATACGACCAGGCCCAGCAAAGTAAGTGAAGAATGCTCATGCTTTACGACCTCAACGTTGGACGCGTACAAGTAGAATTCCCCTCGAAGTAACAGGCCATGTGTAGGTATAGCTGCGATGCCTATCGAAGTGCAAACCCGGGTCACGGCTTGCTCTCCTCGAGGCATTCCCTTCTATGTCGGTGCAACTCCGAGACTCATATCGCCGGCTGCACGGCTTCGTGGACGCTCTCAACAACGACTCTGCAACATTGCCCTCATTCTACCCCACAGAAACTCGTCCCATGGGGTCAGACGACGCATGACTGGCGCCAGCCTTGCCCTAAACTGAAGTTGCCCAACGACCAATGACGAGTCTTCTCGTTGGAGTCGTTGCGCAGCTTAGAAAGGAGTCTCGGACGGATCCGTTGTTTCGGAACCGTGAGCGTAAGGATGGAAGCTTCGCAACGCTTGTCAACATGGGATTTTCACTGGACTGGCCGATCAATTGCACGCATGCGAACCCGCATTGCGAAGAAGTTGAAAGTTGAATGTTTATGTCGAACATCTGGTCGATTGAGTGCGAAGATACGGTGGTGTATAGATAGGTCTCAGACCCGAGGTCCTGTCTTTGATGACTGCTCGCTGATTCTACAGAATCCGTATACGTAGCTGGAGACACCCTCTCGGAAGCACCCCGACATGGAGACCTATATCTGTGCCTGCCTCTGGACTTTCGCCCGTTCTGACCGGGTCAGCGTCCGATCTGAGTGTGGCTTTTGATCACGAGGGGTAGGTCAGCCTTCCTCCACAAAGCACCGGGGTATATGAGTTTCGCTCGAACTAACGAGTTGCTAGACTTGTATGTCTTTCTCCTGAGATCGCACCCTTCTTGTACAGGCTTTCGTGTCGTGGTCTCGGACGTCTGGCTTGTTTGCAGACATGATTCTCAAGAACCCCTTCAGGAAGCCCGCCTCGGACGTCCCAAGAGAGGCGTATGGCTTTAGGCTGTGGTTTGCAGTATTGAGTCCGTCATTCACCTCTCGACAGGTGGAATAGATGCAAAGCTGATATTTGATAGCCTTCGCACTCCTCGGAGCAGCTCGTGGGTTCGACGAAGGTCTCATCGGAACAACAGCCTCGCAGAAGTCGTTCTCTAAACTCTTCCACCTCAAGGATGACAAGCTGTCCAAGTCCGAACAAGCCGACAGGCTGGGCAACATCACCTCGATGGTGCAAATTGGATGCGTCCTCGGGGCTATGGTTGCCTTCTTCATGGCGGACCGTCTTGGGAGGCTGTGGGCTGCAAGGCAGCTTATATTCTTCTGGGTTGCAGGAATCGCGATCTTCATCTCCGCTGGAGCGAATGGCAGTCTTGGGCAAGTCTACGCTGGTCGCTTCATCGCTGGTGTCGGTATTGGCCAGACTGCTGTTGTTGGGCCTGCCTATCTGGCGGAGGTTGCTCCGTATCCGATTCGTGGTTTGGTCGTTGGCTTCTTTGCTGGTGCTTCGTATCTTGGTATCATGATGTGAGTTGACGGAACAGCAGATTCCTCATCACCATCGTGGATTGCTGATATCTTTCCAGTGGCTACTTCGCCTCCTACGGCAGCTCACTGCACATCTCAAGCACCAGCCAGGCTCAATGGATCATCCCAAATTCAGTCCCGCTGTACCTCGCAGCCGTCATCTTCATTCTAAGCTGGTTCCAAGTCGAGTCTCCGCGCTGGCTCGTCAAAAGAGGCCGCATTGAAGGAGCACGACATGCCCTGAGCACACTCCGAAACCTTCCTGTAGACGACGTCTACATCGCGCGAGAGATTGCCGACATCTGCGAGCAACTTGAGCAAGAGCAAGAAGCTACTATGGGCACAAGCAAGTTCGGCATAGTCCGTGAACTTTTCCTCATCCCAAGCAATCGATACCGACTCTGGCTCTCTTTCGGTGCTCAGATCCTATCGCAATGGAGCGGCGCCGGGTCGATCACCGTCTACGCACCACAGTTCTTCTCCATCGTCGGCGTCAAAGGCTCGTCCGAAGGTCTGCTGTCGACCGCCATCCTCGGCATCGTCAAATTCGTCAGCTCCCTCATCAGCGCTATCCTCCTAGTCGACATGGCAGGACGGAAGCCGGCTCTTTGCATCGGCATTACGATCCAGCTCGTGGCGATGACTTACATGGCTCTCTTCTTGACCATTGATCCATCTGTTGGCAGCGCAGGAGCCCCTCAATCCCCGAGCCAGAAGCATGCGGCTACGGGTGCTATTGCAATGATATACTTCTCTGGGTTTGGCTGGGCGTTGGGTTGGAATTCCCTCCAGTACCTCATCAACGCCGAGATCTATCCCCTTCGACTGAGGGCTCTGGGTAGCAGTATTGCGATGACGCTGCACTTCGCCAACCAATATGGCAGCAACAAGGCCGTTCCGGAGATGTTTGTAGCACTTACCACCGGTGGAACGATGTGGTTCTTCGCAGCGGTCACCCTACTTGGCTTGGTTTGGGGTAAGTCCAAATGTACCAGCTGTTCTAAAACGTTCGCAGACTGACGTGTTAACAGTTTGGTTCTTCCTGCCTGAGGCGACGGGACGAACGCTTGAGGAGGTGGACGCTTTGTTTGAACTTCCTTGGTACAAGATTGGGAGACAAAAGCGTACGCTTCCTCCGATTAGGGGTGTCTATGGCGAAGGAATTGCTGCGGATGAGAAGGAGCCGAGGACACACTCGCATGTGGAGGTTGCGCATAGTGAGGCATGAGGTGGTGCCCGGTATCATAAGCAGGTGCGACGGGGTGCAATGGGTTTGTTCCTTTGAGCTGAGTCTTGCTATTTATTATATCGACTATCTGGAACGGCTGAATGCAACGAAGGCCATCCCATCGTGCCTTTTCTGTGACCTGACTCGGGCTCTGAAGGATACGTTCAACCTGCACGAAATGTTCATCAACGTTTCCATAGGCTGGGCTCCGGTCATAGCTATTGTTGTTGGTGGCTCGCACGGCCCTCAGGCTCGATCTGATAATAAGGGTTACGGCGGCAGAGCAGCTCCAGGCCAAAACGTCGGAGACTTCGCTAGCTACCTGCTCTCTCTCCTCTTCTCTGTCTTCGAGCACAAGGAATCCATCGCCATTCATCGAAGTCTTGCTTCAAATACATACTTCAGCAAGTTACTTAGGCTTGCCATTAAGCTACTGGGTGGCCGGAACAATAGCCTTGGGACTAAACGGGCCGGGCATGCGATGGAAGATCTAGTCCTAGCAAGTGCACGAATCCAGACGCGAGGCCGAGAACGAGGTTTGGCGATAGAAGACGCTGGATCGCATTATGTCTGTCATATTTTCTTGGTGCGTTTGAATCGCGTTCGACGTGCTCAATGTCGGACTGATCAACTCTGGCGCAGGGGATTCATGACAGGAACTGTCCGGCGGCTCTTCGTCAAGGGCGAGGCCCCACAGGGTTTCTTGTCCTCTGGAAGTGCTCGTCGAGAGCTTTGGCCTAATCCAAAGCCTTCGAGTAGAAGCTCTCATCGGACATTTCGATCGGACCAGGCAGTACATGCGTAGCGGAATGCGAATACGTCGGTATACCCGCGTGCGAGGGCGATTGGACATATGATGGGAATGTTCTTTATAATAGAGTTGAGAACGCAGCGACCCATCGTCGTTGTTTTCCCGATGTCTCGCTCCACCTGGTCCGGCACTACAGTATGTTCGGACAGAGGGGACATTGGCGTCAACCTCTTTGTTCTCGTTGATACTGGGATGTAGCGATCACAACCTCAACGAGGGTCGTCCGGTACTCCAGCTAGCACTACAATGACAAACATATTACAAGCTCTCGAGCACGCGACCTACCGTTCTGGCCCTTCGTATTGACACTATCCTGTCGTCGCATGTGAAACGGCGCGCTGAATGCTTCAATATCAGTGAAGCATACGTGAAGCATAAGGACGTGATATACTAAGTATGTATCAACTGGATCTTCTCATGATATGCAGAAGACTGTCTCGAACCTCGACGCTGACGACGAGCAATCTAACGCAGAGTATCACACCGGTCGCTTCCTGTCCCCTCCTACTTAAAAGCCTGAATCACAAGCAGCGTAGATGGTGCTGTGGATGTTGCTTCCAGAAAACGGCGTAGTATCCACACCATCACAAACCCTGGAGTTGGCGGCGATGCAGTTCATAGTGGCTTTATTATTGCTGTAGTCTGTCAGAACGTCGACGTAGGAGTCAGTCAGAGCGTTCTTGATATCGTCCGCAGACTGCGTATTCGTTAGCTACAAAGAAGTCTATTTAATAGTCGAGGTCTTACTCTCCCCTAAGAATCAAACTTTATACAGCCCTCGGAAGGACAGTCGACATTCTTGTAGACTTATAGGTTAGTAAAGTCGTCGTTATATACAGCCCTAACTTTGTTATTTATGCTACAGTCTAAGCGTAAAGCAAATTAGCTCCTTCTAACAAGAGTGTTACAATCGAGCACTTCCAGACTTGCGCGTAGAGTATAGTCTTATTAAGTGGCGTCCTATGCAGCCTTGTCGCGGCAATCCTCTAACAATACGTGAAGAATCTACTCAGCCCATATTGCTGACGGGGCTGATCTTTGGGTAGACGCTGCAACTGGCTAGTTCCACTATCGTCGATCTACACGCTGGAAGAATGCTATTGAGTGAATAGGTCGCTTTACAGCCCTACACTCTAGAGTGAAGTAGAACAAAGGTCGTCTGTTGCAAGAGCAAACAGCGACGAGAGAGTACTAAAAGGCATGATAACTTCTCTCGTTGATAGCGACCCATCACAGGAGAGCGACTCACACCAGCAAGATGCAGTCTCAAGACCAAGCCGACCAGATACTGCCAGCCCCTTTTAGCTCGCCCATGCCACCACCACCACCACCACCACCACCCCAAGCCCCACACCCTCAATTCTCTGATCGCATCTTCGAGTGCGCCCTTCCACAACCTGCGCACCAAAACGAGCTGGAGAGGGTCGTACCTGAGCAGCCAAATTTTCCAAGCAGAAAAATATATGTGGTGCTTTGCAAGGACGAGGCGATCCCAAAGCAAGAGGACAATACTTTTGCTAAGCGAGTCAAGCGCTTCAGCAAGAGAGTAGCCTACAAGGC
Source organism: Zasmidium angulare (assembly GCA_002786045.1). NCBI lineage: Eukaryota > Fungi > Ascomycota > Dothideomycetes > Mycosphaerellales > Mycosphaerellaceae > Zasmidium > Zasmidium angulare. The sequence goes on from NHNX01000015.1 coordinate 314,870, forward strand.
TAAGGCACTTATCAAGCCGCAGCACGAATCCGACCCAGAGCACGCGTCCGAACCACAGCACGAGTTCGGTCCAGAACGAAGTGCCGCGCTCGACAGACCTCCCGTCCGTAAGATCATGGCACATGAAATTCGCCAAATCCACGTCCTGGGAGCCTATGCCTCCAAAGAACTCGCCGATCTGTATGTCGATAACTTCATCAAGAGCTACTCGCCCGCTGCAAGTAGTTATAAGACTCGCGAAGGGCGGACACATGGCCGAAGAGAGTTCCTGGCCAAGATCAAAGGCCGCGAGTTCCCAGTGGTGGACGCGCACGGTCGGCGGTTCAAGTTCGACAAGGGCGGGTTTGAGCCGATCGGCTATCAAGTGGAGGACAAGAAAACCAAGGTCGTGCGCACTATTTGGGTGGATATCTCACGGGTGGAGGGCGAGGAAGGCAAGTGGCTCTGAGCTATGGTGGCGTCGTCAGTCGGCAAGTCGAAGAGAAAAGGAGAGAATTTTTGTTGGTTCAGCTTGAGCTCAAGCCGATATCAACTTTAGATGAGCTCCCAGCCTCATCACTTGTGTCCCATTGCATCCTCGCACTTCGCCGCAGAAATGCGATGAGCGTATAAACCTCACTGCTGAGCACTGTCAGATCAGAAGCCTAGCCCACAATCTCGCAGTTCATGTAGAAGTACCAATTTCGTATGTCATAGTGGCTTTCGACAAGATCTGGTGAGAGCGAAAGCGAGAGCACTGCGCGGCTGCTCATTGAAGTCGACCAATTGGGGTTTCCAATGATCACCTTCAATGCTCGAGCTTACATGCATATATGGTCGACATCCTCGTTTCAGACTAGCGCAAGGCTGAAGTCATGCTATTCATGGCTTGGCGGACATAGCGATCGGTCTTAGTCAGGGACTTCCGTCTTGATGCATCTGGAGGTAAGCCCATAGCCATCTCACTGTCCCTTCAACAGTGACCATAAGTATAGAACAAGCCTCCGACCAGGAGACTTGTACATATGTCTACAACAGCAGGGTCCAGTACTTATCCTGCCCGACTCGAACATGGATCTAGACAACGAGCCACGGATACATCCAAAGGTGCAAGCCTTCCTAGCTTCTATTGGAGCAAACAGATGTCCTTCCTCTTCGCTCACGAAGGAGTCCTCTCTACGGGAAATCCGGCGACAGTCTCGAAGCCACAGAGGCAGTAACGCTAGCCCTGTACGAAAGTCTGCCCCTTGATCTGCCAGATGACGACACAGCGATAGACATCGAAATGAAGGTAGAAACGATTCAAGGTGCATACGGTCAAGACATGGAAGTCTACATCTACCGTCCTCAGCAACCCCATGGCGAAGCACTGCCTTGCATCGTCTATCTCCACGGCGGCTGCATGACGTTCATACTCACCTCCAACCGCGTACACGACTGCTGGGCCCAGTCTCTCGCACGACAGGATGTTATTGTGGCGATGGTAGACTTTCGCAATGCCTGGACTAAAGAAGCCCACCAACTCTTTCCGACCGGTCTTAACGACTGTGTTGCGGCTGTTCGCTGGCTTCACTCCAACCAGCAGATCCTGAAAGTTCGGAATCTTGTTCTCCAAGGAGACAGCGGAGGTGCAACTCTCGCTCTCGCCGCTGCAATCAAACTCAATCGCGACAATGAAAGATCCCGCGTTGTCACGAGAGTCTACGCCTTGGATACATATATTTTCGTAACGGATACGGCTGGTCTAAGGAGAGAAGAAGAGAACAATTGCCTAGTCTTTTGAAGTGCGATGGATATCTCTTCAACATGTGGGACGTTGAGTGCACGGCAAGATACTACACTCCTGATACACAAGACCGGGTTAGTCCGCTCGCGTGCCCATTTATCTCCGTTTCAGACCTTCTGCAGCGAGTTGGTCAATGTTGTGGTGTTGAATCCGATTAGGTAACCCTACCTCCGTTCCTCAGCCGCTTCGCGTTACCGCATTTGGACTAGTCCAAGCTTCTGCGAAGCCTTGTCCGCACAAACTCGTGCCTTGTCCGCACAAACTCGTGCAGCAGTGGTCTGAGGAGGAGATAGAGGTAACCCAGCTTCTACCACTGCGAGCGCCTGAGAAGGAGTTAGGTGCCCATAGCATGCAAGCAAGCAGTATCTGAAGGGCTTGCCACCGCACGTACTTGTGATGCATGAGTTGGCTCCTTTTAGGCATGAAAGTGTTGCGGACGCAAGGAAGTTGATCCAGGCTGGTGTGATTGCCAATGGGAGTGTGAATCTTGGAGTTCCACGTGAACAAGTCTGGCCCTGAAAGACATTGCTCCCGAACTCCACAGACGCACTGTGAGGAACATTGTAGCGTTTGCGAAGTCGTTGTGGAGAGCCATGTCGGCAGAAGAATATAAATGCTAACGTATACTTGTCTCGCTGTTCGAGGCCATAGACTGTTGATGCAGCTCGCCTTGCTTCAGCCACTTGTGGTGAAACGGGAAACCAAGACTGCTTCTGTCGCTTGTGGACGCATATGTTCTTGATAGGCAGGTGAAAGCTCGGGCAGATCTTCGTGATATATTTTTGCAATGGTATCGGCCAAGTTGGACAACCAGTCTGTAGCCCAGCCTGAGCAAGAACGCAGCGGGCATCGACGCCCAGCCTCGTGGGCTCGCGCCAGAAACTCTTGGCGAAGATCTTGTAGACTGGCATGGAAAGCTTGTGCTGGCAACGATGTCAAGATGGCAGAGCGATCGTGTAGTCGTTAACTGTCTGCCGTCCACTGCTGAGGGTCTCGCATCCGGTCCAAGGTCCGGCTGGCGTAGGTGCAGCTATGTTAGCAGAGACGCCAGCCGACACCAAGATCAAGATCTCATGCACCGTGCCCATACCCTGTCGTAATCTCGGCTCCCGTTGAATATCGACTGGCTCTTCACGGCCCATCAGTAGCTTCATGTTTCTTCTGACTCTCGAATCGGCGACTCTGACTTGGATGATGTTCATCGCAGAGTCGACCTTGCGGGCGGTATACATCCGGGGACTGAAGTCAGCTGGTAGAAGAGCACGAGGCAACAATGTTCAATTTGCGTAGAAGAACACTCACTGTAGCATATCAGCAGTCGTTGTCTTTGTCGGACAAAACAGCTCCTTGATGGTCGCTTTGCAAAGGAGACGCATGCGGGAGATCCCTAGCTGCCAATGCTCTCCTCGATGCGAATCATATCGATGTATTGGCTCGTCTCCTCAGATCCTACCTCTGCTACCTCTCCCAAGTCCCACGCATATTCTTGCGAAATCAGGTGCGTGGAGAGCGAGCTTCGCGGTTAGAGAGAAATTACCCAACTCTTTGCGCCAATAGGCTGAGCCCGAACACGCGGCTGAACGATTACGCCCTGCTAGCGGTATGATGGCTCGTGCAAAGGCACCGAATGTGGCAGTTTTGTTTTTGGCTCTTGTGGTCAAACACTGGCGAGCGTGAACGCCTGCTTCGGCGCGGAAATCGGGCTGAAAGCCGGCTTCGCACAGCCTCGCTTGAGATCCGAGTGCGGCAACCACCATCCCGACGTTTCACACAAAGACACCAGAGGTATCCTTGGCGTTACCGCTATCGGCGGCCATTCGTCAAGTAACGCCGTGCGTAATTCGGAGGGACTTGCTGGATGTACGTGTTGGACCAGAGTAGCAAACGCAGCGCTACGGAAGGACAGCAGAACATGAATACATATATGGAGGACAGTAAAGTTTTCAAGTACGAGGTTTTGCCTATCTACACAAGCTCAGTCTTCTCATAATCATGTCCCCAAACGCGCAAGTCCAAGCCGAGCACTACGATGTCATAGTCGTTGGCGGAGGCAATGCCGCATTGGCAGCTGCTCTTTCCGCTCACGAAAATGGTGCCAATGTCTTGGTTCTCGAAGCATCACCAAAGGAAGAGCGAGGAGGCAACAGTCGCTTTGCTGGGACTGTCTTTCGTGTGCCTCACAGGGGCCTCGAACAAGTCAAAGAACTGTTATGCGAAGCCACGCTACCGGACGCCGACCTTGTCAATGTCGGGCCCTATACGGCGGCAAAGTACAAAGAGGACTTTAGCGCAGTCAGTCACGGCAGGAATGATCCAGCCATGACACAAGTCCTTCTAGAGAACGCTTTTGACGCTGTCGCGTGGATGAAAGAGAAGGGTGTTGAGTGGGATCTTGGGCTGCGCAAGTACTACAACGTCGACAATCTCAAACCAGGTGAGAAAGTCACCATGGAGGCAGGTGGGGCGCTCATGGCGCGAGGCGGCGGTGTGGGCTTGATGGAAAATCTTTGGGCGGCGGTCGAGCGAGCAAACATTCACGTCAAGTACGATTGCCCGGCGCAAGATCTGATCACATCTGGAGATACAGTGCTGGGCGTGCGGACCAGACAGCGATCGCAATGGCTCGACGTTTATGGCAATGTCATACTTGCTTCTGGAGGCTTTTCTGCGAACCCGGCTATGCGCCGGCAGTATCTGGGGGAAGGCTGGGATCTCGTACTTGTGCGAGGCTCCAGGTTCAACACCGGGACCATGCTTCGTCGGGCACTTGACGCCGGCGCCAAAGCAATTGGTCACTGGGGAGCCGCACATGCTTCTCCTCAGGACCTTCATGGACCTCTCGTTGGAGACATCAAGATATCTCCCATGATGCCGCGCTACGCATTTCAATATGGAATCACGGTCAACGTCAACGCAGCGCGCTTCTTCGACGAAGGTGAAGACTTCTGGAGTCGAACATATGCAAAGACTGGTAAAAAAATTGCGGATCAGCCAGAGGCGAAGGCATTTCAGCTGTATGATCAGCGAACAATTCCACTTTTGCCCAAACGATACGAGACAGCGACCCCTATATGGGGCAACTCGATCAGGGAGCTGGCTTCTGCTATGGGGGTCAACGCTAGCGAGCTGGAAAAGACCGTCAACGATTTCAACGCCGCGTGTCCAAGTGACAAGGAATACAACCCATATGAGATGGACGGGCTTGCGACAAGCGCTACCATCTCACCGCAGAAATCGAACTGGGCTGTTCCATTGTCTCAAGGCCCCTTTGTCGCCTACGCCGTGACATGTGGCATCACCTTCACCTATGGCGGTATTGCGACCGACACGAACGCACGTGTGCTCAACAACGAGGGTCGTTTCATGCCAGGACTGTGGGCAGTCGGCGAGATCGCAGGCGGGCTCTTCTACCACAACTATCCTGGTGGGGCCGGTCTCACCAAGGGTACGGTCTTTGGTCGCATTGCTGGTCGACAAGCGGCCAAGACCTCGCCTAATAAGATGGCCACGACGAACGGGCAAGCGGCAGATGATGGGATACTGGCGACTGACAAGCACAAAGTGCTCAAAGAGATGAACGAGGAGCCGTGAATGAAGGGAGGCACACTAAAAGGGTGGGAGAATCTGGCAATGTCCGCCAGTTTTTGGAGTATGTAGGCATCCACGGTAGAGAACCCACATGAGCGGCAGTCAAGAGCGTGGCCGAGATTATGATTATTTTGGCTTTGGCATCTCTCGCCCGACATCTTCTTAGTATGCATCCAGGGTTCGAGACGGATTGTTCGCACGCAGTGCGCGTTATTATCCTCGCACGCAAATGTGTGCGACTCTAGAGGCTCGCACGCATAACTTTAGGGCTTGGCATGATATCTATAGTATATATGCTTAGGGATATACGATTGTACTGCGATTATGCTACACGAAGTCACGTGCACTATCACTAATAGCAGCAGTATCAGTAAAGAGCAGCAGGCTAGGCTAAAACTAGTCTAAAAGAGCTTAGACTAATACCTTTCATCTATAACAGGTATTTCATTGCCTCGACTCTAGAGGTCGTGCGATCTATGCGACTTTACCATACAAAATAACTCGCGCCAAGAAATCGCACGCATATGTGTGCGATTTTGTTAGTTCGCACGCAAATCTCGAACCCTGTATGCATCGTACTGTATATGCCCGTTGTCGCCGACCTTGCCGTTCTCGCTCAGTCGACAAGCTGGCTTCTTGCAAGACCGTATCTCCAGCTGCACTCCGAGCGCTGTATTCCAAGTACCTACCTCTCACTACTTCCACTACCCGACGATGAGTTGAGTCAGTGAATCCATTGGATGACAGTAGATATCGCGTGAAGGGCTTCTGTTCATGGTCGGTATCATGTCGCCACTGACGACGGTGGGACACAGACTGCGGGCTTTGTCCGCCTTTCCGGCCACTGCCCGTGGAACAACTCCTAGGAACCCCGCGCTCTCGATTATACCTTCACTCCTTCGCAGAACAGGTAAGCAAAAGAGGGCACATCGTGTGGAGCGACATAGCACGGCAATAGCATGTTCGCCCGCTCCGGTCTCGCTACTCGAAAGCCATGGGGCGGCCAGACGATCGCGCTCTGTCGATGGCGCATGGACAGCGACGCTCACGAGTAGCATTTGAAGTAGATGCAGTACATATCACCCCAGATTCCCCAGGTTCTCCACCAATGATCAGCATTGGGCTTGAGTCTTCTGACAGCCTCGCGCGCATTAGTTTTTACGCTAGTGGCTTGTGCGAACTCGGTCAGGCCTCAACAACATTGCTACAAGTGCTCATGCTGTCTCGTCAGCGTAAGCATCGCAAGCAGAACCAAGCCATGGCGTCGTGCAGGACTCTGTGCCCCGTGGGGTCTACGTACGCCCCTCGAAAATATACCCAAATGGGGCGTTCTCGTTCCGGCCTTTCCCTGAGACTTGTTTCGCCATGTTGAACGCCTCCACCAACCCCTCACCTAGCCTGGGGTACAAGAGTAACCATCGAACCTCTATCTTGCCGTACCATTGGCACCTCGCTTCCGTCTTGACTACCTGCCAGGCTGCGCTTACTTCTCCTTATTGCCAGGACAGACACCATCTGCAGCCATGTCCCGACTGGACAAGACCGACGACCTCGCTCTACAGCTCGAAGCTGTCGATACCTCAGCACAGGTTGAAGATCCTATCAAGCCCGTCTACGTCGCCGAGCATGGAAGTTCCCACAAGAAAACTAAAGTCGAGAGGAGATTCATCACGAAATGTGACTTGGTCATCGTGCCACTTGGCGCACTGCTGTACTTTGTCGCCTATGTGGTAAGTGTCTTTTCTTCTATTCATCTATGCTCAATACAGGCGACATATAATAACTTTGCACCGCAGGACCGAAACAGCATTGGCAATGCTCGCATCCTCGGAGGTGGCATGCAAGCTGATCTCAACCTTTCAAACGACCAATGGTCCAATTGCCTCTCGATGTTCTGTGAGTTGCTGCCCTTTCTACGTCCCCTCCTTAGCCACATGCACTGACCTCTTACAACGCAGTCGTCGGCTACATCATCTTCATGCTACCCGGAAACCTCCTCATCAAAGTCCTGCAGCCGAACCGCCATCTAGGCGGCACAGCCATCATCTTCGGAGCTCTTCTCGCAGCAATGTCGGCGGCCTCGAACTATGGGACAGTCATTGCGTTACGAGTCTTGATCGGTGCAGCACAGGCGTTCCTGCAGGGTATCTCTATCTACTGCTCGCTATGGTACAAGAGGGATGAGTTCGCCACTAGACTTGGTATGTGCTGCTTCCAACAAGAACAAACTCGTGGAAGATTTCTAATCATCGTGCGAAGCCTTCATCTACTGGGCGGCAACGATATCCGGTGCATTCAGTGGTCTCATTGCCTACGCTGTAGGGGAGTCGCTCCGGCTGGACAACACAGGTCGGGATTCTTGGCGATGGCTGTTCATCATCGAAGGGTCAATGGCCATGTTTGTCGGCCTTCTGGTCTTCCTGATCCTGCCGCCGGCTCCGGATAAGCTGAAGCGAAGCACATGGTTGTTGTCTTCGGAAGAAGTCACGCTGGCTCAGCAAAGAAGCGCCAGTACGTCGTGTGACCAGCAAGAGCAACGTTTTCCAAGTTGACACAAGAACAGCCTATAACACCAATGAGTCCCGTCTAGAGTGGCGGCAGATCGTCTCCGGGATGAAGGACCCTAAGTTGTGGGCACTTGCCAGCATCAATTGTGGTGTCTCGCTGGGTGTATCATCCATCGGCTTATTCCTGCCAACCTTCATGAAAGCCTTAGGATTCTCTGGAGGTAAGACTCCAACCCTCCATATCCATTTAATTCTAACACCACCCACAGAAAGGTCCCAACTCTTCAGCGTCATCCCCTACGCCTGTGCTTCCTGCGTCATTCCCCTATGCCTCCTCTCCGACCGGCTGAACATCAAAGGGCCATTCCTCCTAGGAACAATTCTGTGCTCCTGCATCGGCTATATCATCCTCCTCTGCAATGTCTCAGTCGCCGCAAAGATCGTCGCAGTCTGCATCGCAACAAGCGGGTTGTACCCCTCCGTGGTCTTACTTCAGGCCTGGATCGTCTCCAATATGGCAGGATACGCCAAGCGAGCATCGACTTGGGCGATGGCGGAGGTTTTTGGGCAGTGCTTCGGCGTGCTGGCGAGTCATATCTATACGACCCCACCGAGGTTCATCAAAGGACATTCGGTTGTTTTGGGGCTGCTGTTGTATGCTGCTGTCACTGTTGCGATGCTGATGTGGTGGATGACGAGGGCGAATGCGAAGAAGAGGGAAGAGCTGGCAAGATGTGAGGATGAGGGGAGGGTGCATCTCCACCGGACGATGTCTTTGGAAGAGGCGCAGGACTTTCATGTTGACTTCAAGTATATCATCTAGGAAACCATCCTACTTTGGATGTAGTGGTGATGTCTGGAACACGTGGTGGAGTAGTTCTGAGACACAGGAATGCGGCGAGCCGGTGCGTTGGGGTATTTCTTTGTCTGCAAGCAACATAGCCGTCACTCGCGACAGTAACACAAATAAGAAATATTCAAACGAAGCACCGAACTTCGTAAACTCATTATCAGTTTATTGATCACTTTGGAACGCATCGAAGCATCCGCAATGTCAACAACCGGAAGCGACTCCTGGATCGGCGCAGACTCCTACGAAGAAGGGGACGAGTTGCACTCGCGCGCGACAACATTCCTCGGTTCGATCAACTGGGAGGCTCTGACGACGATCGCTTCGAACCACAGAAATGGAGTGCACTGCAAATTGAGCAATGAGTACTCACTAGGCCATTTCAACCTTGTACGAAGGCTCGTCTTCGACGATGGAGTCAGCTGGATCGCCCGCTTGAGATTGCCTCTTCTTCAGAACTTCTTCGGAGACCGAGAGGCGCTGGACGTCCAAGGCTCTATGAAGATCGAGATTGCCACGACGAAGTACTTGAGGCAGAAGACAACAATACCAGTGCCTGAGATCTTCAGCTTCGATATCAACTCCCAGAATGCCGTCGGTGCCCCGTATATGCTACTAGAATACATCCCAGGCAACGTCGCAGCCGAGCTAGCCCAAGCAAAAGAATGCGAAAGTGGCGTATTCGGCACTCCTGATCAAAACGAGCGTTTCTGGCAACAAGTAGCAGATATACATGTTCAGCTCGCAAACATCACTTTCAACCAGATAGGGAGCATCTACTTGAACAGTGGCAAATTCGAGATCGGCCCTGAAATCGAAACTGGTAAAGGTCCATGGAATACAGCAGAAGACTACTACGCCGACCTCGCCGAGCACATCATGGATACCGCAAAGAAAGACGCAGCACCAGACGTGCAAGAAAAGGATTCGTTCAAGTTGCCGAGAGTGTTTCCAGAATTGATGAAACGTCACGGAAATCCCAGGCAAGAAGGCCCTTTCCGCCTCGTCAATCGCGATTTCGGCGCCCACAACCTCCTGGTCAACGACGACTTCGAGATCATTGCAATGATCGATCTCGACGGTGTCATGGCGGCGCCAGTCGAGTATGTTGCTCAATTGCCGCTATATATGGGCATGAATCCACCGGCTCCCGGTCATGTTGAGACGAGACCATTGTTTCTCAAGAGGATTGAGAGGGAGAAACCTCTTTATCCAAGATTTGCCAATTTCTTTCGCAATGCTGTGGCTCGAAAGGCGCCCAAAGTCAGCGAGGTGGCTGAATGTCTGTTCTCCGATGCTGCGAGCATTGTTCAGGGGCTGATCAAGTATGGCGGTCACCAGGGATGGGTCAACGATATTTGGATGGGCTACTATGAGAGGCTTATGGCTCGAGAGGCCGACAGTGTTGGGGACGTGGAGAACGCTGCTTAGACAAACACGTACAGCGTCGTTGTTGACGTCGAGAGCGTGTGATGGAAGAGGAGCAGCTTGCCGAAATCCAAAACCTCAAACACAACAGCTGGCTGGAACCTTGTAAAGAGGTTCGAAATCCATCGTTGGTCTCAAACTTAACGACAGGAGAGGAGATGAGGAGCTTGCAACAATATACCACGAAGAAGACGGAGACATGGATGATCAGTATGATGAGCTGATACGTACTTGTGAAGGTCTGACACCGATGTCCTGACGGACCCATGCTGGGAGGACCCATGAGGGCTTACTTGCCGTCCAGTGCTACAGCGTCGACTGAGCTTTTGTGAGTACCAGTAATCTCTGTAACTGACCTTCTCAAGATATCTCAATCTGTATCCCTTCCAAATGCCTCCCCTCTTTACACTTCTGCATCGTTTCAAAAGCATTCAGCATATCAGCAGAACTGGCCTTCTACTGGAGAATATCACTAGGAGGTACCTCGATCCTCAGAGCCCTCGCCGCCCACTAGACTCAAAGAATCCCTATCAGCCACAATAGTAGTACCTTTGATATGCCGAATCTACGTCGCCGCAAACAGACTTGAATAAAGACAACAAAGAATATAAAGGCACCTACTTGCCGTACACATAAAAGAGGCTCGTGATATCTGCATCCATCAAGGTATCACAAACATATTCTGAAACTAAGCAAGAAAACACGACACCTAACGCAATGTCTTTCACCACGATCGTGGCTCAGCTGGTTGACAGCCTGACTTATGGCAAGGACTGCTCTAGCTGTGGGTCCCCGGTCAAGAACGGCAGCAAATGCAGCTCGTGCGGCAAGAAGAATTAGAGGTACATTGTATCTACGTTTGATATTTGAAAGTGCGCTAATAGCGGACTAGGATATATGAAGATGGGCTCAAGAGAGGATATGTAGATTGAGCAAGTTGGTCTGAACCACGCTTCATAGACGATGTATCTTGTCATAGCACATGCCTTAAACTCGTTTGTCCACTACTTGAGACAGGAGTAGCTAAGGTGGTGTCAACGGCGACCATGACGGTCTCACTGGACTTCGGCGGGGTGGTGTGCTGTCGTCGTCGGTAGAATCGTCGTCTACCGCGGCGCTGTCATCTGGCATGGCCCCGTCGCCCGCCGCGGTGCCGTCCTCTGGTGCGATACTGTCGTCGTCTGCCGTGGCGCTGTCATCTGGCAAGTTACTCCCATCTCGTGTAGTGCCGTTGTATCCATCGAACAAATTGTCATGCTCCGCCCTGAGTCTCCTCGCAACACTCTCCTCACTCCCAGCTTCAGCAGTCCCATCAGCAAACTGCGGCTCAAGCTCCGATCTGGCGAGCTCTGTATACATCCACTCCGACTCCGAATTCCCGTGGCTCGGCACACCCTGCGCTTCTCCAGCTTCTGCAGTACCCTCGCTACCTTCCGGCTTACCTCCTTGTGGTGTGGTGGCTCCGTCGCCGCGACTAGCCTCATTAGCTTGATCCACAGCCTCACGCCTTGCCGCCGCTCTGTCATTGAAAGCTGCTCGCTCCTCTCGCAGAGCAACCTGCTGTTGTCGTTGGATAACAACGTTATTCTGGGCTGCACCATGTAGCTGTTCCAACTCTTCACGAAGCTCTAGAGCGGCTTGTGGGAGTCCTGAGTTTTCGTCAGTGGGCGAGTGGTCTCGTTGTTGTTGTTCTTGCAACCTTGCGTGGGCTCTTACCTGAAGGGTTCATGGCTTTGTCGATGAGGTGTGGACTTTGAGTCCATGCGACTATGATGGGTTTCCATCGCCGGATTTTAAGACTGCGCGGATGATATTTAGCAACTGGAGTCTGAGGAGACGATTGTCTTGTCTATGCTAATACAGCAAACTACTCCATGGACAATGAAATGGAGACAAAATCTCAAGACATAGCTTAGCACACCTGGAAACGTTAATGGATTGTACATGTACTCCGTCAGACATACATAGAATGCATTGTCCTGTGACTGATCCACGAAAGGAAGCACTAACTGTCAGAATAGAAGAGAACAATGACAAAGTACGGCTCACCCCTGCGAGTCGCCTTCTGATCGAGGGTCGGTATTGGCGAGAAGCTTTCAGTGCATAACTTGTCGTGTCCGCCTGGAAACGCGAAGTCAGAGGGAGAGCTTGTGCTGAGAAGGACTCTTCTCAATGTTGTGCTCGACAGGATCCGGTATTTCTGTCATTTTGAATGCGTTACTACAAACGCGTTGTGAAGATGCAGCCTTCCAATTGAGCCAAGAGATTTAGAAGACCTCTATGGAACATTGAGTGTGTAGGTGCCGTGCATGGTTCACGTTGTATGATACTCATATGTATTGGAAGGACCAGACGTTGGAGCGCCGACTTTTGACAAACAGGACTTTTGACACCGAGTATGGAGGTGAAGTCGGTTTTGACTTTTTTCAAGGCCAATGCTCTCCGGGTATGAGACTCATGCAAGTGAATGCAAGTGAATGAACATCCCCCTTCGTCACATGCGAACACGGCCGTACCCACCGAGAACCATGAAAGAGGCTGACCGAAGCGGCGAGCACGATGCGTACGAAGACCAAGAAACATTGCACAAGCATATGTCGGAGGCTGGCAGAGTCGACGCTTCTATCCAAGAGCAAACACAACAAGCAGGCTAGACGTGTCTGTCGAACTCAGAAGATGGGCCGTCGGCTATAAGCTCATCAGCATGTGCCATGCTCCTGCTGTAGCTCGGGAAAGACAATATATGAGATGATCGGACTGTCGGTGCTGCTGACAACCACTTCGTGCCGGCTCTCCATCGCCAGAAACGCCCACCTCGACGTTGATGGATCCGCCCAGGTGACGAGTGGATAGACGGCGACGTCCAGCGGGTACTGATGTGCTGAGGTCCAAGGCAATCTCGATGGGAGATGCGGTACATGGCCTTGGCCGTGTCGGTTGATTGATGAGGAGGTCGATTTAGACTTTTTCATCTGGCTATCCATATAGCGGGGAAACGAGCACGCCATAGCACGAGTCTGCACTACTGCAGCATCCCTCCGGCATCTGCACCGATCCAGCTCGACTCCAGTGCGATCTCTACCAATCCAAACCGCCGACCACGAACTCAGCTCGAGCATTTGGCGGGTGTGATCAATCGACAAGCTCGAGGCTGCCGACGAGCCAGCAGCAACCGGCTCCAAAACGCCATTCGCGCGACAACTGGCACCATGTAGCCCAGCGTCATCGCCATCGTGCCATCGAGGTACGAAGCTCCCCAAGCTCCATCCTCTCCTCTCCAATCTCCCCAAAATATCTCTTCCCATTGCCCAGGTTCGTTCATGAGCCCTGCGCTAGACTGGCTGGACGGTGCAACAGCCTGGTTCTCGTTCTTCATCTTCGGTCCTAGTCTCTTCTCTCTCCTTACCACTGCCTTGGTCCTCTTCCTCCTCGTCCAAGGCTCTGCCTACATCGCAGCCAAAATGCCTTCCGCCTACTCCAACTCCCCATTCCTCTCCCTCCGCCCCGACCATGACTGCGGCCGCTCCAAGAGCCCTGCCAGCCATACCTCTACCCCATCCAAGAGCTTCGCCTCGCTGAGTACCCCTGCTACCTCAGTAACCAATGGCAATGGCTATAATCATACCAACGGACACACAAATGGCTACTCGAATGGACACACCAACGGCCACTCAAATGGCCACCTGAACGGCAACGACGAGTTCCTCAAGCTCGATCAACCACAGCAAGACCTCCTCCTCCTGCACGGCCCCCGTCAGAAGTACTCGCTCGAGAAGTCGAAAGACATCCCCGCCCTCGAAGGCGAGCGCGAAATCCTCATCCAAGTCCTCGCCATCGGCTTGAACCCCGTCGACTGGAAGGGCGCAGACTACGGCTTCAGCCAACCCAGCTACCCGTGGGTCAACGGCCGAGACTTTGCCGGAATCGTCGTCAGAGCCCCAAGAGACAGCAGTCGCATTCAGCAGGGTGATGTGGTCTTCGGCCCATCCACCGACTATCGCGACGTGAGGAAAGCTGCTTATCAAGAGTATGTCGTCACCACAGACTACAATGTGACAAGGATACCTTCAGGTGTCAGCGTCAAGGAGGGTGCTGCGCTCGGCGTGGCTTGGGTTGCTGCGTTGGTAGCACTAGGCATTAGCTTTGGGATGGACTTCTCCAACCTAAGGAATGCTCCTGCTGGCCCGGATCTTCTGCACATGGCGAGACAGCTCGATCCTCGTTTTGTGGCGGAGGACATTCGCGATGAGATTTTCTCAGGCATTCAGAACTCTGAACGACCACAGCCGGGCGAATGGATCGCCATTTGGGGCGCAAACAGCATGACCGGTCAAGTCGCACTGCAGTTGGCCAAGGCGGCTGGTCTGAAGGTAGCGTGCATTGCTGATATTGCTCGCGGCGGAGCCCGCCTGACCGAACTCGGCGCCGACTTCATGGTGGATCGATATGATGACAAGCGTGCGGTTGAGATCCTCAAGGCCGTCACTGGAGGCAAGCTCCGCTTTGGCATCGACTGCAACGGCAAAGACTCTGCAGCATCCCTCGAGCAAGCCTTGCAGCAATCTAGCTCAGGACCCAAGTCCCACCTCCTTGGCCTGACAGGTCTACCCAAAGCCGCAGCACGTGGCGTACAGCATCACAAAGTCCCAATCAAGCTCTTTCACGAAGCCCCTCATATCGGCGAGGCCATGTCAACATGGTTGGAAGACCTGCTTGTCGCCAGGACTCTGAAGCTGCCAGAGGTGGAGATTGCCGAGGGCGGTCTAGCCGGTATCAACGACGCCCTCGACCGCATGCGCAAAGGTCTCATCAACGGCAAGCGCATCGTTGTCCCAGTCGGCGAGTCCAAGAGCGGCGCCACATCCCCAACTGCGAACGGCATCGTCCCCAACGGCATCCGCAGCGTAGTCGACGATTCCCACGACCTCACATACGCAGACTCGCTCAACTCCGATCCAGACCGAGTGCGTTTCGCCTACTGGGTACCCAACGTGTCCGGCGGCCTCGTCATCAGCAAGATCAAGCAGCGAACCCACTGGGACCTCAAAGCCAACGTGCGCTACGCCCGAACTGCAGAATCTGTGGGCTTCGAGTATGCTTTGTCGCAGATTCGCTTCATGGCGGGTTACGGTGCGGAGAATCAGCATGAGCCTGTGTCGTTCTCGCAAGCACTTCTTATGGCTACTGAACGGTTGAAGGTTATTGCTGCGTTGCTTCCTGGGCCTTGGAATCCTGCTGTTGCTGCTAAGCAGATTGCTTCGATTGACAATTACTGCGAGGGACGGGTTTGTGTTAATGTCGTTTCTGGGTGGTTCCGCGCTGAGGTGAGTTGTACATGTCAGCAGCCTTATCTTTTCAATCCACTGACACAGTATGTATAGTTCGCCAGCATCGGCCAATGGTGGCTCGACCACGCTGAACGCTACCGCCGCTCCCGCGAATTCATCGAATGCCTCAAGGGCATCTGGACCAACGACAAATTCTCTTACAAAGGCGACTTCTACCAATTCCACGACTACCCCCTCAAGCCCAAGCCCCTCAACCTCCCCGGTCGCCCCTACCCCGAGATCTTCCAAGGCGGCAATTCTGACGACGCAAAAGACAACGCCGGCTCCGTCTCGGATTACTACTTCATGAATGGCAATACGCTCGAGGGCTTCCAGAGCCAGATTGCAGATGTCAAGGAGCGCGCGAAGAAGAACGGCCGAGAGGGACAGGTGGGCTTCGCATTGAACGCCTTCGTAATCTGCCGCGAAACCGAAGAAGAAGCCATCCGCGTCCTCCAAGAAATCCAAGGCAAAGCCGACGCCGAAGCCGTCGAAGGCTTCCGTCAACAAGTCCAGAACGCCGGGTCCTCGACGGGTAACAAGAGCGGCATGTGGGCGAATTCGAAATTCGAGGATTTGGTGCAATATAACGACGGTTTCAAGACAAAACTTATTGGAACGAAGGAGCAGATCGCTGAGAGGATTGTGTTGCTCAAGTCGTTGGGTGTCAACATCATCCTCACTGCGTTCTTGCATTATGAGGAGGAAATCGAACTCTTTGGAAAGGAGGTGCTGCCTTTGGTCAGAGAGCTTGAGAAGCAGGGAAGAGGAACGGATCAGGCGAGGGAGATTGAACTTACGGGGGATGTGTATCGGAAAAAGTGAGCGATTCTTTCTTGTGTACAGTCTGTGAGATTGCGAGAGTCCATGCGTGTGAGAGTCCATGCGGAAATCTGAGTCTAATATATGATACCTTTTTCTAGTAGTGCCGTACCCGCATCAGCTAAGTCTGAAGAATCAAAAGTTGATCCCGTTCAGGCCGCTGAGGAAGAGACTGACAAGAAATGGGCTCCTGTTTCTGGGGAATGGAAAGATCGGAGTGGTCGGCGGTCTTTTCTGAGTTTACGACCTGCACCCGCAACCAAGACGAAAAGGCCGGGTATTCCTGCCCAAGAGACTGGTTCAGAGTCGACCGCGGTGCCTGCGCTAAGGTGGACTTCTGCTGGCTGGGTCAAGAACGGACCTGACGAGGAGCAGCAGGTGTCGGGAGTATCGCCTCCGCCGGTAGAGGAGACGAGCAAGCCCGGACCATCCGAGCCAGAGCCATCGTTGAAGTGGACGCCAGGAGGATGGGTGAACGAAGAGAAGATACCAGACGCATCGTCCGTCGTTGGGTCGGCTATACCAACACCAGGTCCGAAGACGCTTACGAAGGAAGTCTCAAACGTCACCCTCATCCCTTACCAGAAGTGGACGCCAGGAGGATGGCTGGATGAGACCCCAAAACCGGACGCTTCAGTCGTCAACGGCCCGACTGTAGCACCTCCAGATCTGGATCTAGGGACGAAGGCGGTCCCATACACCATCATCCCTGCAGTCCATGCCCAGACCAAAGCTGCTAAGCAGCTTTCGTCAAAGGAAGCCGAAGCCTTGTCGCAAGGCGCCGGCAACGTCCCAAATCAATGGGATGAGCCACCTCCACCGCCAACTACTCATATCATCGCTTTGCCTGCGAGTCGAGGAATTGGAACTGGAACTAGGCCCGGAGTATCTGTGCCGAATCAATGGGATGAGCCGCCCGATGCTGAGGATTCGCTTTCGACGCCGGACAGGCTTAAAAGGAAGCCTTTGGTGTTCACGGCAGGGGATATGGTTGGGAAGATGGGTGGAGACGGGGATGGTGAGGCTGCAGAGAAGCAGGAAGAAGAGTCAATGCAAGTATTGGGCGGGGCGGTGCAGTGGGAGGATGCGCCTGAGGCTCCAGTGTTGAGAAGTGTGGACAGTGGTGCGGACAGGAAGCCGTTGGTTTTCAGGGCTGGGGATTTGGATGGGAAGTTTGAGGAGGAGGAAGACGAAGTAGATGTAGAACGTATTGTAGCGCCGAGCACGACCGCTAGCACGGAGCTTGTGCAGGGTAGGGAACAACCTTGGGCTGAGGGTCAGGCTGAGGGTCACGTTGTGGAAACGAAGAGCTCGACACAACCGATCAAGAGCGAGACTACACAGCCGATCAGGACTCAAGCTAAAAGCCCGATACAGCCAGAGACGCAGGACCAGACACCGGCCAGGAGCCAAGAACAATCAACGACGGCGAAATTCGTTTCTGTCGGGCCGTCGACAGCGACCAATGGGGGGAGTGCGAAACCCGAAAAGCTTGAGCGTGGGAAGGAAGGAAGTGTCAAGGGCAGGGGCATGGTCAGCAAGATCCGGCATAGCTTGAGGAAGGCTTCTGGGAGGGAGTGAGGATCATACTAACAAGACGAGACGATCACGCGGGCTAGTGGGGTCATTCGTACGACGGTCGCTGCTGCAGAACATCCTACCCAGCCTAATGCCGAAGAGGGTGCCATTCGACGACTGGGGCTGAGAGGTGCGAATGCGAAGTATACATCTTTTGCTTGGGTGGACAACGTCACGCGACGATGGAATTGTACTCTAAGCAGTACCGCAATCGATTTGGATGGATCTTGTTGAAGACGACAAGCCGTCTAGCATGGCATAAACACATTCTGAAGCAACGAAGAGCAACAACATGTCAGAGTCGCCATCTAAGAACCCAAGTCTCATCAAAGAGTATCATCTCACTCGCCGAGCGTACTGGAGCTTTAGGCGCATCGACATCGTCGAGGACGGCATTCCCATCTACCACGCTGTAACCTCCCCCAGGTTTTCCATCGCGCCACATGTCACCCTCTATTCCTGCCACATCCCTGACATTATCCTCGTCAGCACCCGCCTCTCCTTCCAAAGCAAAGGCTGCCTCGTCAAACTCGGCCCAGAGATCGACTGTACTGCCAAGTCAGAATGGACGAGAGTCATTAAAGAATCTGGCGCATGTCTGCGTTTCGAAATCGATGGTAAGACGTATCGATGGAAGAGGACGCATAAGAAGGAGTGGGGGGCTAGGTGGTGGTCGGACCGGAACTTCAAGCTTTTGGATGGGGATGGGACGGTTCTGGCAGTATATGTTACAGGAAATGTCTTAGGGAGTCTGGACGTGGCGAGGCTGCGGTGGTTTGAGGGAGTGGATGGGGAAATTGAGTTGGTGGCGCTGGCGGTAGTTTTGGGCATCCTAGAGAGGATGAGGAGGGAGGGAGGGTCGATGGTTCTGTGACCTTCATCATGACCTAAGCGCTGGCAAGTATTGTCGATTGTTGTCGTTCCAACCTGCAAAGACCCCTGGGACACTCGAAGCCTTATTCACCCGCCAAGAAAAATGCTAACACTTGAATCAGGTACCTGCACAGGCGATCGTTAGCTTTCCAAGATTCATCATTACCGACATCACTTGCCCACTTACAGCCCGATGCTCATTCATGTAGTTGCTTTTGCCTTCTTGTAACAGAAACTCGAAGATCCAGACGCTCGACCCAAACAACACAACTTCGAGCAGCGTGAGGCTGAGACTTATCGGCTGACCCAGACACCATCCCATCATGCAAAGGATTGGAGCCACGAAGAGCGCGGTTTGGATGCTCGTTCCAGCTGCGGCTTCGAGTACATCTTTCATTCGATCGGCCCAAGCCAGTCAGATGCGAGGGCCTTCCGCGAGTTTTGGAAGAAGTAGTAGCAGACAGAAACCGGCAAAGGCTTGTGGAAGCAGCGATTGCTTGGTGATCACGGTCAGCATCTTTTTGGCACACAATTATGTGAAGCATCAACGGTCTTATACCGAGACACGTC
The DNA here is from genome assembly GCA_002786045.1 of Zasmidium angulare. Lineage (NCBI taxonomy): Eukaryota > Fungi > Ascomycota > Dothideomycetes > Mycosphaerellales > Mycosphaerellaceae > Zasmidium > Zasmidium angulare. Next base: position 334,178 of record NHNX01000015.1, read on the forward strand.
GCTGGTACATCTTCACGCAAAAGAGTGACATGAGCTCACGTGCGCTCGTGATACAGACAGCCATATCAGCATGCCTGCATATGCAGTGCAACCTCTAGCCCCCAGCATGTGGGGCAGTGCGGCTGGACCAAGGCAACTCTTATCCTCGTACCAGCTGGAGGATGTCAGCAGTACTAACTGACTCTATAAGTCGAAGCCATCCTCTGAGCTGCCCGCGATATGAGCGGCTTCGAAGCACTCGGTGCAGCAGCAGCTATCTTGCAGCTTGTGGAAACAGGCATCAGACTTGGTGACAAGGCCGTCACGCTCTATAAAAGCAGCTCTGGCCTGGATCAGCGTCTTCAAGGCCTTGAGGAGGCAACGAAAGAGTTCCAAAGGAGGAACAATGACCTGTTCGATGAATCCCTGCAGCGTTTGAGCCTGGGTGGGCCCGGAAGCGGCAACGACAGCCTTGAGAGGATTGCAAGTCGCTGCAAGCAGACCGCCGTAGAGCTGGTGCAACTGATCGACGAGGTACGCATGAAGAAAAGAAGCAAACGAAATGCCTTGTGGTCTGCCTGGAAGATCGAACATGAGCATAGATCCATCAGGGACAAACAGGGGGAGCTCAAGGCCTGGCGTCGTGAATGCTACGAGCAAGTTCAGAAGATGATATTGTAAGTTAAGACGTACAGTTGAACGTTCCAGACTGATCGGTGCCAAGAAACAATCAATATGCCATGGCTCGAACTTATCTTGACGTGTCGCAGAGGCAATTGGATTCGCAGACTGCTGCTTCTACCCATATCACCTCTCTTCTACAGAACATTCTCGATTCTCTCAGCAATTCCGGCAGTCAAGGTACGCAAAGCCTCGTGCAGCAACTCCTGGATGCTCAGACAGCTGGATCAGTCCTGCTTCCCCGTGACGACATTCTGTCAAGCCTGTTCTTTGTGCAGATGCAACTGCGATGGGATGGCATTGCTCAAGCTACCGACTCGACTTACGCATGGATTTTCAACAGTGACGACCGTGTCAGTCCTCCCGTCCGTTACACCAAATGGCTCGAAGCGGAGAAGGGCATATTCTGGATCACTGGAAAGGCTGGTAGCGGCAAATCAACCCTAATGAAATTTATCAGGCACCATGATTTGACCGAGAAATCTTTACACAAATGGGCAGAAGGACGCCGCCTGCTCATCGCTGATTACTACTTCTGGTATCGAGGAGATGGCATGCAGAACTCTCACGAAGGCCTTCTGAGGTCGATACTGTACAAAGTTCTTGAGCAATGTCCCGATCTGATTGAACAAGTCTGTCTCAGACGTTGGCAGCAGGCTGCTGATGGAAGGAACACTCGAAACATGCCATGGACTATCACTGAGCTCCGTGAGTGTGCAGATGCACTCATTGACTCCCAGCTGAATGCACAAGGGCGTAACGTGTGCTTCTGCTTCTTCATCGATGGATTGGACGAGTTCAGAGGCGACCCTGAGGACATAGTTTCAAGCCTTGAAAGGCTAGCGGCGCGCCCCAATATCAAGATATGCGCCTCCAGTCGACCGTGGAACGAATTCAAATTTGCGTTCCACAGCAGCTCGGAAATTGGCAACAGCGTCGAAGTGCATATTCACACCAAGAACGACATCGCCATTGTTGCGAATGCTGAGCTCGGCACTGTACTGGACCGACTCGGTCGCAAAAGGCGTGAGCTTGATAGTTTGGTTTCTGAGATCATCGACATGTCTCAAGGTGTCTTCTTGTGGGTCATCTTGGTGCTGAAAGGAGAGCTCATCCCAATGTTGAAGGCTTGGGAGAGCTTAGACTCGTTACAGAAGAGGCTCAGAAATATTCCTGGAGGTAAGTTAGACACTGAGCCGACGAAGTCGTGGTGCTGACCCTTCGAGACCTCAGAGAGTACTTCGCAGAGATCTTCGAGAAAGTCTGGAAGGACACGAAATTTCGCAGAGACACTGCAAGAATCTTCCGAACATGCATCGTTAACAGCGGTCCGCTGCCACTGCCGTGCCTGGAAGTAATGGTAGATGACGATCCTGAGGCCTTTGCTCACAGGATAGCAATTGGGCAGCCCTTCGCCTCCGTCGATATCGAAATGACCAAATCTTCGACGGCAAAGATCAACGCGCGTTGTCTTGACCTTCTCTCGGTTGAAGCAATTTACCTTAAAGAAGCAGCCGAGGGCAGCATGCGTCAAGAAGCCCGATATGAGGCCCATCAAATCACTTTCCTCCACCGCACAGTGGCGGATTTCCTTGCAGAAGACTCGGTTGCCCAGGACTTGGACTTGTATTCTGGGGCAGAATTTGATCCAAACACTACTCTATTCGCATGCTATACATTCTTGGTGAAGAAAGCTCCCGCCTTCAGCACCGAGTTTGCATTGATAAACGCATTCTATTGGTCAACTATGAGCCTGCTGTACTGTCGGGAGCTGTCAGTCCGCCAGAACACCCATGATTTGGTGCAAGACATAGATAAGGCTATGACACAGCTTTACAGAGATCGTGGCAGGGCACACTGGACTGACTGCTTGGAAGACGGGGATCCTCCGCTAAGAGCACGGGGGCCGCTTCATGAGAATGCTAACCGTGACTTTCTTGGCCATCTCATCGAGTGTGGGGTCACGGAACAAGTAAAAATCCTGGCGACTCCGTCGTCTCTGCAGAGCGGCATGAAGAAAGGCCGCCCCTACTTGGACTACGCGCTCCGATGTGTCACACCGTTTTGTGTTCGCCACTGGGCTTATGATACGAGCATGGTCCAAATACTCCTTTCTCGTGGTTGCAACGTGAACCAACAGGTCTGGACGTACGATGGTCGGACTATCTGGGAGCTTCATCTTGCCTTCATGCACGACAACCAGATTTTCATTGATCTTGAGTCAGCGCTGCGTGTCACCAAGATTTTGATCAAAGCTGGAGCCAAGGACGTTTCTCGATGCGTCCTGTATCACGGGGAGTCAACACGCCACAAAGAGCTTCCAATGAGCCAGATCTTGGAGGATGTTTTTGGCGAAGCACAGGGCAAACAATTGACTGCAGAGGTCAGACAGAGCAGTGGAAGTTGGTTCCCATGGCGTCTGAGGTGGTAGGCACTGGGAAGGACTCGCTCGACTGCGTGTTGTGGATGTAAAGAGCGTTGAAACGATGGACACTGGAAGTAGTTAGCTCTTGATTACCGTTCTTGTGGTAAGACCCTCCAAACGAATAGCGTCTTCGACGCCTGATCTTTGTACCGGATATGTTGCCGCTATGTTGCCCTTATTGATATCAATAGCGGTATCGAAATGCTCATTTGGGGCTGCAGGGTCAGCACCTGCCAGCGACGGAGTAAGTCGCTCAGTCGATGTGTACGAGAGCATGGGGCGTCGAGTATTGATCTTCGCTACGTTAGACATATAAACAAGGTCATCAGGCTGTATCAGATCTCATCTGATAAAGCCGAGGTGGCTCCGCCGCCAACGAGGTCAAGAATCTTCAGCAGACTGCCGATCACTGCCTGATCGGTGATGGCGGCTTCCGTCCGACCTCACCTGCTCACCTCAGAATCCTGTTCATGTCTATTCAAGCACTCGTTTCTGGGAGACTGGCTGGACTCACATGCACTACAGAAATGATGTCGAATGCATAGCCGAAAGCAAGGACGACTTCCTCGCCATGCATTGACCCGCTCTGTACAACGTACCATGCATGAGAGCACGGCGCATCTCCTGCGGTTGACTTGGAGACGGCAGCAGAGGGGCTGTACCACCAGGAACTTGACACAGTCAATTCAATAAGATGGCACGGCTTTCAACAGTCTTGCTCAGTGCGTTTGCCACACATGTCCGCACTGAAGCAATGAAGCAAGTCCCTCTCATACCCACTATCGCCTTGTCCGCCCTCGGGGCTGTCAACAGCACTTTACTTGACAAGTGTAATGCAGCTGCCTTCGCCGACATCGACGTCTTCGGAACCAAGGTCTTGGACGTGATAGCCACTCCAGTCCAGAACTTCTCAGTCACTCAGATGAGCCATGAGTATCACGACCTCAACTTCTGCAACGTCACAGTCACATACACACATCCTGGTCGAGGCGACAAGGTCAACGTCTTCGCCGTCCTACCACTGAGCAATTGGAACGGCCGCTTTCAGGGACGAGGTGGCGGTGGATTCGTCACGGGAGTGGAAGCTGCAGTGCTCGCTCCAGCGACCGCGCAAGGCTTTGCGGTTGCCTCAACAGACGGTGGACATGGGCTTTATGAGCAATCGGCGAAATCTTGGGCTCTGAATAGTCCTGGCAACATCAATTGGAACCTGCTGGAGGACTACGCATATACCGCTCTAGCTGATATGACTCAGATCGGCCAGCAGCTGACGTCGCAATTTTTCTCTGCCCCGCCGGAATACTCGTACTGGACTGGCTGCTCGACCGGCGGACGACAAGGGATGATGTTCGCGCAGAGATTTCCTGAGTTGTATGATGGGATTCTAGCGCTTGCTCCTGCGATTCACTTGGACCAGTTTGTGCTTGCGGAGTACTATCCTCAACACGTGATGAATCGGTTAGGATACTACCCTTTGCCGTGTGAGATGGATGCGATCACCGAGGCGGCGATTGCGGCTTGTGATACGCTCGATGGAGTTGAGGACGGTGTTATCTCGTTGCCGTCGCTGTGTGGATTCAATCCGGACACACTTGTTGGGAAGACATTCGATTGCGAAGGGAGGAGAACGACATTTACGCAGGAGGCTGCTCTAATAGCGAAAGCGTTCTGGGTAAGTGATCTAGCTTCCAGATCATGTCTCGCTTGAGTAAAGGAGATCTCTGCTGACACGTTTGTAGAAAGGACCAGTGAATCCCGCCGATCCTGAGAAGTGGTACTGGTACGGGCTCAACCACGACACTCCCTTCAATGGTATTGCAGGCACGAAATGCTCGAACTCCAGCACAAGCTCCTGCTCCGGCGATCCCTTTATCTGCGCAGAGGAGTACATCCGCCTGTTCCTTCAAAGAAACTTCGACTATCCTACCACTAAGATGAGCGACGACGAGTATTTCAGCATGTTTCACAAGTCCGCACAAGAGTTTAGCAGCATGCTTGGCACCTCCGATCCAGACCTTTCGGCTTTCAAGGCACTTGGCGGAAAGATGCTTACATGGCATGGCTTGGCCGATCAGTTGATTCATGTCAATGGGTCTTCGGGTTATTATCAGCGTGTGATGGAGCTTGATGAGGGTGTAGCGGACTACTTCCGATACTTCGAGGTGCCTGGGGTGTATCATTGCGGTGGAGGGCCGGGTCCAAAGCCGGACGACGGCGAGACGTTGGCGGCGTTGATGGCTTGGGTCGAGAATGGGACTGTGCCAGAAACGTTGACTGCAAGGAGTGATGGAATGGTGAGGGAGCTGTGCCTCTTTCCCAGGACATTGGTCTATGTTGGAGGAAAGGTTGAGAGTCCTGAGAGCTGGACTTGTCAGTAGCAGCAGAATCCCTGAACCTCGTCGCCGTCTCATCGTTTCTTGGCTTAGTCAACTCACGTGACTCGTCTCGCATGAAAGCGGGACATTGCGAAGCCAACTCATCGGTGCTGTTGACATTGCGTGGACATTGGAGGCACAGCACTCATATGTCAAGCGGTCAACCCCGTTAACACTGCTCTTTTCCCCAACATTATTGTTGGATGTTGATGTTGGACTTCACAGTGCCACCAAACCCAGCCCTTGGCCCCAGGTCGGTCCAAACTCTTCGGAACACGGCGCTGACACCGGCGACCTGAACGTCCGTCTCCCGATCCCAGATCAATACCACCACCATGAGCTCCAACATTGATCCCCGCCTGGGCGGCAGCCTCGACACCAAACCGCCAGCAGCGCCGCCGCAACGACAGCAACATGAGCGCCTACCTCCACCTCAGCTGATGTCTGGTGGGACTGCACTCAATCCAGCGCCATATCCACCGACCGCTTCACCATCGCAGCAACCTTATTACCCTTATCCGAGTCCACATTCGCATACCCCACAGCAGCCCAGCACTGGCGCAGCGAGCGTAGCAAGTAATCAAGCCAGCCCTGCGGCCGCTCCTGTCTATCAACCTCAAGATGAGGGAGACCACAGTGCAGACGAAGGTGGAGCTGCAGAGGATCCCAAGCGTCCTCGAGCGTGCGAAGCTTGTCGTGGGCTGAAGGTACGTTGCGATCAGGACCCTGCGCACCCAGAGCTGCCGTGTAGACGATGTTCGAAGGCGGGTAGGCAGTGCATCATTACCGCGCCCAGTCGTAAGAGACAGAAGAAGGCGGACAATCGCGTGGCCGAGTTGGAGAAGAAGCTCGATGCTTTAACGGCAGTGCTTCAGCAGCAGCAGGGTGTTCGTTCGCAGTATGGCTCGCCACACAATGCAGGAGCAGCTCCTCCTTCGGCCGATATGTTGCAGGGCAGACAGAGCGCAGGGTCACAGTACTCGATGCACCAATATCACCAGCAGCCGGATTCAGTAGGGCCAAGTCCCCGTCCTGGCTCTACTGGCATGCAGCCACCTCAGAAGCGGCGACGAGTCGAAGACGAACCCCGCGAGACCGAGTCCCTGGACGCTGCGGATGTCGCGAATCCAGGACCGACATCTCGCTATGGAGCAGCTACAGGCTACGGCCACGAGACCTATCGTCAAATGAACGATGCATGGGGGCCCGGTGCAGACTCACTACGCCATCTCGTCCATCGTTCGCCTGAAGAGTTCATGAATCGCATCAATTCTCTTGTGAGCCTTGAGATGGGAGTCACGATCTTTAATCGCTACGTCTCCAAGCTTGCCCCTCACATGCCCGCCGTAGTCTTCCCAGCAGACACAATCGCCGAGCAAATCCGCAAAGAGAAGCCTATCCTATACGCATGTATCCTCTCTGCAACATCAGCGGGCATGCTGCCACCAGACATATCACAGCAACTCTCACGAGAAGCAATCCGCGCCATAGCAGATTGCGTGGTCTGCAACGGAGCAAAGTCTCTTGAGCTCATCCAGGCCATGCAAGTCATGGCGTTGTGGTACAAGCCTCCAGAAAGGGCTGAGCAGACCAACTTTTACCAGATAATCCACATGGCTGCGGTCATGGCTATCGACATTGGCCTGGGCAAGCGCTTCAATGCGACCAAGGCTAGGAGAGGCTTTGGTGGACCTAATGCTGATATGGCTCCTGGACCACATATGATGCTGCCTCAGAATTCGGATACTATTGAAGCTAGGCGGGCGTGGCTTGGATGCTACTACCTTTGTGCTAGGTAAGACGCATTGCTCATCGATGTTGGCATCACTGACCGTTTCTCCAGCGCTTCGATGGTGCTTCGGCGGCCAAACCTCATTCGATGGTCGAACTATATGCGCGAGTGCGTGGAAATTCTTGAGACCAGCCCCGAGGCATACGAATCCGACAAGTTGTTCTGCCAGCACATCAAGATCCAGCACATCTGCGAAGACATAGGTCTCCAATTTTTGATGGACGACAACACCGCAAACATCAGCATCACTGACCCCAAAGTCACTTACCAGCTCAATGTCCTAGAGAACGAGCTTAAAGCGTGGGCAGACGACATACCACCGCAGCTCAAGAATCACCCGGGACTCAAGTTCTTCGAGAATGTTGCGAGCCTGTACCTGCACGAGATCGCATTGCATTTCAACCACAATATCGAAGACTTCAAGCTTCCGTTTACTGAAGAATCGCTCAAGGCTGTAAATAACACTTCAGAGACACTGACGCAGCACCAGATGGCTGCTCTTGAAGCATGCCGTAGATCCGCACACGGCATACTCGATATGATGTTGACCTTTGACATCCCCACGGTCAAGACCCTGCCAATGCTGATCTTCTTCGTGCGATGCACTTACGCGTTGGTGATACTCATCAAGATGCATGTGGCCATCACGACGCCAGGAAGCGAGATCTCCAAGATCATGACGTCGGACGACGTTCGTGTTGATTACTATATCGACAACCTCATGAACATGTTCGGCAGTGTGGCCAACGAGCAGGAGTTCCGGCCTCATCCCAAGATACTACGCATCCTGGCTGTCCTCAAGGACTGGTTCAGGAAGCATAAGGATAATGTCGCAGCACAAGCACGCGGCGAGCAGCTTCCTCATCCTCCAACGACAAGTCTGCAAGAGAGGCAGAGGAGTGATAGCACCCCGTCAGGTCAGTCTGGTCTGCAGCTGCTGTCGCAAGTAGCCACTGGGAACGCGACGTCGCAAGCTCAAAGCTCAGGCCAGCAGAGCAATGCTTGGACGTACGACAATCCGCACCCTGTTCGTTTCGGTCCCAGTCCAACGACTTGGAAGCAGGTCACATATCCATTCGATCCGACGCAGGAGCAACAGCAACCGCAACAGGCACCTGCGACCTACCCGCCACCTGCGGACAATGGCGCTTCTGGTACCTATGGCGCAGGCCTGATGGATCAATATGGCCTTGACGGCTCGCTTCCGGACTATCTGTGGGGTTCGGGTTTCGAGCAAGCAATGGAGATGAACCTGGGCAGCATGGATGGATTGATGGGTGGTGGTATGGATGGGCTGTTCTTGGGAGGTGGCATGGCGCCTTTCAGCTTCAATGGAGACGTTGCGACGACTGGACAGCAGTGGTAGGAAAGCTGAGTAGCATTTCTCGATGACCTCGCTCAACGCCTTTACTTCCTGGGTCTCTTTCGAGACGAACATTTTTGTGCTTGAACGCGCTTGGTGAGGACCGAGAACACGGACGGCATACGCGGATCTGGAAAGTCACCATCGGTTTCTTGGCCTTTGCTAATCGTGGCGTTGAATGAGGACTAAATGTCTCGAAGACCTCACTCCGGATATAGCTAAAAACGCGAGCGTCCATTGACTTTCTGGTCCATTGAATCTTGCCACAGGCTTGCCTACAAGTATAGATGCCAGAGACTCCACTGTGGCCATGTCGCTTACGCTGTGCCGTTGATCCCTGGTGTCAACATGGTGTTACCAAGGATGCCGAACATCGTGGTCATGTCGGCGAGATTGGACAAGTCAAGACCTGGCAAGCTGCTGTTGCCGAAAAATTGGATTGCTCGATTTGCCACCCAGACTGGATTCTCGTCGGCCTGTATAGGGCGGTCAGCAGCAACTCTCAAACGCCAAAGGCGAGTATCCCTCCAGACTCACGATCCAATGTCCGGCCTTCGGCACCACAGCCGTGTCCAAGTTCTCTGCAAATGGCCCCCAAGCCTGACGAAGAATACTCGCCGGCGAGAACAGCGCCTCGCCGCCCATCGCCATGACTGGCAGCTGCAGCTTTCCCTTACTCGCCAGCACCTGCTTGAAATACTTCGCATCCTCAAAAGCCGCGGCAAAGTACTGGAACATCGCTCTCAGGAACCCCGGCTTCGAAAGCGTCCTCGCGTAGACCTCAAGAAGATCATTGGAGATGACATCGTTCCCGCTATAAGAAGAGTGCCAGAAGTACCACTCTAGCATCTGCCTTTCTTTACCTTGGATGAAGAACTGCGCCACGTCGGGCACGGCGAAGAACGCAAGCTGCCAATTCTGATAGGGATCTGGAGAGGTCACCTCGGTGCTGTAGAATGTCGTTCCTGGAAGGGGGTATTCGGCAAAGATGACTCTCTCGATCCTTTCGGGATGCTCAAAGGCCAGTGAAGCTGCAAGGCCGACGCCCTTGTCATGGGAGAAGACATATGTCTTGCTGATGTTGAGGAAATTCAGGATTGCGAGGTGGTCGGCGCTTGCTGCGAGGGCAGTGTAGTTGTCGCTCAGGCTCAATGCTGAATCTCCTGTGCCGCGATTGTCAGGGGCGATGACGGTGAAGTGCTCGGCGAGGATTGGGCCCATATGTATCCATGTTCGAGAGTGTTGCGGTGAGCCGTGGATCAGGAGTAGGGGCGGTTTGCCACCTTGGGAGTAGCGGAAGTGGATTGAGACGTCTTGGAGCTGGATCCGTTCGTGGCCCCAGTCGTCGAATGCTTGTAGGCAGGAGACGCTGGTGATCAGACTGGCGATATATGGCAGCAACAGATGAGCTCTCATGGCGTCGTGAGTTGGGGTTCAATGTGCGGACAGAATCTCCAGCAGCTTTTGAGTTCTGAACGTAACGTTCAATAGACACTCACTCCTTTTGGTCAACTTGATGACGGCATTTGTCAGCCAGCAGAAACTCAGACCACAATGGCCGAAATCATAACTGATATAGGAAGCTGTGTCAGCATTAGCCAAGTCAAAAGCACTGATTGTGTCTTGGAATCGGAGGCATTGCAAATCCCGAGTTGCGAAATTCGCTGGGCTTCAATCTTGCATAACCTCGCATCGCCTCGGGTTCCCCAGGCGAGCCTTCATGTGCTGCGCGGCGCATACAGCCAATTTCGATGCAAGATTCCAGGAGGCTCATAACGTCTAGAAGATTAGAATGTCTGGCTTGCGATAGACAAGCAAGGCTACATCTCAAGTTGGGCATTCACTTCGGATCTGTTACAACTTTCATCCGCGTCTCATACGCTACGAGTGAAGCTGAAGAAGAACATTTACGACAAAAACAGACTTTCAACAATGCTAGGATTTTGACTATCTCTGAAGACTCGATTTCCCGCACTGTTTTGCCTCGATCAGTGACATACACTCTGGAAGCATCAACAACGACACATTGAATCTCAGCCTTGCTCCTCACTTCGGTTTGTTGAGCATAGCCAAGAACCTCGCGCAAGCATCTTTATCCGTTGCGAACAATCCATGGCTACTCTCCGTGATTTTCGTGGTACCTGGTTGCTGTACGCCTTCCACCGTCATGCACATGTGCTCACACTCCATCACAACGATGACTCCATGCGTGTCGATCGTAGCGTCAATCGTATTGGCGACTTGTGAGGTAAGCCTCTCTTGGGTCTGCAACCTTCTCGCGATCACATCCACGAGGCGAGCAATCTCTGAAAGACCGAGCACCTCGCCGCGAGGCGAGTAGCCTATGTGGGCTTTACCCGTGAAAGGCAGAAGGTGATGCTCACATAGGCTGACGACGTTGATGTCGCGCACAATGACAATGTCGTTGGTATCGACGCCGATGTCGAATTTGGCGTTGTTCAGGATAGTGTTCGGGCTGGGCGTCGCGTAGCCTTGCGTAAGGAGTAGGAGGGCTTTGGCGAAGCGTTGTGGTGTTTGTTTCAGACTTTCGCCGTCAAGATCTTCGTCGACGGTGATGTTTCTCAAGATGCATTGGACGGCTTTGACGATCTCTTGTTCATTCCGAGCTGGCTCTGCTTCTGTGGGAGAGCTGACGGGTGAACTCATTGTGAATATCCTGCGTGTTCTCTGGATGTTCAGAGATCTTCCGAGACATGATGATCGGATATATGTGGCCAGTGTTTGCTGTCTCGGGCCTCTGACTCTTTCAGCTTCTCCATCAGTACAGTAGATTGTTCGGGAAGGCTTTCTTTCGTTCTTGCATGTGGTAGAGACAAATTGAATGCCTACACTAGGCGCATCAACAATGCAGTCAACAGCCAAGCACATGCTAGAACCCTGTGCCAGCCCATGCATCATAGTTTGCACAATGTCTGCTAAAGAAGCTGCAGGAGCTGCAGGAGCGTGACCTGTTACAAGTCAACACAGAACAACAAAGCGATACCTTCCGGCTTGAAGCCTTGCAACATTACCCGTCATAAGGAGAATCCCGGACCCCAATGACGATGCTTGACGAGCCCAAGTCGCTTCTGAGAGAAGGAATTCCAGAATCCGCTTTGATTCGTCCGCTCACAGAGGTAGGATAGACTGCCGGCTTCAAAGTCCTGCCACTAGGAGCTCGGCCAAGCATGGGAGCGGGTATGTGGCTGCAAGGCGGTATCATCCATCTTGGCAGACTTATGGACTTGCATGTGACTCAGTCGTTGGGACGGTGCTGGTCGGTGTTGAGAATGGAGTGGCTTGGTCGTGGGCAATGTTCCAGAGAAGTACAACCCGATATTCGCAGTGGAGGCCTGGATAGGGGAACTTCTTGGGCTTTGAAAGGCGCTGGCACAGGCTTTAGCGTCATCGTCAGCATTGCTTTCCTCGTGTACGCTGCATCCGAGCATTCAGTACGAAGCTGGGTCGCTCCGCAAGACGGCAAAGAATTTGCCTGTTCATATATGCGCAGACTGGAACCGACTGCCAGGATCCTCGACGACACCTCTTCGCTTGACCTCATCTTTTACCACGATAGCGGCCAGTTCCAGCTTTGCGCCACTCTTTACAATACCGGCTTACCGTCTAAAGAATCATGAATGGCAGGATCCTTTTTGAACACACTTCTCGGCGGGTCGACAAGCTTTGCTCGCGCAGATGGCGTTCAAGTGTTCGAGATGCATATGTACGGCATGCCGGCCGCTCCTGAAGGAGCTTGAATGCTGATAATATACATGCCACGAAAGGAAAAGAAAAGCCCATAGAAAAGAGACCGAAGCTCATGCTCAATCACGCCACAGCGTCCCCCGCTCTCATCAGAAACGAAAATGTCCGGAAACTCCTTGTCACATATCTCTTCGTTGGCACGCCCGCAAGGCGAGCGCTCTCATCAGCAGTGGCTCAACAGGCCGTTACGTACGAGCAGAAAGCCTCTTGGGGGACTACCACGAGAAAGCTTCCTCGAAAAAGTCCATTTCCGTGTATTCGCAACGATCGCGCATTGCTCGTCTCACATCATCGCTGAGAGCACCGGTGCCGCAGACGCTGATGGCCATGGCGCCAATTTGAGACTGCTGCTCTTTGGCGATGAGTGCGCTGACTTCTGGGCGACCAGGCAGCATTTGCACAGAAGCACTAGGCGAGTGGATCTCCTTGGTACTGCGAGGCTTGGTGACGAAAAGCAGAATCTTGAGGATCTCGCGACGCTTCTCCATGCCAAGGATAGAAGTCATCCAAGGTCGAATCCATTCCAGGTGCTCAGGCGATTGAATGATCCAGACAAGGACGACTTTCCGTGTAGCGCAAGTGCCGTTGTTGTACGCGGCAACGAGGTCGCGCACGTGAGGGACCTGATGTGTGATGCCCACGCCAGCGGCAAAGAGCATGACCGTACCGTATGATTGGAAGCTCTCGTGCCCGTAAGGTCCCTCGACATATGCGTTCGTCGTCAAGCCGGCTTTGTCAGCGGCCTCTGCCTTCTTGTACAGCGTATCGGTGAACCCAGTGCGACGACGAATGATCAGTGAGGTCGACGACGTCGTCCTCGTGGAGAGGATGTCCTGTCGCGACATGGGCAAAGATTTCTCATTCGCCAGGTCATTGCTCTCCTCGCTCCAGGCGAGCGAGAAGGGATGGCTAGTCCACATGCCAATGCTCGGGATGTAAAGGTAGATGTGCTGGCCAGGTCTGAACCTCCATTTCTTGGCGGTATGCAGGGTGACTCTGATGGCATCACCAGGGAGCGCTTCGATCTGGGCCTTGGTCATGCCACGTCGGCCAAAATTGTTTCGAACAATCAGATAGACTCTGACTAGGCGCTCGAAGATCCAGCAGATCAATGCTCCGAGAAGAATCAATTGAGCAGACATGCCCTCGAGATGCATCCAAACCGCGACAACAGCAGTGATCGCAAGTGCAATATGGAGGTGCAGGAACGTCTCATAAAAGGCATGTCGGACGATCGATGGAGACTGTAGGAGGATGGCACAGAAGGCACAGAATCCAACAGTGCCTGTGAGGATAAAAGTAGAGCTTGCCATGGCTGCTGCAATCATTTTGTAGCCCTTCTCCGCGCCGTTGGTGAAGACCTTGCCACCAAACCAGAACCCAGCATGGGCGGCGGCCTCAAACACACAGATACGTCCAATCCAACGATGTATCATGTTGAAGTCGTTGAAGCTGATGCCCAGCAGAGCGATCAAGGGGTTGTTGCGTCCAGCAAGGAGGAATAGGGGAACCATATTGAGGGTCGCGAGCAGACCGGTACGGCTCAGCCCGGTGTGGTAGAACTGAGGGCTTCCCCAATCAATCTTCCATACTGTGAAGGTGATGTTGAGAGCAAAGTAGCCAAGCAGGAAGAAGGATTGCATGCGTCCAGGAAGAGTTCCCACGTTCATCGCGGCGGAGAGCCGGAATTCCTTGTTGTGTCGGCGTCGGAGCAGTGGCGCGGAGAGCCAATGGCGTTTGAATCGAGCCCATCGCTCGTCAGGAATGCTGAAGTAGCGTTGTCGACCGTCGGAAGAGGTGCCGTGATTGAGGTTGCTCAGGTTTCTCACGTGTTGCAAGAGACGTAGGGTCATACGATAAACGAGGCATATGCCTATGATACCAGCCCATGTCCAGCCAATGTATTTCACCATCTTGTCGTTTATCATGCTTGCCTCCTCTTCAGCCGCGGACTCCTCCTCCGCAAGTACATGGGGAATTGCTGCTGCTAGCAGCGCCCATTCCCAGGAAGCCATATCGAGGCAGGAAGCGACGTCGCTCGCGTGTCAAACGCAGATTCACTGACTCGTCGGACGGCCAATGTCAAGTTGGGTTTCGTAGAGTGTCGTTGCGACTGTGCGAGTCGTGTCCAGCACGACCGTGTGCGGTCTGGGGGTTGGGTCGTAAAGAATGGTTTGTCGCTCGGGCTGTCGACAGCGGTGAACAATTGCAGTGAAGTCGAACGAGTGGATAAGGCCAGCCTGCCGACCTAGGTGGTATTGCGAAGGACACTGGGGAGAGAAGGCGATGGCATGTGGTTGCGCATTGGATAAGGAGGGTGAGTCAAAGCCGGCTTTGTTGTTGTGTGGTATTCTCTTCACGAGCGAGAGAGTCTATGTGAAGCGCGGAATGCTGGAGGGCGCCAGGAGTTGTCGGGCAGGTGACGAGATTTGGCCGTTGACAGCCATGCGATGGCCAAGACTCTACGATCGGGGGTTTCATGTATACGCGAGGAGTTCCAGGGGTGCGTCCACGGTCCACGGCGCGTATTCAGTATGCTTCCCGGATAACCAACGTCAACCTCAACCCTTCACAAAGTTGCTAATGCTGTCCATAAATGACAAGGAGTGAGGCGACTGAAGCAGCTACGTCGTCGCCCTCGACGAGCCGGTGTTGTGTGTGAAGGTCGCAATTGATGGTTATGGCGAGAACACTTCCTGCACACGCTAGTACGCTGATTGAGGCTCGGTCCCACTTTTAAGATGCACGCTGAAACTTAGCGCTTGGTCTTCCACATCCGCCACATCCCCAACCTCGTCGCCCACTCCCTTTATCATGAGGTCGACCATGCCAGACACAAACGAGGCACAAGCACGACGTGCTCTTGAAACGGTCCAGACTCGTCACCGACAGGTGCCATAGCATCTAGGCCACTGCTCCAATCTGTGGGAGGGCCGCAACGTGGTCTGAAGCACAGCGCCACACGGAACTTCAAGTTACACTGCACTGCACGGGACGATTTGCACATGCCTCAGAGAGAAAGAAGCCGTGGGATGGCTCATTTGATTGGTGAGGCCAGGGCCCCGGTGGTCGCTCCAATATCTCAGAAACCAGTCGAGAATCGATCTAAAAAGCAGCAGTGGAGGCATGTTGCACTGTCTTCTCAGTTCGTCCATCATGCGTGACTCTTCTTTCCGGGGCCTGCCAGTCGTGAGAGGTGTGGCTTGCTACTTTGTTCTATTCGCTATAGAGTAAAGTCCGAAGAACATTGGAAACGTTAGCTGCCGGACTGCGACGATTGAAAGATCGAGATTGTCGCAGATACGATGCCTGCCATGAACTGAAGAGTGTGAAATGTAACGGCGTTCAGTCTGGGAGCATGTGGACAGACGGGGCAGGCTGGGTACTGTAGCAATGAAAGTGGGCCACTCGCTATTGTATGGCAGACACTGTCTCTTCTCTCCTGGGGCGACCACACTCACGATCCTAGCAACAGCCACAAGACTGCGGACGAATCGCAGCGATATTTTACACGCTTGGTCGCGAGTGTACATTCTCCTCATCACAGTTACAGTCTAGGCATACCGACGTCTTAAGCCTCCGTACGCAGTGTCCCATTTCCACTGCTAGCCTGCCTGCATGGCCAACAAATCTGGCTCGCTCTTGTCGAGCTGCGCCTGTCTTCGCGGAGTGTATTAAGGCAGCTCCGGACAAACCTGATGGAGTGGTGAAGCCTGTTGGAACGCGGAATCGATCGTGTCGACTCCGAATAGCTCATCGATTGGCCCTTCGTGGCTCTCCGATTGTCTTGCATTTGATAAGTGTCATTGAACGAGAGTGACGTCCCCCGGCCGCTCATCACAGCGCGCACGTGAGTGAACCTTAAAGCTCCTCACTGGTCGCGCTTCCCTGTTTAAAGTAAATGCTGGGAAGGCACGAGTGACGTGGAGGCGTTCTGACGCGCCGCGCTAGTGACTTCCACCAATTTTTGTGGCAGGCACGACCTACAAGCACCCGCCAACTCCACACACACCTCACATCCTCTCGTTCCATACGCCTCTGCGACTTGCCCTCCGATCGAGCATCTCAAATCGTCAAGCACCCGAATACACCAGCATTTGTACATTCGAGACATGCCGCCAAAGAAGAGCAAGACCCGCGCTCGCAGAAAGGCCAGCGATGCGTCAAGCGTATCAGAAGCTCCTTCCACACAGAGCCAGAGCCAACGCACCAAGCGCACCCTCCGATCCGCTACCGCCGAGCAAGAACATGCAATTCTTGACGAAGTTCAAGAAGTGATCGAAGAGGAGGAAGACGAGCTGGTGATTGCCTCCCAGCGTTCTGACAAGCATGTACGCTTCGGCAGTGATGCAGCTTCAGAGGAAGCACACGAAGAGACGACTGCGATGCACATTACACCACACCCACGCAAGATGGCGGGCAAGCGTCGTATGACTGAGTCGCCTTTCGAGGAGGACGGACGAGCGCACAAGCGTTTCAGACGTGTGTCCGTCCGGCACTCCCTACCTGCGTCGCTTTCTCAGGAAGAGGTTGAGACCGACCAGGTGTTGGAAGAGTACGCCGAGTTGGCTCCACTCACGGAGGTCTTGCAGAAGCGGGTGCAACATCGAGCACGCATCCACGAACTCCAGCTTCAGCTCGACCAACAGAGAAAGCTGAAGTCCAAGAGCAAGACCGAAGACATCGAGAACGAACTTGCTCTTCTGCAGGAGGAGGATTTTGGCACTGGATATGACAACCTAGACGAGGACATGCTGGTGCTTGCTAGCCAACAGCAGGTGTGCAAGTCTGAGCCATTTAAGAACTTGTTGGCAGTCGGCGGCAAGGTGACCGAGCAGTCGTCGCTCAGCCAATCTCAATCTCAGACGCGGTCGTACGAGGATACGCGGGATCTAGAGCGAAAGCAGTTCCAGGACGCTATACTTTCGCTGAGCCACGAGGCAAACGAAGCGAAGACCAAGCTCCAGGTCCTGGAAATCGAACTGCAGGGGCTTGGATTCGGAGCTGAGGACTCGTACACGATTTTGACGAACATCAGAGAAAAGTTCACTGGTATCCATGAGCGCCTTCACGGAGTCCTCCATCCCAGTCCAGAAGACTTGTCGAACGAGGTCATGCTCGACGTTGTTGTGTCAAACGTCACAGACTTTGCCGATCGTCTGAAGGCTCAGCATGCACAGCTCGAGGACCAGGACAAGTTCTCAGCTGAGCTTAGTCGACAAATCCATGGACTCATTGAGCACCTTGCCGAGCGCGACCTTCGTATTACACAACTTCTGGAGCAGTGGGATGAACTCGATAAGCAGAACGACAAGAAGGCTCGTGAGATCGAAGAATTGCAGGAAGAGCTCCAGGACATTAGCAATCAAAAGGACACATTTGAAGATGAGCTGGAGGCCAAGACCAAGGAAGTCGATACGCTTGCAGAAGAGAATGACGACCAATCGACCAATCTCGAACGCCTGAAGAGTTCTCTGAAAGATTACCAAGATGAAGAAACCCGCCTCACGCAGCTCATTGCTCAGATGGAGGAGGAGCACAAGACCAGCGTCTCGAAAATGAACCAGGAGCGAGAGCAGACAGTACGCGAGCTTGAGGATCGGTTGGATGAAGAGACGCAAGCGCGTAGTGAAGCTGAGCAGGTCTGCGTGGAACGTCAATCCTTCATCACTGGCCTTGAGCTACAGCTCGAGAAGCGAGATGAAGAGATGGATGCTCTCCGCGACGAGATCGAGGAGCTTAATGCTCAGCGGGATGCTGCCGAGGCAGAAGTCCAGCAAAAAGACTCACAGGTCGAAGATTTGGAGACTCGTGTAGATCGTCTGGATGAAGAGCTATCGGTACTGCGAGCAGAGCTCGAGGAGCTGCGGTCATTGAATGAGGATGAGCGTGCCCAGCATGACGCCGCGAGGGACGAACTCGAGGAACTCAACACCAAGCTCCTTGAGCAGGGCCAACAGGCCAATGAGCTTCGCCAAAAGCTGTTCGAAGTACAGCAGTCGAATGAGAAGAAGATCAAGGAGCTCGAGCAGTTGGCGTCCGAGCGCGATGAGCAGTATCAGAGTGATATCGCTACAGAGGTCGAGCGTAGACAGGCTTCTGAGGAGCTTGCCCAGCAGCAGGCAGCTACGATTTTGGAGGCCGAGACGCGCATCCAGGAATTTGAGCAGGCTGTGGCCGAGCGTGACGAGCGACTAGACGAGCTTGAAGATGAGATTGGTTCAAAGGAAGATACTATCGATACGCTTCAGAACGATCTCGAAGCTGCTGAGCAGCGCCACAGTGCTCAGGTCGCTCAAAACGCGGAGGAAGAGGAGCAACTCACCGCCAGCATCCAAGCACTTCGAGCTACTCTAGCCGAGCGTGAGGACCAAATCACGCAGCTTCGGGATGAAGCCACTGTGACAGCGGATCTGCACAATGGCGAGATGGATGATCGAAACGCGAAGATTGCGGAGCTGAACCACACTGTCGCAGAACTCAAGGAACAAGTCGAAGAGCTTGAGGCCGATAAACTAGGCCTTGAAGGAAGGGTGGACAGCGAGGCTCAACAGATGTTGCAACTTCAGAACGAGAAGGAGGACGAGATTGACAACCTCAAGAAGTTGATTCTCGACAAGCAGGCCAAGATGCTGAAGGTTGAGGAGAAGGCAGTGGAGGCGGATCAGCGTTGGCAAGAAGTGCTAGAATCTCGAGATGCTGAGATTGCAATGCTGCGTGAGACGGAACAAGAGGTCAATGAGACCGTCACCACTCTGACGACTGAGCGAGACACGCTTCGCAGCCGGTTCATGAAATACGTGCTGGAGAAGTCTGCGGAGATCAAGAAGCTCAAGGCTGCGGTGAACGCTTCGACGGAGCAGATGCTCGAGGAGGACGAAGATGTGCTCCAAGAGCTTCGAGCTTTTGGAGACACTGTTTCGACCACGGTCAGCAACACGCAGGTGGTCCAAACAAAGACTCGAGGACGCAAGAAGCGTGTGGTTGACAGCGGCATTGGTTTGGAGAACGGCGAGGAGGAGTCAATGGCGTTGTGATGGTTTGTGCTTGATGGGAGCGACGAATGAGGGGCCGAATGACAGGAGAGAAAGAGGGTATTGTTGAAGCTTGTTCGCGAGGGAACAGGCACTCTCAGATGCATTAGATTGTCACGGTGGAGCGTGTAGAACATGGCTTAGCGACGGGAAAATGTTTCTTGATGTTTGTAAGTGATCAAGGGTAATGAACAGCACATCCATACACATCGAAGTCCTCAATTTTTTCCAAGCAAAATTGACTCTCAACCAAGGCCCGACGTAAGGCAAACCAACGCTGATCCGTAGCTCGTCGAAGGTGTCGGAGAATTGGTTCAGTGATGTCTCGAGGGCAGAGCGTCATTTAGGCTATGGTCATTCGGCAGGCCAGAATGGGGAAGCCAATGCTCGAGCGCCTTCCAGCGTTGAGCAGGACGTGTGCTATTACGGGGACGAAGCCGTTCATCGCCCAGCCAACTTTAATAAAAGAAGACCAGACTTGAGCAAAGGACCAACGTGGCAGCATGCGGACGGCAGATCTCGCGCCTATCCGGCTATGGTATACGACCGGAGGCCAGGTCGAGTTCTTCCGTTTGCAGGCCCTGCAGCAGCGGCCGGGAGTCAAGGGAAGGGAGTCGAGGGCTGGCAGTGTACCTGTACCTGACGCGGCGAAAGCAAGCGTGGCCCGCCCGACGAAGCTGCGAAGAGCACGAGGTGCACGCAGAGCTTGATGAGCATCTGTGTCAGCACTTGGTAATGCGCAATGGCAGCATCCACTGCCTCCGGCGCTGCCGCGAGGGAGAGGATGGGGAAGAGGAGGAGAAGTGATGGAGAAGCGACAGTCAGGTAGAGCAGCGCATCAACCTACAGTCGCACATTGCCTCAACCACCTCACCGTCACTCACCACACACCGCCGTAGCAGCAGCAGAGAGTTGAGCGTGAGCGTGAGCCGATCCAATTCCGCTGGGATCTTCAGACGCCGAAGTCTCGTTTCTGGTGGGGCTTCACGTCACTGGAAAAAGTGCACATCTCCCACAAGCTCTTCCGTTCTCTTGCTCCTTCCACCCGCACATCTACCTCCCTTCCATCACACACACCGCAACGATGGGCTACGATAAGACTGACGAGTTGGCCATCAACACCATCCGGACGCTGGCCGTGAGTCTGCCCCATCCCGCTCAGCTGTTTTCTGCTGCTCAACTCACCCCGCCATGCCGCATACCGCCCCTCAACCCTTCGTCTGAGCCGCAATGCCACCATCACAAGCCATTGTCACTGACCCAGCGTCCCCCTTAGGTCGATGCCACGTTCAAGGCCAACTCTGGCCACCCCGGTGCGCCCATGGGCATGGCCCCCGTCGCCCACGTCCTCTTCAACAAGTTCATGACCTTCAACCCCAAGAACCCCAAGTGGTTGAACCGCGACCGATTCGTCCTCTCCAACGGCCACGGCTGCATGCTCCAATATGCCTTGCTGCACTTGTTCGGCTACGGCGTCTCCATCGACGACCTCAAGAACTTCCGCCAGGTCGATAGCATCACTCCAGGTCACCCTGAGAGCCACGACACACCCGGCATTGAGGTCACTACCGGTCCCCTGGGCCAGGGTTTCACCAATGCCGTTGGTCTTGCCATGGCTCAGGCACACACTGCCGGTGTCTTCAACAAGCCTGGCTTCGACATCGTCAACAACCACACCTACGTCTTCTTCGGTGATGGCTGCGCCATGGAGGGTGTTGCCAGCGAGGCTGCCTCGACCGCCGGTCACTTGCAGCTTGGCAACCTGATTGCCATCTACGACGACAACCATATCTCTATTGGTGAGTGATACAATACATGGTTCGTGAGGTGACTGGAAGCTGACTTGCCCAAGACGGCGACACCAAGTGCGCTTTCACTGAGGATGTCACCAAGCGATTCGAGGCCTACGGCTGGCACGTCCAGTGGGTCAAGGACGGTGACAGCGACTACGCTGGCATCGAGGCCGCCATTGCCAAGGCCAAGGAGGTCAAGGACAAGCCATCCATGATCCGATTGACCACCACCATCGGCTTCGGCTCCAAGCTCCAGGGCACCGGCGGCGTTCACGGCAACCCCCTCAAGGAGGACGACTGCAAGCAGGTCAAGGAGAAGTTTGGCTTCGATCCATCAAAGACGTTTGTCGTCCCGCAAGAGGTGTACGACATGTATCACAAGCACGCCGCTGAGGGTGCCGCTGCTGAACAGGAGTGGAACCAACTGCTTGAGAAATACGCGAGCGAGCACAAGGAGCTCGGCGCCGATCTCAAGCGTCGTTTGACCGGCAAGCTGCCAGAGGGTTGGCAAAACAAGCTCCCGGTCTACAAGCCTACCGACAAGGCCGTTGCTTCGCGTAAGCTGTCCGAGACCGTTCTCGAGTCCATCTACGAGGCCGTCCCAGAGCTCCTCTCTGGTTCTGCCGACTTGACTGGCTCCAACAACACCCGCTGGAAGAGCGCTGTCGACTTCCAGCCACCAAGCCTCGGCATTGGTGAGTGGAGCGGCCGTTATGTCCGCTATGGTGTGCGTGAGCATGCCATGGCTGGTATCATGAACGGTCTGTCTGCATATGGCACCATCATCCCAGCCGGTGGCACTTTCCTCAACTTCGTCTCCTACGCAGCCGGTGCCGTTCGCCTCTCCTCGCTCTCACACCAGCGTGTCATCTACATCGCTACCCACGACTCTATTGGTCTTGGTGAGGATGGTCCAACTCACCAGCCTATCGAGACTCTTGCCCACTTCCGCGCTCTACCAAACATGATGGTGTGGCGTCCAGCTGACGGCAACGAGACCTCGGCCGCATACTATGTCGCTCTCACCTCTCAGAGCACTCCTTCGATCTTTGCCCTCACCCGTCAGAACCTCCCACAACTCGAGGGCTCCACCATCGAGAAGGCCATCAAGGGTGGTTACGTCGCGCTCGAGGACTCGGCAGCCAAGATCACCCTCGTTTCCACCGGATCAGAGGTCGGTATCTGTTTGGAGGCTGTCAAGTACCTCAAGGACAACCACAGCATTGCTGCTCGTGTTGTCTCGATGCCTTGTGTGGAGGTCTTTGACGCCCAGCCCAAGGACTACAAGCTGTCCGTCATTCCAGACGGCATCCCAGCCCTCAGCGTTGAGGTTATGAGCACCCTCGGATGGGAGAAGTACTCGCATGAGCAGTTCGGTCTCAACAGATTTGGTGCTTCTGGTCCATACCTCGAGGTCTACAAGGTCAGTTGACTAATCATTCCAACAAAGAAGACACAGTTCTAACTTTCCTCGACAGAAATTCGAGTTCACTCCAGAGGGCATCTCCAAGCGTGCCGTCGCCACCATCGACTTCTACAAGGACGTCAAGCCCCTGCGCTCCCCTCTCAACCGCGCCTTCCAGCAGCTCATCTAAGACAGCGTTGTTGGGTATTAGATCTGGGACGTCGGAGTTTTCTCGCTGGGGAAATAGTGCATACCCTGAAAAGAATACTCTCTTGTGGCAAAGGTAGTGGATAGATAGGAATGTTACGATGAAATGGTCTTGAAACAAATGCGTGAGCCTTGCACTTCTGAACATGCTGCTAGATTTCGAACACGGGACCGGCCTCCCTTCCAGGGCCTGCTCCATTCCTCCTCAAGTCCGCCATGTCGACTTTCCAGCCCTTCCAGTTATCTAGCCCTCGTTTGACCTCTTTGACCCTTTCAATCCTCCGCTTCTGCTCCTCCTCCTGCGCCAGGCGGAACGCCTCTTCATCGAAACCCCCATCATCACTCATCAGCCCGACCGATTCCGCCCGATCCCTACCAGCACTTTTCCCACTCGGCGGCTCTCTCGGTCGTCCCGTGAAGGCCGAAATCCCAGACGTAATCACATCCTGGAACGTGCTCGTCTGTCTGCCAGGCATGTAACCACCACCACTCCCTCCTCTGCCGAGACCAGGGCTATAAGGACCGTTAAGGTCGACGTCTTCGTACCCAGGTTGTGGTGCGCCGTCGTCCATGCCGGGTTGTAGCTCGGCTCTCTTGTCCCTCCAGACGCCTCGTCTCAGATCGAAGTTCTCGGCCTCGAGGGCGCGGATCCGGGCTTGTAACTGACCAGACTCGGTCTCCTCCTCACCGAGCTCGAATTCCGAGGCGTCGCGGACATGCGAAGGGCGGTCTCGTTTCTTGAGCTGTGCGCGGAGGTCGGCGAGTTCTTTGTCTTTGTGTTGGGAGACGGTGGAGGCTTCTTTATGGAGTTTCGTAAGGGTTTCGATTTTCTGCTCGAGACTCGTGGCGCGGGTTGCGGCGGCGTCGAGGGCGGTATTTGCGCTGCGGAGGTCGGACTCGAGGACTGTGATGCGTTTGGTCAGGGCTTCGGGGTCTTCGTTGGCGGCTTTTGTTTCGTCCGAGGGGAAGGCGATGGAGACTTTGAGGGCGTCGAGTTCTTTTTGGACGGATTCGGTGGCTGTTTCGGCGGTTTGGGCGCGGGAGGTGAGGTCTGCTAGGGAGGAGTCGCGGGTGGTGAGGGTTGATTCGAGGGTGGAAAGTTGATTGCGGAGGTTGCTGATGTCGAGTTCGAGGGACTCGATGGTGGAGGTTTTGCTTGCCAGTTGCTCAGTGACGTCTGGAGATGTGCCTGAGGGACGGCGAGTTGGGCCTTTGGCGGCTTGTTGTGCTTGTGAAAGTTGGCGTTGTACGGAGGCCAGTTCGGTGGTTAGCCGGTCGGCCTCTTTGGCCTTTGCTCTGAGTTCGGCGACATCGCTGCGACCTTCGCGCAGGCTCTCTAGCTCTTCTTCAGCCTTTGAGAGGTGAGCGGTCCCTTGCTCGTGCTGTTCCTTGAGTGTCGTGTTCTCCTTCTCGAGCTCTTCGATCCTGGCGGCCTGCTTACGATACAGCTCTTGGACTTCAGCTTGAGGACCAGAGCCTTGTCTGAAGGACTCGGAGCGCTGCTTTGATTTCTGCGACTCCGATGCTGCCTCAGTAGCGTCCCCCTCCCCAGTGTCTTCAGCCTTGGTATCTTCGTCCACTGCCTGGTCCGCTGCAGCTGCCTCTGTGGTATCTTCTGTCTCTTCTTCTTGTTTCGACTCTTCAGCCTTGTCCGCAGGCTTCTTCTTCCCGCCTTTTTTGCCCTTCTTCTGCTGCTCCTTTTTCAATTGTTCGAACTGTCACATGTCAGCTACAGGCATAGCTCACGGGGTCGCGTTGAAGTGTGAAGGTACTCTTTTCTTCGCCGCAGCAAGCTTCTCTGCTTTCTCCTTTTCCTCGTCGGCCATCGTTATATTCCAGAAATCGTCGTGAGTGGTTGTTTGGCTTAGAGTTCCAGAGGCATTGAGGCCAGGTGGTAGCGTGTAGTTCATGGACCCTGAAAGCGTGTGAATGCCTCAGGCAGGAAAGTCTATAAAAGCGAAATTGATTATAGAGTAAGGAGATGAGAACCGATCAGATAGAATGGTTTCCTGGTCTACAGCACGTAACGACTATTTGTATCATCGCTGTAGAGCTTTTCACAGTGCTCCAATTCCTCGAACGACTACTCATTTTGGAAGCTCATGCCATCTTCGTGAGGGCATAAAAGCGTCTCCTTCTGAAACTCCTCGTTCCATCCTTCGCGATCGCGCCGAACTCGTTTACAGCATGTGCTGTTCGACACATTGGCCTCCTATTACCCTGTCCACCTCGAAAACTTCAAGCACGGTAGACGGCATTCGCACAAGCCTGGTGCGGTTTGCAACAGTGATCGCTTCAAGGACATGATGCGGTATGGTGTCCGGCAAGCTTGCATGCAGGTCCGTCAGAAGCTGAGACGTCCCGACCCGGCTATACGTCACTTAACGAGCATTGTTGCGGTCGTGGGTTACCCTTTCTTGTCGGTACGATCTTGACACGATGTCGATAACTTCCGTGGGGTTGAAGAGATCCCACGAAGCCAACTATAGTATCGCCGAAGACAGCACTGCTGCTGTGAGATCCACTTTTGACATCGAGCTTTGGTACGGACTGGTGTGGATTCGACACTTTTGTCATCTCCAATTCAAGGCCGTCCAGGAGTTCAATGGTGGTCGCACTCAAGAAGGCTGTTTCGCGGCGATCGGGCTGTTGTCGTTGGTACTGGCGCGATCTCTCACAGGGGCCATAGTTCCCACTTGCTCGTTGTACCATCTACGTATCTGTTGCGCACCGCGTCAGCACTCTTCCCATCAAGATGAGCGATGTCGGGTTGTCTCACCCCATCGAAAGGGGTTCTCCCCTCATCAACCTCCAGAAACAACACGCCATATGTGAGAACGAATAGAATGCTTCCCCATTGTACCAGCTTGACTCCCTTCGTCCAGTTGGGCCTTGCCCACTTCAGCTTCGTCCTTCTCCTATAACGGCGCTCGAGTCTGAACTGATGCTTTTGCGAGAGCTTTGTGAAGTCCGGGGGCCATGTCTTCTTGCTCCGGTATGGGTTCGTCTTGATCGTGAAGGGGAACTTGGGTGCGAATTCGGGGACCTGAGGCGCTCTGCGGAACAGGCCCGCGAAGAGGTTCGACATGTCGGCAATCCTGAGGCTACAGCTTGTATGAGCAATGCGTGACTGTGTCTTGATGACACTCTCAATGCCTGGTCGTGGCGCCGACGTAGAATGTGAGTCGAGCACGTCTGAGTCGCGGAGGAAGAGTGAACATTGAAGCTCGGAGCCCATCCCCCACAAGCCGACTTGGGTTGCTTCAAGCTGCAGCAGAAGATTTCCATCTACTCACACAAATTCAGTCAAGGAACCCGTGACTCACCACGTCGC
Source organism: Zasmidium angulare (assembly GCA_002786045.1). Lineage (NCBI taxonomy): Eukaryota > Fungi > Ascomycota > Dothideomycetes > Mycosphaerellales > Mycosphaerellaceae > Zasmidium > Zasmidium angulare. The sequence goes on from NHNX01000015.1 coordinate 360,331, forward strand.
TCTTTCGATTCATAACTTTGCCACGGCTGCGTGGTTTGCGCATACAATCCAACACATACGCGACCATGGCAGCCGTCCAGGCCACTAAGGAGGCCCTGGCCCCCGCACAGCAACCCATAGGCACCTTGAAGATCGAAAACACCGAAAAGAGAGATACCCTGATCGCGAGCGAGAAGAAGTACCAGCAAAAATGGCAGCAAGACAAGGTCTTCGAGTCGGATGCGCCCACTTTGGAGGAGGTTCCCTTCCATGCAATTGCTCCCGCCGAGCTCAGAAAGAAGCACCCCAAGTATATGGTCACCATGGCATACCCATACGTCAACGGCACACCACATGCAGGACACGCATTCACTGCGAGTAAACTCGAGTTCTCGATCGGCTGGGCGAGAATGCAAGGCAAGAGAGCTCTTTACCCACAAGGCTTCCACTGCACTGGTATGCCCATCAAGGCATGTGCAGACAAGCTTGTTCGCGAGATTGAGATGTTTGGGCAGAACTTCGAGCGATGTCCAGTCGATGAGGTAAAGGAGAATGCGGACCCCAATGGTGCACCTCCGGCACCCACGCAGTCGACAACCAAAGAGGATGTGACAAAGTTCACGGCAAAGAAGAGCAAGGCGGCTGCAAAGGTCAATGTTGCTTTGAAATATCAGTTCCAGATCATGCTTGCTTTGGGCATACCGGTAGATGAGATCCACAAGTTCTCTGATCCGCAATACTGGCTGCAGTACTTCCCTCCGCTTTGGAAGCGGGATCTCAACGCCATGGGCTGCCGAGTTGACTGGAGACGATCATTCGTCACCACAGACGCCAACCCTTACTACGACGCCTTTGTGCGTTGGCAAGTAAACCGCCTGAAAGAGATGGGGAAGATCAAGTTTGGCAAACGGTACACTGTCTACTCTCCTAAGGACGGACAAGCATGCATGGACCACGACAGACAGACTGGTGAAGGTGTCGGTGTTCAAGAATACACTGCGCTGAAGTTGCGAGTCAAGGACTGGGCTGATGAAGCCAAGAGCAAAGTTGAGGGCAAGATACCGGAGGGCGGTAACGTGTACTTCGTACCTGCCACTCTCCGGCCAGAGACCATGTACGGACAGAATTGCTGCTTCGTTGGGCCAAACATCACATACGGTATCTACGAAGTTGAGAAAGGCACGGAGTACTACTTCATCTCGGATCGCGCCGCAAGGAATATGGCCTTCCAAAACATCTTTCCACAATGGGGAGTATTCCCGAAGGTTGCTGAGCTGCAAGGGTCCGATGTCGTTGGTACCCTCGTCGATGCGCCTTTGTCGGTCAAGAAGGACGGTGTGCGCATTCTTCCTATGGAGTCAGTAAAGTCAACGAAGGGTACTGGTGTGGTAACAAGTGTGCCATCCGACTCTCCCGACGACTATGCCACCTGCCTTGATCTTGCCAAGAAGGCAGAGTACTACAAGATCAAGAAAGAGTGGGTGGACCTGGACCTTCTGCCGATCATTGAGACTCCTACGTACGGCAATCTCACCGCAAAGTATTTAGTCGAGACGATGAAGATCAACTCGCCCAAGGATGCCAAGCAGCTGGCTGAAGCCAAGGATCTTGCGTACAAGGAGGGCTTCTACAAGGGCAAGATGATCTATGGTGACTTCAAGGGCAAGACTGTCGAGGAGGCCAAGCCTCTAGTGCGGCAACAGCTCCTGGACTCCGGTGATGCCTTCGCGTACGCCGAGCCGGACGGTCAAGTCATCTCGAGATCCGGTGACGAGTGCGTTGCTGGACACTTGGACCAGTGGTTCATGAATTATGGTATGCCAGAGAAGTCAGGCGACGAGAAATGGCAACCTGCAGTGCTGAAGCATGTGCAAAACGAGGATCACGAGGGTCTGAATACCTTTTCTACCGAGACCAAGAACGCTTTCGTTCAAGTTCTGGACTGGTTGGCCCAATGGGCTTGTGCAAGAAGCTACGGCTTGGGCACGAAGCTGCCGTGGGATCAGAGCCAGCTCGTTGAGAGTCTGTCTGATTCTACTATCTACATGTCGTACTACACCATCGCCCATATGCTACACAAGGACATTTTCGGAAAAGAGAAGGGCGAGGCCAACATTGCACCGGAGGAGCTCACAGACGAGATCTGGGACTGGCTGTTCTGCCGGGCAGACAAGATTCCTCAAACCTCAATCAAAGAGGAGACTCTCCACCGTATGCGTCGAGAGTTCGAGTACTGGTATCCACTCGACTTGCGAGTTTCTGGCAAGGACTTGATCCAGAATCACTTGACCTTCTTCCTCTATGTGCACATCGCGATGTTCCCACCAGAGTACTGGCCGCGTGCAATCCGTGTGAACGGGCATCTGATGTTGAACGGCGAGAAGATGTCAAAGTCGACAGGCAACTTCTTGACGCTCGCAGACTCCATCAGCAAGTTCGGTGCCGATGCCACACGGATTGCTTTTGCAGACGCTGGAGACACAGTCGAAGACGCCAACTTTGACGAGACCGTAGCGAACAGCAATATCCTGCGTCTGTATGAGCTACGGCAATGGTGTGAAAGCGTCGTTCGCGATGCCCGCCTGCTCAAAGATGGCGAAACATACGCACAAGTGAAGGAGAACGAGAGGCATAAGAATAACGATGCGATTCTCCGAACTGGCGAGAAGATCTTCTGGGACGAAGTTTTCGAGAATGAGCTCAACGGTCTCGTCAGGGAGACGGGAAAGCAGTACGACTTGACTAACTACAAGGCAGCTTTGAAGAGCGGCCTGTACGACTTCACTTCGTCACGAGACTTTTACCGCGAAGCGACCAAGGCTGCTGGTGTTGGTATGCACCAAGACCTCGTCCGACGCTACGTCGAGCTGCAGGCGTTGATGGTCACTGTGATCGCACCACACTGGGCAGAGTACATTTGGCTCGAAGTCTTGGGCAAGCCAGACTCTGTGCAGAACGCCCGCTTCCCGACTGTACCCGATCAGCAACCCAACTTGACTGCTGCCCGCGAGTACGTGCGTAACACCAGCAGCAATATCACCAGTGCAGAAGGTGCGCAGCTCAAGAAGATGCAGAAGGGCAAGCAGACGTCGTACGATCCGAAGAAGGAAAAGAAGCTGTCTGTCTTCTGTGCGCTGAAGTACCCAGCTTGGCAAGACGGCGTCATCGACATTGTGCGTCAGAACTTCGCGGACATGAAGCTAGATGTTGGTGCAATCTCGAAGTCGATCCCCAAGGCCGAGAGCAAGCGTGCGATGCCATTTGTGCAAGTGCTCAAGAAGAGCCTAGAGGGTGGAATTGAACCCAGCACCGTCTTCGAGCGGAAGCTGGCATTCGATGAGGTCAGTGTGCTGAGGGAGATGGTCCCGGGACTGCAGCAAACAATTCAGAAGTGCGCTGTGATCGAGGTCATCGTCGTGGAAGAGGAGGGGAAGAAGGGCAAGGTAGTGGCAGGCACCGCCGGTGTCAAGGTAGGGGAGGAGAGAAGCGAGCTGCCGCAATCCGCTGAGAATGCGGTGCCTGGTCAGCCGACCTTCTTCTTCGAGAACGTGGCTGGTGCATAGGCGGTGCGTCCACTGTAGAAGTAAACGAGGCATGAAAAAGAATCGCTTGTTAGCAAATGTCGTTTCACTGTTGCTGCCTTCCTTTCATTGGTTCGTCAGATGCCGAAACCAGCTCGCGTGCGGCCGTCGGCTTCTTCATCGATAGCTCCCCACGCCGGCCTTGACTTGACTTCATGCCATCCACGATCGAGAGTACATGTAGGTAGCGGCTACATAGGCCTGACCGCATAGTCCCGCCCACCATGATCAACGCGGTCTTGGTATTCAACAACAATGGCCAGCCACGCCTGACCAAATTCTACACTCAACTCGTAATTTGATCTGCAGCACCTGCATTCGAACCATAGCTGACTCTTGTGCAGGACACCTCCGTCCAGCAACGCCTCCTCTCCGAGATCTTCACTCTCGTCTCCACCCGACCCTCTAGCTCCTGTAACTTCCTGCCTCTCCCGCCGCTCCTCGCTCCTGCCACCAGCACCACCCAGACCAAGCCCGGCGAGCAACACAACGACGCCCCATCGCTCGTCACATATCGACACTACGCGACCCTCTACTTCATCGTCATCTCCACGTCCACTGAGTCCCCACTTGCACTCCTCGATCTCATCCAAGTCTTCGTCGAAGCGCTGGACAGGTTGTTCGAGAACGTCTGCGAGCTGGATCTGATCTTCAACTTTGAGACGCTGCATGCGGTGCTTGGAGAGATGATTGTGGGTGGCGTTGTGGTGGAGACGGGGCTGGAGAAGGTTGTTGAGGGGGTGAAGACGCAGGGACGGGTCGCGAAGAGGCCTGTTAATGAGGGCAGAGGAGGAGTCGGTGGTTTGGGGCAGGGGATCTGGGTTGGCAGATGAAAGAGCCGGGTTTTCGAATGGGAGAGAAATGATTGGAACGATCACGACATTCATGTGACAGCCAACATGAAGTCTATGGACAAAAACGACCCGTATGCCGCACATGGCGCGCGCCAGGAATTCCGGCCTGCCGTACTCCAAGGCGGTGACCTTGGCACAGACACAACTGAAGCCCGCATTCTCCGAAGAGTTGGGCAAAGGAAGATTTGACAATACAGACGCTGGGTTCTGCAAAGCGGCATGACTTAGTGAGGACGGTGTGCACGTCACACGCCACAACACGAAGGGACCGACAGACAATGACGGCCAATGGCGACGACATCCTGGCCCCGCTACAATGCACAAAGGTGCGGAGAAAGAAATACATGCATTGTTCCCGCCTCGGCATACTATTCTTACGTGTGTCTGCCTTTGTTGAACAAGCTGCATGTCTTCATCCTTTGTCATGCAGGTCTTTTGCCTTTGACAATGCACCACGCGTGAAAGAGCATATTAACGAACGACATGCCCCACAAGATACCGTCTCCTACTTGAATCAAACGCCTTTCAACTATCACATTTGGAAAAATTTGCACGGTGTATCGCTAGCTGGCCTAGCCTCATTTTGACACAACGCAAACATCGAACGTCGACATAGAACACTTCCAACAACTCTACGTTCGGACAACCAAACAAATTCGATCATCATGCCGTCCACTACCTTGCAGACACAGAGCAAGAGGCAGAGACTTGCTGACCTCGGTCGTGCAGTCGCCAACAGTGCTCATTCCCAGCGTTTCCTCCGTGTATCAAGAACGAAGGCAGCCATCTGGAAGACCAGCCTGAACAAGGCTCGCCGCCAGTGGAAACAAGTCCGCAAGAATAAGAGAAGCACAAGACGAGAGACCGTGTTCGATTCAATGTATCCAATCGGCCATATCTCTAGCCCGATTCCCCTGGGTCTGTTGCAGGACACTCCGCAGCCGTCCCCAATGCCATTTCAGGCCCGAAACAGCAGAGATTCAGCGACCCCATCTGTCGCTGTCACCACGCCAACGCCTTCGAATTCTCAAAAAGACCAAGGAAACCGACAGTCTCGATATACCATCCATCAAGCCACGGTGCCATCGCCATTGTTCTACGAACATCCTGTTGAGCGACCTCGTATCCTGTTCCGCCATCCAGTGTCCTGCGTCATCGAACCCCGTGATACTGCATACACAACTCATTCATCAAGCGACTATGGCGCTGGCTCAGACGTCGACTCCGCGGAGTGGTCTACCAGGCTGACTGTACGGTCCAAGTATGCGTTGAGCGACCACAGCGCTGATTCTACGCCAAATACGGCACAGTTCCCCGGCCAGGTGAATCCCAGTGAGATCGCCAAGTGCAGGAAATCTCCAACGACAAAGCATTTGTCTAACAACATGTTAGATGACCACCATCCCTCAGATCGAGATCAGCTCTTCAGTCAACGAGACCGCCCCGCCCAAGAACTGACTCCCGCGCCCAGGCCGGCTTCTATGCCTCAAACTCCTTCGCTATCCAAGCCTATCAGAACAGCAACGCGGCCGGTGACAACTTTCTTGGATCCCGGAAGTCTTTCTCCGGTGCAGGAGAGCCCTGAAAACAGCCCACGTCGAGGCAACTTCAAGCAAGGTCCCGCGCTGCCATTCATCCCGTATGGTGAAAGCATTGGTGGGGTGAGAAAAAGCATCTACGTTATTGCTGGAGTTGCGGAAGAGCCAGAACAGTCTGGTGTCGCAGCTGTCTCTCCAATTCATCACGAGAGCCCCATCGGCACGCCACTCCATGAGGACTTCCAGGGGCCGCAAGTCCCACCTCTCGCATACCCTGGGACGGCGAACATGGACGACTTGAGGAACAGCATAATCGGCGTCTCAGGCGACCTGGAAAAGCCACAACAGCCTATTGAACGTGCGTTGGCCATGTTGGAGGGTAAGCTCCCACCCGTTCAAGAACCGTCCCGAATGGCTGACTCGCAAGACATGGCCCGCGACAGTGTGTATCCGGGCGTCACGACATATCGGTCAGTCAAATACGAGTCATACCATCCGGACAGAAAACTCAAGGGTAGGCCTGTGCCTGCAGTCACAATGGGTCGTTCGAGACCTACGACTCCAGCTACGCCTCAACGTCTCTCGAAGGGCAAGCAGGCTGCGGATTCGGATGTGCAAAGGAATCTTGCGAAGGCTCGTGCAGAAATCAAGAGAAAGCACAATAGACTTTCGAAGATGCTTGACGGTGGTATACCGACGACCCCGGCTACGGTCAGCGAGCATGGCTCATTATGGAGAGATGACCGTTCTGAGTACCTCGGGACTAACCAGTGGATACCGTTGCAACCATCAGCAATCGTGCGAAAGCCAGTGGCCAAGCAGTCGTCGCAAAAGGGTTCCAGCACGGAGAAGCCTCTCCCCAGGCTACCTCAGAGCACCAAGACCGCTGACCAACCCCAATCAAGCACTCCAAAGTCCTCCGGCAGAATCACAATCCTCGAACAACGCATCGCCGATCTCGAGACCCAACTTGCTCGCAAGACGAACGTCTCAGCTGCGGCTGCAGGAGCCCGCGCCGCCGCAACTCTGCATTCTGCAATGGCCGCTGGCAGCAGTGTGCCGCGTGGACCTCATCGTGCGAGACCTTCGAGGAAGAAGGATATCCATCACGAGGAGAGTCAGGCTCAGACGAAGCAGCCTTCGGCGGGATCGATCTTGCGAGATGTGGTTGGTTTGACTAGAGCTAAGTTCTTTTAGGTTGATTATGGCTCGCCGCTGGGAGGGAAAATCGTGGCTACACAGGGAGGCACGGTCGCAAGTAATGATAGTTTGAGTATGTTATCTGTACCACGAACTGAAAGGGGAATATTCATTTTGGTCACACTCGTTGAGAGTGATTTCTCAATTGTCACTGTCTACCTTCCAGCGGATCCATGCTAACTTTTTCTTCGCTCGCTTCGCTTTCCAATCGTTTTGGTGAGGTGTGTGGTGACAACCATGCCTACCGTTTTGGTAAAGACGGGATCCAGCCTCGACCATGCCCCCTTTCTAGATTGTGGAAATCAAGTCACGAAAACATCCAAGAGCCTCCAACTGGTGATTGAGGCCAGATCACTGGAGGAAAACCAAAAGAAAAGAAAAAACAAAGTCAATATGAAACCATGGGCCTGATCCCGTCCTCTCCTAACCTGTCCTGTCCTCTTGCTGTTGTCTCCTCGTGGTATTGTTCGTGTCAGAATCGTATCGTATGCCGGCCGAGTGGTCTCGTGAATGGAAGACTCGTGTGTACTGGAAGGGAAAAACAAATGTTGAGGTCTCTGCATCGCAAGAGAAGCCATGGTGTTGAATCTTGGCTTTACCTGCTGCTCGCGAATGCAAGGTTTCCATGTCGTCGTCGGGAGCATTCTGTCTGTTGTTGGGAAAGGCAATGCTGCGGTTAGACGTCAATCTGCTTCTGGTAGATCTTGAATGGGGAGGGAGTAGATGGCACGGAGAGAGAAGGGGTTACATACGCTCACATCCTCGAGGGATGTGATGTGCGGCTTATTGGCGTACGTGGTGGCCGAGCGAAGTCGTCGATGATCGTTTTTCGTGTCGATTTTGAGATGATGGGAGACGAGGCTGTCTTTCGGATCACTCATTGAGCAGATCCATCAGCTCATTACTGACGAGCCGACAGCCCTCATCGTCGTCAATCTCAATTTCCGCAACAGTATAGTTGCGCCAGAAGACCTCGTGCTCAGTGGGCGTCTCGGGATAGAAGTCCTCGAACGGGTATTGCGGGACGACAGTGCGCTGCATCCAATTGACCGTGTTGTTGCCAGACACACGAGGAAGGCCGAGGAACCGTCCATGCAGGCGGTCAGTGGAGATTCGATCGTCGCCTTCGTACTTGGCCTCCTCGCGGCATGGCCATTCGGCGACCTCCTTTGGAGTATACTCTCTGTTGCTTGTGATGTTCTCCCACCGCCACCGCTCGATGTTCCGACGCCAGGGCTCGAGGTCCCAGTGGCATACATCGACGTCGACGTCCCAGCGGCGTTGCTGGAAATTATGACAGAAGATCGTCTCCTGCGAGAGAACGATGGAGCGGTTATTCTCAAATCCAGTGCCATCGCCATATCCAGTGCCGACACAGCCATTCAGCGCGGGCCTGGCCTCGATGGGATCAGGGATTGGTGATAGGCCCTGAAGCTCTCGCTCCTTGGTCTCCTTAACGAGGCGGGCTTCGGTCTTCATGGCCTGCTTGTGCAGGTCTTGAGCGTATGCCTGCTTGTGCTCGTCGATGTCATAGTCGAGCGGCCAGGCGAAGGACTTCTTGCATATCTTCTCGCGGGCGTAGTTCGATCGGCGCAACTTCTCTTGCTGCTTCACTTTCGGAGCGATCCACTTGCGGGATTGCGAGTGCATGTCTTGGTGATCGGTCTAGGCGGGCCAGGAAAGTGAATCTTCTGCGACTTGGGTTAGCTTTATAATCGGCTGAGGCCTGCTCTTATACTCACTTTTTGTGTCGCAGTGGACTATCAAGACTTTGTTCTTCGTGTCGGTTGGTGAAGTTGGTAGATTCCAGCGATGTAGTCACAGATGTTGAGCGAGATTTGGGATGAGTCGAAGGTCGCTTTGACGACGCACTCTTTTGCGTATGCGGTCGTATGTTAATCTTCTCAGGTGAAAGTCGAGAGTAGAGGAATTCCTCACTACTCACGAATGCGGATTTTCAGATGACTGAGGTCTTGACGTATTGTTAGCAAGGCCAGTGAAAGAAGGCCTTGTGCCGTGTGTTGAACGTCTCGACGGACGCCTCGGTTGCGATCCCGTGAGTTTCCGTCACAATGCGAGCGTCACTCGTGTTTGGAGATTTCAGTGAACGGAGCCGCGGTCGCGCCGACTTGCTGTGTTGGATGGTGCCTGAACTGAAGATGTGTTCTCTACTCGAGAGCATATGGTCGATGTGAGAGATACCTGTCGGTATAGTCTGCGGCTGTAAAGAGTGGTTAATAGCGAAACAGGCGCTCACGGCACGATCATGCGTGACGGCGGCTGTGAGGCGACGGCGGCAGCCGGCGGTATCGCGAGTGTCTGGAAGCGGGTGTTGTAATGGAGTGTCCAGAGCTGGCCAAGGATGGTGGAGATTGGTGTTGGAGAGGTTGAAGCAGTCGTGTTGTTGGATGTCGGAGGGAAGGCGTTTGAAGGAAGGATGAGGTACTATATAGTTGTGCCTGCGCTTCAATCTCGTGACAATAGTGCATGTGATTGCAGAGAGCTCGGTGAAGGCATGCGCCTAGCGTCTGCTCATGAAACTGCATGCGCCACGCGGCATTTTCGTTGCGTTCAACGTGCAGCAGATGCCCATCACTCGTGAAGCGTCTATGACACAACCACTGCGCTCGTGAGTACAGTCGTTTCGAAGATTGAGAAGAGTGGACGACTCAGGCCAGCAACCTACTTTGAGCGAATGTGAAAGTGACGGCACGGCCGCCAATGCGGACCAGCAGACGGACTCCAGGTGTCCGTAAGACATGATCATGGCGCAGACAGAGTTTGACCGCTTCTAATGTCGTAGGCTACATCGCAGTAAAAGCTGTGTAGACACCACCTGAGAATCGGATATTGCCATATCATCCCTGTCCAGCGACGTCATTGCAACGGATTGTGGCCAAGGCGAGAAGAGTTGAAAATGGGGTGGAAAAGATGTCACAGTCGAGGATCTGTCGCTATAATGCAATATTAACAGCTAAGTCGGACACCAAAGCGCTGATGTGTATGTCGCTTTGGATGGAGGAGACGAGGTGTGAGAGGTGAGGTCAGAGGAAGGTTTGGAGGATGCTGGAAACAGGGCAGCGCTACACTAGCCACGCCACGAGGCAGTCGCTGGCGCTACATAAGGCTTGCCTCTTCCCGACTCCCTCTCCCTCGCTGTGAAAGAAAGCGGTGCGCTCCTCGTCGTCGTGCCAGATTTTGGTGGCGACGACGAGGAGCGCACCTCACGTCTCCAACCGCGCGAATTCGATGCCGGATGTCGCGCGACGACGTGGAGGCCGTCTCCGCCGATGGACGACACGGCCGGGCGGGCGAGAGGGCTCGACAACCTGAGGCCATCCTCACCACGGTCACAGTGCCAACGACAACCACCACATGATGACCATGATCCTCGCTGTCGACCGCCGGGAAGCGCTCCGCCCGCGCCCAAGACCTGTTCGGCCCTGCTCCAGGCGGCCCTGCGATGCTCCAGCTCGTTGGCTGCGAGCAAACGACCTGCAAGCGCCGCGCGCCTGCAGTACGAGGTCCGTGCCACGCGACCGTCTTCCTCAGAATGGAAGGCGCGACAATCACTGGCTGGCATGTGAAACGCCATTGTCGAGGCCATAACGGGTTTCCGACAAAGACACACCACAACGGCGACATGACCCGCCGTTCAAAGAAACTCATGGTACGTCGCTATTCTCGTTGCTCGTCCTTTATTCATTGTCGCCCCATTGTCCTGCTTCTTCCTCCCCCACCTCACCCCTCTCTCTCTGCCTGCAACGACGTTACGAATCTCTTTTGTCAAGCATTGCATCCCCCAATAATCGCATTCACCGCCGCATAATCGCATAATCCCTCTTGCAACACCACGACACGCGACACTCTTGCTTCGCCCACACCAAAGCTCCATTCTCATCGCATACACACTTTCCTTCAACACCTGGTCTTGGCCTTCTGGAAAGAGCCACACCAACACACACTGAGACACACCTACAGACCTCGCCGACTTTCACTGCCAGCCTTCAGCATGGCATCCTCAGAGAACCAACAGCAACCCCCAAATCCTGCGCCTCCGTTTCTTTCCGCTGGCGCCCATGAGCGCGACTACTACGCTACTCAGGATGTATCACGACCCACCTCACAAAAAGAACCATACCCGACACCCTATCTCGGTCTTCGAGCTAGACTCTCTCAGATCTGGATAAACCGCTGGACGGTCCTACTTTTGCTCGTACTGATTCGAACACTATTCGCCATCGCAAGTGTCGACGACAACATCGGCACGGCGAGAAAGCAAGCTTTGAGCGCCTGCACCTCTGTGGAGAGTGTAGGTTCTGCCATGGCATCTATGCCACATTACATGGCCGAAGGCGTCAACGAACTGAGCGCACAAGGCATCGAGAAGGCCGTCAATGGTCTCATGCAGATGCTCATCTTGACATTGACTGGGGTCGAGGAAATCGTGGTCTTCATCATCAACCTCTTGACCTCCACCTACGTCTGTCTTATTACACTCGCTGTGAGTGGCAGCTTGCATGTTGCCATCTCGGTGGCTCAAGACGTAGGTGACTTTCTCAACTCCACCGCCAAGGACGTTGGCGACGACCTCGGCAGTGCCGCTTCGGAGTTCCAAAACACTTTGAATGGCTTCCTGTCGGGCATCAACAACATCGGTGATTTCCTCACCGGCGACGACAAGAAACCACCATCGATCGACCTGACCAGCGAGATTGACAAGCTCAACAACCTTGAGCTTCCCTCAGGCTACGACCAAGGACTTCAAACTCTCAATGGCTCTATTCCGACCTTCGCCCAAGTCCAGAATCTGACCAACACTGCTATCAGATTTCCATTCGAAGAGGTCAAGAAGCTGTTGAACGAGAGCTTGCCCAGGTATACCTTCAATAGGTCCATGTTTCCTGTCCCCGACAAAGAGCAGCTCACCTTCTGTTCCGATGATGACGGCGTCAACGACTTTTTCGATGACCTTGTCACAATCGAACAACTGGCCAAGAAGATCTTCCTCGCCGTAATCATTGTCCTAGCAACACTAGCGATGATTCCAATGGCCTGGAAAGAGTACCGCAGCTGGAACACCATGAACGACAGAGCTCACCTGGTGAGAGACAATGCACATGACCCTCTCGACGCAGTTTACATCGTGTCGAGACCATACACGGCAGGTGCAGGCTTGTGGTTGGCAAACAAATTCAAGTCAATTCGCCTTCGCGCCTTGGTGCGATGGAGTGTGGCTTACGCGACCACTGTCCCAGCTCTGTTCGTCCTTTCTCTCGCAATTGCCGGCCTCCTCGGCTGCCTGTGTCAATACGTCCTGCTCAAGTCTCTTGAGAAGGAAGTGCCAGCTCTGGAGAATCAAGTCATCGGTTTCAGCGACAAGGTCATCGATTCGCTGAACAACGCCAGCATGCAGTGGGCCATCGGCACCAACAAGATCATCAATGATACCAACTTTGACATCAATGATGACGTCTTTGGCTGGGTGAATACCACCACTGGAGCGGTCAACAACACATTGAACGTTTTCGTGGATGAGATGACGGATGCCCTCAATGCCACTTTCGGCGGCACCGTTCTCTATGACCCAATCATGGAGGTTCTCAATTGCTTGGTACTCTTGAAGATCCAGGGAATACAGAAGGGTCTGACTTGGGTCAGCGACAACGCCAAGATCGACATTCCCATGCTACCCAACGACACCTTCTCCCTGGGTGCTGCTCAGAAAGTCGCCGGTTCCGATACGAACATCTTGGCAGCTCGCTCGACCGGAGCAGCTGCCGATGCGATTACCGATGCGGTGGACCACGTTGTTCGAGCGTTCGCAGCCTCAATTCGGCAGGAAGCCATCATCTCGACCTGTATCTTACTGGTCTGGGTCATCATCGCTCTAAGCGGGATCATCAGAGGCTTCTTCTTGTTCTATCGAGGCGGTTCTGCTAGCGCCTACCCTGATCAACATCATACGGCGCGCAGCTCAATATCTGAGGACAATTCTTACGAGCTGTCCAAGGTTCGAGTTTACGAGCAGGCCAAGGGAACCTCCCAAGCAGACAACACAGGGAACTTGTACAACGGACAATCGTACACTCTGAAGCCAGCACCACTGCCAACGTTCGAGGTCACCAGCGCAACATCGCCCAACATGCACACGAATCTCAGTCCGGCAGATGAGAAAATGGGCACTGTCAAAGGCCAGAACGTTGATACTGCCATCCGCCGTCCCGCGCACATTCGTGCCTCAAGCCACGGTGACTATGCCATCACATCACCCATGTCGCCACCTCAGGCGAATCCGTTCCTCAGTACGAACGAAATTCAGGATCAGAATCGAAATCCATTCTCGGACCCCCGACGTTGACACCGTTGTCATGAATGGTGTCAGCCGTACACCTGACCGCCCTTCTCCCTTCTCGAGCGGCCACTTGGCTGGGAGAGTTCAGTGTCATCCGTATGGTCATGCGAACGGGATCTGAGTCTGCAGAAGAGACTTTAAATATGCTCAGACCGAGGAGTTTTTCCGGTCTCTGTGTCTTGCAGCCCTAGCGCAGACACGGGCGCATCATGCAACTTCGGCTGGCATTTGCGCAAACTGAGCGACTTTTGTGAGTGCAGTTGCGTCGTGCTCTGCACCTGCTGTTTAGCGTTGCGAAACCCTTTCCACCCTCCTTCACCAGGATCCAGACGATTGAAGACACCCATTGAACCATCATTCTGGACGAACTTGAATCCTCTTGCGATCTGGACGATTTGAGAGGGAAGAGAAGGCGTTGTATTTCCTTCGGTTAGTCCCCCTCGAGGCCCCACCCATCCCGTTCCTCTGCCCTGTGTCATCCTACGTCGCGTTGATACCGCTGCTTCTGGACTCAGCACGTTCAAGTCGGTACTCGATGGACCTGTTGTGGCTTGCCCCGGGTCTTGACAGATGCGGCTTTGTACCTGTCTTGAGTTGCTGCAGAGATGCACTTCGCGACGTCAGTGAGCACGGCGCACGAGCCGGACATGTGTTACCATGCTTCAGGCGCATGGTATGAGCCGATTTGCCGATCTTCGGAGAGGGATCTGCTTGGGCATGGCCGCTCTTTCGCCGGATCCTTCGTTTGGACCTCCTCTGCTGCGTTTGCGCGAGCCTGAGTCCGGTAACGAGGATCTGTGCTGACAGATAACGAGCGTATTCATTATGAAGAAAGAAAGGAACGAGACGTGTGCGGTTGAATTTGGCATTCCTTTCCTCTGGATCGAGAGTTGGTTCATCTGCTTGGTCCTTCGGGACCGTGGAAATCTGTTGCTCAATACTCGCAATGAAGGCCGGTGCTTGCCGAGTCAACTCAGGAGCAGGACAGAACCTGACCATTCATACCTTCCTTTTGACCACACTTTCGCTTAGAATCTCGAGGATCAAAAGTGCTGTACGTAGCCAACAAGAAACCCATCCTCACCTTTGACCAGTCCTGCGCCTGCTTAATCAATTCTATCAATCAATGTGAACTAAATTTGGCACAATCTCCCCATGTCTGTGCTCAAATAGATCTGCCCAGATCCCTGCCTGCAACCCGCTAGCGCGATCTCAGCCCTACGAGCGGGAATGACAACTGCCTCAGCATCGACATCACTTCATTGTTCACCCTCTTGGACCGATCGATCGCGCGACAAGCATCCTAACCGCAGGCCACATTCGCTAGCATTCTACGCTGTGGGTACCATGCCCACCGTCACCACGACATTCCCGCCGTGAGGACGCCATGAATGCCAATAACAATCTGCCCCTGCGGCCGCCGCCGCGGTCGCACTCGTCACTGTCACAGGCTTCACTACGATCCGAATCCAGCTTGTCTAATGCCTCGACCGAGTCAAACCAGGTCAGCGTGCATTCCATGAATAAGCGCTCGCCGTACCTGCAACAGCCGTCAGCCCGCCCGTCCACAGCAGGTGGATTAACTCCATCGCAGAGCACGAGCACGCTGCAGTCTGTGACAGCTCCGCGCCATGTGACACGGGGTTCAGTCGACGGGACCATCAGAGTCGCATCGCCGAGTATGCCGGGTCATCGCGCACGACAGCACAGCCAAGGGTTTTTTGAGCCATCATTACCCCACGCCACGGCGAATGGGAGCGGATTGAGTGCATCGCAAATCGCTGCTCAGGCGGCCATGCACCACATCTCACCACCGCCTTCTCAGATCAGTAACGAACGCAAGCGGTCATATCCGGGCCTGACTCCGATTAACACTGCGGGTCCGGCTGGTAGTCGAAGACCGAGTGACAACGCGAGCCCACAGGTGCCAATGGGTGCTGGTCTTCCATACAGCAATGGCACGGTTGGTGGAAACCGCTTGGCTGCTACGACCGCTGCGAATGTGGCATTTCCAAATGGCAGAAGCCCACTTCCTTCTCCTGGCGTGCCTCCCCCGCAGTCTTCACTGGGTCCTCCGCCTGAGAAGGAGCCCAAGCCGAAAAGCTCCAAGATGAAGCTATTCAAGCCTAAGAACATCGCACTGTCGAAAGACAAGGAAGCGAAAGTTCCGCCTGTCTTGCCGTCGCCAGGCAAGACGCCGACGACATCAAACTTTCTTCGTGGTGGGTTTCCGAACGCCTCGACAACGAGTTTAGTGGATCAAAGTTCTGCTGCAAATTCGATATACTCTTCAGCCAATGTGTCCACATCTACGCTGGTGCCCTCGGCCTCCGAAAAGGATAAGGAAAAGCGACACCACTTTTTGTCAAGACAAAAACACAAACTTCGCGACGAGCCTGCGCAATTACCACTCTCCTCGGCACATTCGAACTCACAGGCCACGAACCCTGATAAGCCGCAGCCCCTATACTCATTTACTCCGGATTCGCCTGGACCGGGAGCTTTTGCAAAGTCGATGTCCGGATTTGACCTCAGACATGGTGGAAGAGCATTGAGAGAGAAGAAAAAGGAAGAGAAAGCTGCGGCGGCAGCGGCCAATTTGAGCTTGACCCAAGTGGCGTCTAACACATCCGTGGGGACAACGGATCAATACCTGGGACCCAGCAGTTACGATCCTAGCTTCTCAGGACCTCCCTCTGGCAATGCTAGTGTGTTCTCTTTCCCCTCAGAGACCACACTACCAGTAACCGCCCAGGCCTTCAGTAATATTGGCGCTCAGATGGGTCTACCTGGAATTGGACCCGATGACGCTTGGCCGCTGCTTAAAGCACGGCTGCTCAACCTCTTCTCCGGCGAGAGCTTGCGAACACCAATCGAGGATTTCAACGCTCTCGTGAGTGTACACGTTCGTAGGTGCATTCAGCGTAGATCACCGATCGTGCTGGTCGAAGACGTGAGGGAGCTCCTACAGACTGGCTTCAGTTCTCTTGCGCAGACCTTGAGAGGCGTCCCCGATGAGAGGCTCGTTACGAACCTGGTGGAGATGTGGATAGGGGTATATGGTGCCATTTTACCCTTCCTTCAGGCGGTCTTCCTGCCTTTGGAGCTGGAATTCAAAGGCCGCGGGACCGTCATGACGCAACGAGAGGCACAAGACTTCTGGGGCGCGATCCCGGAGTCGCTCAAATCAGATGACAGACCAGCTTCTGCCGGAGGATCTCAAAGACTGCCGAATCTGGCTGATGAGCTACAAGTGAGGCGTATAACCCTGATTGCTTTCCGGGACACAGTCATCATACCAAAACACGAGTCTCTGATGAACATCTTCAGCCGCCTATCACTGGAGAGCCTCAACGCTGGAGTGGCACCGGACAACGCTAGCAAAGGACGAGAGCACGCCCGAAGCGACCCGGCCACGACAGGTGCAGAACGACCCGGGACTGCTGGTAGTCTTAGCCCAAGACTCAGCAGCTTCAACTCTCAAGGTTCAACACTGCTGGACGCTGCAAGCAATTCATCTGGAGGTGCGATGAGCCTCGCAAGCCGGAGCAGAGCAACATCAAACACATCTGCAGGCAGCTTTGGCACCAGCATGCCGCATCTGAGCTCTCCTCTGGCAGGACCGGGCTCATTTAGCGTGACGAGCCAACCGCAAGCCTCACCGGTGGCGCTCACAGATCCTGCCAAGGTCACAGAAACGGTAGCCAGGATGTTGCAGTGTCTCTATGTGCTCGCGTCATGCCAGACCGGCGATGTAGCACAAGGCAACGTGGAGCGACTGACTGGAGCACTGAAATACAATTGGTTAGGGCGTGGTCGTACCGGACGAGATAGGAGAGGTTGGGTTGGGATGAAAGGGCAGCGAGTTGGACTCGTGGGTGCGTAAGAAAGGACTGGAAACTCTAGTAGGGGTTTATCGTGAGAGCTGGACTCCTGACGACTGTTGGAAGTAAGCATCGACTTGGACACCATGATGATTGTGCCGTAGCAGGATATGAGAGACGTACTGATGAAGAAACTCCTCGATTGACGAGAATGATTCAGAACTTTTGCAGCATTCCGACGATGTGATACTTTCCTGGCTTTGTAAGACGAGCTGCATCACTATCACTATGTCCGGCCTCGCTGAATTCACTCTTCTTTTGATGAGAGCTGAGGTATGTCGATGCTTCTGGGTTTATTACTCACCCTCGCTTGAGACTATACAAGCGCCAAGCGGACATTAGGGTCTCTGTGTCAGTCCGGCCGTAAGGCGCACTAGGTGAACAACTTCTTCGACCGTCGACTATAAATGGTATGCTTGGCACTAACATCGCCTGGTAGTCCGACGGCATTTGCAGCTGGTGTAGCCTCAAGACAGCTCCACTTCGTACCTCACTTGCGCATATACTGCTGCTTCCTCAACACAAGAACTTTCTACAACCGAGATGGCACAAACGCAAATGATCGACGGAACTTCTATATCCCCAAAGTACAAGCACTTCAACATCGTCGACGTTGACTACAAACAAGTCAATGGAGTTGGGATTCCCGTATCGATCCTGATACCTAAGGATATACGACCAGGCAAGCATCCCATCGCTGTTCGTTGGCATGGTGGTGGCTTTGGGACGGGGCATAGACTCATGCCTGACTGGTAAGCACTTCTACTACCCTTCACCCGTCTAATGTAGCTGACATGTCTCCAGGTACGCCGACTGGACCCTCAACCTCTCCCTCGCCCACAGCGCCATATCCATCACGCCCGACTACCGCCTGCTCCCCGAAGCCAACGGCCTAGACATCCTGACAGACGCCCAAGACTTCTACACCTGGCTCCTCGACCCTGCCAATCTCGCCAGCTGCCTTGCCGCGGACATCATCCCCGACCTAGACAACCTCCTCGTTACGGGCGAGTCTGCAGGCGGCTGGCACGAGGTTTCCTGCATCCCAAATCTGTGCGAGCGATCATATCGCACTACCCCATGATCGACATCTCCTCTCACCACTTCTCTGGCACACCAGTCCCTGGCCAAGAAAAGCAAGTCTTCACTCCACCACGACCCCAAGCGGATCCATCCCATCTTACTTCCCATGTCGCCAACCTCTCCGGCAAAGAAGTTATACCGAATCGCCTGCCACCTGAAGGCGAGCTCAACGTCCTCATTATGATCCAGCAGGGCTTGTATGGGAAGTACTTTGGGACGGATGAGAGGTTGTGCCCCCTGGAAATGCTCCAGAGGGTCGAGACGTTCCCGCCCACGTGGATCTTGCATGGAACAGGAGATTCCGTGGTGCCGGTGGAGGGGACGACCAAAT
Source organism: Zasmidium angulare (assembly GCA_002786045.1). Taxonomy (NCBI): domain Eukaryota; kingdom Fungi; phylum Ascomycota; class Dothideomycetes; order Mycosphaerellales; family Mycosphaerellaceae; genus Zasmidium; species Zasmidium angulare. The sequence continues at coordinate 379,136 of NHNX01000015.1, forward strand.
TTGTCCAAAGATATCGCGAGAAAGGGTTAGAGAATGCTGGGCCGTTGCATCTTACCTATAGGGAAGGAGCTGAGCATGGGTTTGATTTGCGGGAGGATGGGGAGGGGTGGAGGGATGAGGGAGTGAGGTTCATTGAGCAGTTTTGGCCCGCGAACGTGGTCTAACGGGACAGAGCAGAGGCCTGTACGCAAAGGAATTGATTAGCACTCTCTATTGCCAACTGTTGGTACGTATTCCAATACTTTGCTTTCACTGCACTGTACATCATTTCCAATGTTAGGCTGGACTTCGCCGTCTCTGCTCCATCAAGAGCCCTTTGTATCCCATTTCTGAAGATGTCCTTCTGACCCACGTACGCCTGTGTTGATTGAGCTCCACGACCACCAAGTCGACGCCACTTGAATACCCAAAGTCTTTCCCTTCCCATGCAAGATTTCGAACGCTTCAATATACAACTCCTCCAAAGATCGGAGATATGGAATGGGTCATGACTTCTCGTTGAGCAATGCCTGCACGCTTGACCACTTCTGCTTGAGACTGTCGTGGTCTGATTGGGTCTATCGCGAATGTCAGTATATCGTGCAAACAGCACAAATGGAGGCTGACTTACTTGAGCGTGTGCCATCTTCGCATTGACCAACTCATGCTCCATCTCATCCATCTCCTCCTTCAAGGCACGATTCTCATTCTGCACCTCGATATTGCGTTGCATGATGCGGTCCATCTCATCCTTCAGCTTCTGCTCAATTTCAGCAGGTTGTGCATCGACCAGCTTTTGGAGTTCCTCGACCTGCATCTTCAACGCTTCGTTCTGGTCCATGAGAGAGTCGTTCTCGACCTTGATCTTGACCAAGTCTTGGGCAATATTGACGTGCTCGGCGTCATGCTGCTGCACGCGCTCTTCAAGACCCTTCACCTTCGCAGTGAGTGCGGAGTTGGATGTCCGTAGTGTTTCCAGCTCGGTCTCCCGCTCGCGCTCCAGTCGTTGTTGCTCTTCCCATTCGATCGTATACCTAGCAAGAGTTTCGTCCGAGATCTTAATGTCGCACGCATCTCGTACCATCTCATCGGCGCGATAAAGCTCCTTATCGGCGCCGCCAGTGACAGAGCCGAAGAAGCCGGAGTCAAGAAGAGATGACGCGGACGGGGATTTGTCGATGTACACGTCAAACAGCTTCTCCTTAAGAAAGTTGGTCAACTGACTCATGTCTTTCATCTCCAACAAGGCTTCCTTGTTGTGCGCCATGAGAACGATGCCAAACTTCAGGATGGCTGTCAGTCCTTCGCTCAGGATCAAGTCGTAAATCCGTAACACTAGTTGCAATGGAAACCGGTAAGCGAACAGCGTCAGGAACCATTGCGTAGCGTATAGTTGAGGGCCCACGTTTCGTCTCCGGAGATGGCAGTAGACGGCCGGTTCGTACTCCTCCAGGAGCCTTTCGAACTGATATAGTCGCAGATGAAGGCCCGTCATATCAGGCGTGAACATACTTCGCAGGTCGTACTTGCTCATGAGCCTGACCAATAGCGTGAATGCTTCTTCTTCACTCATGTTGAAGAGAAGCGGCATAGCAATGAAGTTGATGCCTTGCGCATAGCCAACGCCTTCATCGAACAGCGCATAGGCCTTGCACACTCCGAACAGCCCGTCTTGAAGACCAGCTGATTGAGTGTATTTGGAGTAGGATGTTCTCGAACCCATATCTCGCTTAATGGCCTTTTCAAGCTTTTGCAATGCGAGTGACTCGCGCTTTGTCTTCTCTTCCAGCAGTTTAGACTTCAGTTCAGGTGCATTACTCTCCACTGAAGTGGGCGGGCTAGCCATGCCAGAGTTTGCGGTGGTGGATCGGTCTGAATGCTCACTAGAAGCATCAGACGTTGCTTCCTTGTCTCCATTCACGCCATTGATGCCAACGCTTGATCCAGTCCTTGAATTCGCCGGCCGTTGGTTTTCGGCTTCGGTGCCTCTCGCCTTGAGTATGCGGTATATGTTCTCTAGCTCCTCATTCTTGCTCTCAGCCAGTACCTGCCACACCACGCCACGTATCGCTGGTGGTATACCAGAGGTGATGGCTTGATTCAGCTCTTCACCGCTCGTTCTCGCTACTGCTGCCGGACCTTCGTAGACTACTTGCTGCCACAGGTCCCAGTTGACTTCTCTAGGCTCGGCTGCAGGACCAGCCGACATGCCCGATGCAGTACCAGGTGGCAGACTTGGATTGAGAGGGGGCGACTTGAGTCCAGAGGTTGAATCCGATCTTTCGTGACGAGGAGGGCTCGAGATGGGCTCGCTGTCGCCATCCGCTTGTGTGTCGTCTTTCTCCTCTGAGGCCCCGTTCGTGTCGTGGCTGTGAAACTCCTCTTGTCTGCGCAGGCTGGTGAACTGGTCTTGCAAGCTTGGCTTTCCTCCATCATGTATCACGGGCAGACCGTCTGAAGTCACGGAAGCACTGGTACCTCGTCTCTCACTGAAGCGACTCTCTTGTCTGGGTGCTGGAGGCGATCGTGCAGGCTTCCTTATCGATCCCATTCTGCCGAGCAATGCCCCAAAGCCGCTCGAGGCTTTACGTAGGGGTCCTGGAGGAGGTGGTGACGAGACGCGATCGGTCGTTTGGCGCTGCTCCAAGGCGTGTATTCGGTCTGCTGACGACGGAGGAGGTAGTGGTATGGGCAAGTCTCCGGACAAACCTCGCATGGTGCGCATGGGAGATTGTTGCCGCGAGCCTGCTTTGCTAGGGGACACACTGCGATCGCGAGACTTTGGGGAAACGGCGCGTGGAGGCGGAAGCTGCACGCTCTCGAGGGTCGTCTGTCGCGAATGGGTGCTCTCGCCTTCTCCGTCCTGGTTTTCCTCGGTGGTCGCTTCGGGGACTCGCACCTCCGGTGTTTTGGGTAGTTCTTCCCGCTCTTGGCTGGTCGATCTTTTGGGAGTATAGGTCTTCACGCTGCCATCTTCGTTGCTTTCCACTGCGCGCGCCTTGACATTGTCAGCGCCGCTGATGCCCAGTCCGCCATGCTCCTCTGCTTGCTGCTCCCCGTTCTCGGCCGGCTGCTCTTCGATGATCTGAGGTTCGACCGACGATGGGCGCGGAGTGGAAGTCGCATCTTCGAAGTTATCCTGCGTCTGGTCAATTGATGGGCTCCCAAAGAGGCTGGGCGCAAAGGAACGTTCGCACCTGTTTATCGTCGTCGTCGTCCTTGATACGCATCTCGGAAGCCATGTCGGCGACAATGGAGAGCCTCTTGGGGCCGCTGCTTTTCCTGGCACCACGCGACTCGCGCTTGCCTGGGCGCAGACTCTTTCTTCTGTCGGGGATGCCAGGTGCCTGGTTGCGCACTGCTGGCTCAGGAGGGGATGAGTGGTGTGGTGGAGCTGGTGCAGCCGTTGACGAAAGCTTGTCCGCAGCGATCGTTACCTCCGTTGTACTCGACATTATACTTCGTATACCAGCAAGTATTTGTGCGTGCCACCAGACTGCAGGCACAGCATGGAAGGACACGAGCCGCCAGCTCTTAGCGAAGAATGGTCATCAACAAACATGCACAAACCAGCATTCGTCACCACTGGCCACATGGAACATGGGACATATCAGCGCCAGGGGCAGTGTACGGCTGCCCCCTCTGACCACCGCCGGGCCAACCACCCCCTCCATTGCGCCATGCACAGTCAAATTCAGACTTGACCGCGTGCAGCCCCTGATAATGGCTCGAGCGCAGCAGCAACACGCGAGGACGCGTCGTATCGTTGCCATCTGCTCTTCCCTCTCTGGTATTTACCTTACTTTTGACCCCACAATGCTCCCTGGTCCAAATATAGCAATCGATGGCAGGGGTGCGGGCTCCTCCGCCGTTTCAGCTTTCTTGCTTCATCAAAAGCCAGCTGGTGCACGTGACGAGGTGAGATTGCCAAGTATCAATTGTCTTGCCTTCTGCTTCCCGACGTCAGCAACTTGTGAAGCGAACAAGACCTCAGCCACTGACGCAAAACTACCATGAAGTTGGCCTTCGTTGGTGCCTGGGCCAAGTGGCAGCATGCACCAGCGTAGACCGCCAAACAATCACCAATCTCGCGCCGCTTGATAATACGCCCTGCGCTTAGGCTACCGTCTACAATAGGCAGGCGAATATGGTCGCCAGACAGCCCTAAACCACTTCCTACAGGAGCATGTCCTCTCTTTTTGGTCTATAAGACTTCTGCTGTCCACCAGAACTCGCCCATCAGTATTCCGCTCATTGCACGGACAAAATGTATTACACCGACAGGCTGATGTTGCGAGCTTTCGATCTGCGGGCAGACGAGAAAATTGTCGCCCAGATGTTCAATGTACGCTCGTATGGTCAGGCTTCTGAGGGACATGCGTCTGACCTCAAGTTGTATAGGATGTCGAAACAATGTGGGCTGGTGGGCCGCATGTACAGCCAAACTCCAGCACTCGGGCTAATACAACACGACAGTGGGAGCTGAAGCACCTCGAGCCGACCAATACAAGGCCAAGCAGTTCATAGAGAGCGTCAACAGCCGCACGAGTGGAGTCCCCTCCTTTGTGATATCTCTCAAGCCGGAAGAAGGACCAGAGCAACTAGGACCAGACGACGACCTCTTTATCAAAGATGGGAAAAGTCGCTATCCTATGATCGGCATGCTTAATCTTGGTGGCTCGCCCTCAATGAGCTACGTCAACAGAGTTATGGGATTCGGTATCAACTTCACGAAGGACTATCAAGGTAGGTTGGCTCTAACTCGCTCGTTCCCTCACTAACGCATCACGCAGGCAAAGGACTCGGTACTGAGGTGTTACGCTGGATGCTTGATTATGTCTTCGGCACCCTCAACATCCATAAAATGTGCCTGGATGTCTCAGCAGACAACGACAGAGCGATCCATGTCTACGAGAAGGTCGGATTCGTACGAGAGGGTGTGCTACGATCTTCCTACTTCAAGCACGGAATGTGGTTGGACGTAAGTTTAACACAGACACACTCTGATATGCGACCACTGACGGCAGGCTTTGCAGAACATCAAAATGGGAATGCTCGAAGACGAATGGCGAGCGAGTAAAGCCGCAAGAATTTCACCACGAACCACGTGACTCGCTCAATAGGTTTCTTTATTGAGCAACACACAACGCCTCGTCAATGAGCGTTATTGAAAGAACTCTTTGAAGCCTCAATAACACAATGCCTTGTCCTCCTTCTTCTGCCACACGCACTTATCTTCGCCCTAACCCGCAACAACTCTTTGCAGACCATCACGAACGTCTTCAACTGTTTCTCCGGATACCAACAAGGCTTACAGCAGCTCCATCAAAGGAACAGCATTCGTCTCCAAGTCCCCCAAAGCAGGAATCCGCAGTTCAGCATCACTCACATCGACTCTGCGAGCACGATTCTGAAGATGTCGTTCGATCTCGAAAAAGGCGCCGGCGCCTCAAACGCTCCCGTTCAGCAACCCACCACAGCACGACTCTCCAACTTCGCCGGCTCCAGCCACTTTCCCCCAACATACGAGCATCATGTCAATGAGAACATGCGCAACTTCGATTCAGACTTTCAAGAAGTCAGATTGCGAGAGTTCGATAGCATTGAGGACTCGAAGCCCACACAGCGCAAGCGCAAGTGTCCGGCATGGGTCTGGTTCTCTGTTGGCATTGCCATTCTGCTCATCATCAGTGCCTTGCTCGGTGGCTTGATCATCCACTACATGAACAAGCACAATAGTCTCAACGACAAGGTTACTACCACCTCCTCATTCGCTCCGACGGTGACTAAAGTGGCTTCACAGACGTCTTTTGCAACCCGCTCTGAGGAGACGAGTACGATCGCGCCTCTGACGACAACCGTCTTCGTGACGCAGACTCCTCCGACCACGTCGACTCGCCTTGTGTTCGTCACAATCACGCCTTCGACGTCTACCCTATCGATCATCACGGTCACTTCGACGACTACCGCTTCCAGCACCGCATCTTCATCTACCACAACAGCCATGCAATCGACCATCACGACATTCAGCACCTTCGTTGCTCCTGTTCTAGCTACCTCCAGCACGCTCAACCCGAGTGAGGCAGCATTGAGCTCCAGCATCGCAGCAGAGATGTCTCGCAACAGCGCCAAGCTCGTGCCTTCGCCCATCACGACGACTTTGCTGTCAGTCACCACGGCCACGGCAGTCAGCGTTTCGACTCCACCACCCGCACCAAGCAAGACTCTGATAGCTATGCCCGGTGGCGAGATCAGTAATTGTGGTGTGCCCGGTTCAGCATGCAACGACAAGCGTGACACGACTTGATGAGAGAACAGCCAGGGTGATTGGTTTTGTACAGTACTGCATGGGTCGAGGCGTTCGAAGTTGCTTCTTATTGTAAAAGTAGAGCGGGCTAGGTACGCATCGCAGTTTAGGGGCTGCAGCTGCAAGCAAGCGAAGATGGGTAGGTTATCAGATTTCGAAATTGTGCTCACAGCAGAGCCAGCAGAGTTTCCTGAACAGTTTCGCACTTCACTTTTCTGTGTAACCTCCCGGCCACTCGCAAGGGCAAGGGCAAGAAGACTGTCAACGACTATCAACGCCGAACCGCATCAATAAAGCTTCTCATTCACTCCGGGACTCCTATTGTGGACGACTTAAGCGTCTAAAAAGTCTATTGTGCCTATTCAATGGTATTGTCCTCGACGAACCACATTAGGTCTGCAACACATCTCTATTGTCTGCGTCTACCTTATTCTACTATTGTCCACGTCAACAATGAGCCCTCTATTCCTCAAGCATTCTCTCGCCCTCGTCTTCAATCTTCCTTTGTTTCAACCCATACCAACCTTCCGCTTCCGATCTCCCCAATCCTTTGTTTCTCAACACTTCCAATCCCACACTCAATCCCACAGCACCATCAACTTTCCTGGAGAAAGATGGCGAAGCGCAAGGCCACCGACGTCGAAACGCCTTCGAACAAGAAGGCCAAGCTCACCAACAACAAACCAACGCCCAGGGCACCCAAGAAGGGCAAGGGCAAGAAGACTGTCGACGAGGTAGCAGCATCACCAACACCGCGCGCGAAGCGCATCAACAAGGCCCTCAAGGCCAAGATCAAGCAAGTGGGAGATTTCCTCGACAATACCAGCAGAGCAGACTCCCGTCTGAAGAGGAGCCCAAGCAACGAGAACCATGTCATCATCACCGAGGCCTGTCTCCTTGCAAGTCTGATGGTGATGCGCGCCGATTGGGATCTCACCGACCCACAAATGGCATCGATACTCGACGCCAGCGAGGCAATCGTCGAGCAGTATGAGGAGAAGTGGGCATCCAGCGAGCAGATGGTGGGGATGGTCGTGCTCGACCTTGGCAAGGAGACTGCGTTTGTGGAGGGCATTCAGCAGAAGATCGAGGGTTGGGACCTGGGTGTGAGTACTTTGTCATGTTTTGCCCGCCATGAGCGCGTTGCTAACACGAGTTCGAAGGGCATCAACTTGCTAGAGGTAGAGCTTGAGCTCACCGAGAAGAAGAACGAAGATCTGGCCGCTTTCCGTCTATTCTCCGTCGTAGAGACGGCTGACCAGAGCAATGACGGCAGCGACGGCACCGTGGCCGAGACCGAGACCACGGAGAGACTTGCTGCTTCTACCTCAGATGAGGTCGACATTGCGCAGGTGAAAGAAGCCGACGCCACCATCACCGTCGAGAAGGAGAGTGGACGCGAGGGGGTCTGTCCTGCGCCGATCAAAGAGCTGTAAACACAAGTACAGACTACTCGAATGGCATATCAACGAGTGTCTTTACCATGTACACAACATGTCCATCTCTTCCTTCTTCGCCACTCTTTCCTTCATCCAATACGTGAGGAAAGCGTCCAAACCCCAAACGTCGATAGAACTGCTCAGCGCCATGATTTGCCGCCAACATCCCGAGATGTACCCCTTTGCATCCCTGCTGCTTCACATGATGCAAGAAAGCGTCCATCAGCTGCACACCATAACCTTTCCTCTGCCACTGGGGCCGTATATCGATGTGCAGATGCCCAAGATAGTCCTTCAAGAGTTCGTGGACTGGTGGCTCCAATAGCTTGTCCTCGGGCGAGTGGGCATTCAACCGCATCTCGCTCAGCGGATCAGCATCGTCCGAATTAGGCTTTGAGATTCCTTGGTCCTGTAGTAGTGGAATGAATTGCTTTCTCCATTGCTGCACGAAGTTGCGGTTGTCTGGTGTGCCGATGATATACCCTACGGCAAGACCAGAGCCGTCATCAAGCACGAAACAGTTCTCTGGCTGGAGGATGAAGTATGGGATGCAGTACGTATGAGCCCCTATTCGAAGGGCTTCTTCGCCTTTGGAGGCCAAGACCGGGTCTGCGGTTTCGTTGAACTTGACGGCAGGAGATGTTAGCTGGCGCATTGGTTGTCTTGACAGAAGAAGGTCTTACAATGACTACCATCTCATCCTTATCCCCGGCTTGAAAACTTCTTATGAATGGTCGGGTCATGATTCGATGTTGTCACACCTAGATGGAGGCCTCAATGTACTCAATACAGCACGCTCGCTCCCTCTCCATAGACTTGTCTCGAGTATGCCAAAGTATTCAAGGTCCATGTAATGTTGACGACAGTGATATGATGTAGTAAAGTTCAAGGCCTCGAGTCAAGGGGACAAACGTAGCGTTGACTCTTGCGAACTGATATGCAGGTCCGGGAGTCGTGGACAGCGATCCCGTCTGTAGCGCTCCTTCGAGAAGGAGGTCGGGCAGCATCGTCATTGCTTCAGACTGCGCCAAGACATTGACTTCTCAACAACCACGCAACGATGCTCGCCATCATAGAACGAGATGCGAACGACCGCTGAGCTGTATGGACAGGTGCCAGCTCATGTAGCACAGCGAAGCAGCAGCGAAGAAGCAAATCAGAACGTTGAGGGCGATAAGCAGCTATTGGCTGGCAATGGCACAACGCACGTGCAGATTTGCATGGCAGAAGCACGCAGGCCGGGTGATGCCAGGACGAAACATCACCTCATCTCTTCCGCCATCAACTGTGTGACTCCTCGTCGTATCGCCGTCAAGCCGCCGAACACTGCCAACGAGGCCCATATCCGTTGGGCCAGTTCCGCAACAGCAGCAGCAACGTCGCAACAATGAACGGCACCGTCGTTGACTCGCATCACAACCGTGACCGCTCGTCGTCCAGGACCAACTACACCTTCGCCCGTGTATGTAAACACTCTCTGCTATTTCCTACGTAGTCATCGTGAACGATATGTCCTCCTGTGCCTCAACCAAAGACCACATCAAGTGTATCCCGGCTGGCGGCGAAACTCGACAGACGACTCTCCCGAGGCCCGCTCGTCCTCTCGTTCCCTGCGTCATTTCCTGAAATGCTCTGCGCACGAGACTACTCTGCACCGAACTGCATTGCAGATATCGCAGACCCGCTCCACCTCTATCTCCTCTTTCCACGATACTCTTCCCGGCGAAGGATCGATTTGCTGCTGCACTTCTCCCGCACACGTACAACCTCGCACTTCGAATTCCGGCCTTTGTCAATCAATACGCATACCCCACACTTGAACCAAATCCATTGGAGGTGCTGTCGGCGTTTGGATCAACCATCACTGGGGGCTGCAAGAGCACGCGTAGAGGACAGAGGATACGGTCAGACACTGCGCGCAGATCAGCGGCTACAAAACTCTTGAGCTACTGTCCGCTGAGCCTACCGCCGGTACAATTCGTGCTTTCTCGACTCGGGAGGTCAGCGCCTACTATTCACCACGGACTGTGCCCAGGGAGGACTTCAGAAACGGGTCCAGGATTTGGCCCGGCATATTCTCACCAATGCCGTCCGCTACCAAAACGTCGTCACCTCCCAACGAGGCTGTCGAGCAGTATAGACCAAATCTCATGAACGCATCTCCCGGCGAATTCATGCGTCCTACTACGCGCACACGGGGCACCTCAAATGCAAAGACTAATGGCGTCGGCGTTCAGGTCGAAGATACGCGGATATGTGTGGTTATGGTCGGACTGCCTGCGAGAGGAAAGAGCTTGATTGCACAAAAAGGTAGGACTGCAAGACCGCTCGACATGGGGAGCTGGTACAACCATATGGGACTGAGGCCATTCGCTGATCACATGCTACAGTGGTGCGCTATCTCGGCTGGCTCAGTATTACCGCGAAATGCTTTAATGTGGGCAACTACAGACGTACAGCAACACCTCAACCTAATGCCGCTTTCTTCGACACATCCAATAAGGAGGGAGAGCGTTTAAGGAAGGCGGCAGCAGAAGCTGCTGTTGCGGATATGGTGAAGTGGTTCAAGAAGCCGAACAACCTCATCGCGATCCTCGACGCTACCAACAGTACCAAGGCGCGGAGACGGTGGATCAAAGAGCGGTGCGATGCCGAGGGAATAGAGAGCTTGTTCGTGGAGAGCAAGTGTGATGACGAGGATATCATCATGAGCAACATTCTCGAAGTCAAGACGACTAGCCCTGACTACCAAGGACAAGACCCAGAAGAGGCAGCGAAAGATTTCAGGGAGCGAATCAAGATGTACGAAAGGGTGTACGAGACTCTAGATGAAGATGAGGCCGACATGACATATTGCAAGATCATCGACGTCGGCGCAAAGGTCATCATCAACAGGATCCAGGATTACCTCCAGTCAAGGGTGGTATACTACCTCATGAATTTGCACATCAAACCGCGCTCGATCTGGATCAGTCGAGTAAGTATACAATCGAACACATCACTTCGTGGTGCGAGCTAATGTTGTATCAAGCATGGTGAGTCAATGTACAACTTATCTGGACAGATTGGCGGCGACGCAGACCTTTCAACCCGTGGCCAAATGTATGCCAAGGCGCTCCCAGACCTTGTCAAACAATCCGCTGGAGATCTACCTCTGACAGTATGGACTTCGACGCTCAAGCGAACCGCTCAGACCGCTCGTTACCTGCCTTACGAGAAGCTTAGCTGGAAGGCACTGGACGAACTGGACTCGGGCGTGTGTGATGGTCTCACTTACGCTGAAATCGCGCAGAATTATCCCGAGGACTTCAAGGCGCGAGACGACGACAAGTACAACTATCGCTACTTAGGTGGTGAGAGCTACCGTGATGTGGTCATTCGACTCGAGCCTATCATTATGGAACTGGAACGATCAGAGAATATACTCATTGTAACGCATCAGGCAGTGCTCCGATGCATCTATGCATACTTCATGGGATCACCGCAGGACAAGTCGCCGTGGATGGAGGTACCTCTGCACACTCTCATCAAGCTCACTCCTAGGGCGTATAAGACCGAGGAAGAGAGGATGTTTGCCAACATCCCCGCCGTCAGCACATTCCGCGAGAAGGGTAGCAAAGCGCAACATCAAGAAACCGAGGAGTCCACGAGGCGCAACTCACCCATGATCCAGGGAGAGGTCAAGGCGAGTGCGTGAAGACATCTATGAATGAGCATTCGAAGATAGCATAGCTTGGCGCATTGGGGAAAGTTGCCAAACAGCTTGGGAGGCGGAATGAAGGCGTCTCCTTATTGGCGAGCAAACGATTGGAAACATATCAGATACAGCGTTCACGGAGAAACAAGTCTGTGACGGCAGCAATCAGCAGTGATCCACGCGTCATGCCCCGGAAAGTCATATGGTAGAATGACAATGTGTTGGCAAGACACGCAAATATCGCCCTTGGAAACTTCCCTTCCAGTATCAAGCACGCTTTCACACTTTCGATCTACTGACCACTATCCTCACCAATCTTAGCAATATGCCGAATGACGACGGACAGAGACAATTTACTACCAGCTACTCTTCAGGCCGTCTTCGCACACTTTCACGAATCGCCTCCCTCGCCCTCGCCGCCGCGACACATGTTCACGACAAGAAAGACCACGCTACCGCCCTCAACCTCCTCAGACAAGCCATCATGCTGACGCGCCCCTGGCTCGAAGACGTTCGCGCCGAACTCGAGCTTCACGGCGCTGAACCCCCTCGCCCTCACCCTACCACCAGAGGTGCACGATCCTACCCTGAAGTTCAAGGGATCCGCGGCCACCTCCTCGCCGAACTACCCAATCTCATCCCTGTGGTCGCACAGTATGTGACGGGGTCGAAAGCCAGGAAGAGTGATGAGAGGCGGTTGGGGGCTCTGAGGGTTTGGGCGGAGGTAATGGAGAGGAAGGTTGTGGAAGCGGAGGAGTATCTGGAGAGGATGGAGCGAAAGGGGCGGATGGAGGCGGAGGTGAGGTCTGAGCGGGGAGAGTGGTACGATGAGCAGAGGACTCGTGGGTTGAGGGATGAGTACTACTATGGGGATTGGCGCTCACGAGATCGGGAGACTGGGAGGGCGATGATGCTGGGCGGCGTAGAGCTCGTGGACGAGGGAGCAACCATCATCATGGTTGCAGTGACTCCGATGAGGACTTCAGCCGTCGTGACGAACACAGAAGGTGGCGAGAGGGGTACAGCCACCGAGCGTATGTCGACGATAGGGGGACTTCACGAAAGAAATCAGCCAAGGCGCCGAAGACTGTGAACAACAATCGCGAAGATCCTGTCAACGAAGATGGACGGCGAGGAATGGACCCGGTCATGAGCCAGATGACGCCCAAGGAGCGCCTAGAAGCGAAGCAGCGGACTCTGGCAAGGCACGTCGACCTAAAGACCCAGGCTGTCAAGAGCACAACTTCCGCTGGGACATCTGCTCCCTCTTCACGGACGACAGAGTCGATACATCGGTTTCCGCCTCCACCTGTGGGGATCTTTGCTCCTCGAGAGGATTCGAATATGGTCCAGACCCACGCTGAGAAGCGGCGACATGTTGACAGGAGGTACAACAGCGGCTTTGCTTAGAACAGTAACAAAGATGTTCAACAAACGTTATGATGATGTTTGTAGGTGAAACCGGCTATGAGCCATCATGGCAAACGCAGGCATTCGCAAGCCGCACTCACCGCAGCACTCATCCATGCCTTCATCTTCTTCGCCGTCATCCCAGCCAGCCTCCCCGTCCTCATCAGCGTCGAACATGACGTTCTCAGCTTCCTCAATGCCCTTCTTGGCAGGCACGGCATCTCCGTCATCACTGGTCTTCGGCTCGCTGGGCCTCATCTGCAATGGGGAGCGCTCTCCTGAACCTTCATTAACACCATCCGCAGGTGGCGGAGGGCTAAAATCAGTGACACGAAACTCCTTCAGCACATCTTCTTGTTTTCTGAACATGTTAGAAATATCTCGCCCATTCGCGGTCTTGCTTTGCCCAGCAGCTTCTGCCATGTTCGTCACGGCGAGATTGACAAGACTCAGATTCCAGCCAGCTTTCTCTGGGTGCAACTTGCGGAACATGCCGATCAGTGTCTCCTTGACCAGCTTTTCTGCCAGCGCCTCGACGTTCTCGTTGAGGTTGAAGACGAAGTTCGGTAGTGGCCCAGAGTGCGAGATGCGCTTGAATGAACGAAGGCGAGTGCCGTCCGGCTGAAGCGGTTGTCGCGGACGGGTGGTGAGGCGCAGAGTCTTGGGATGAGCCAGCCATTTCTTGCCAATGATAGAAACAGGCTTGGCTGACACTGCCTCGTTGTCCCCGCTGCCCTCTTCGTCCGTAGTATCAAAATCGTCATCGCTCCCCAGTAGGTCGATTCGCATGCGGGTGAGCAAGCTTCGGGCGAGTGTGCTCAACTCCTTGATGATCTCCGACATGGTATCGAGACGGATGTAACTATCCTCGATGCTTATCTGCCGCGGCACCGCTCTCGCAGAACTGACTTCTGTGTCGTCTACGCCATGCAACAAACACCAGATCTTGTAGCCAATACCATGTGGTGAACCAGGTCCTGAAAGAAGCTTCTCCAGCATGTCGGGGTTGACATCTGGGTGACTACGCAAGTCGGCGACTGTAATCAGCTCTTTCGTGCCACCGTAGACCAATCCGGAGTCGATCTCAGGCGGTCTTTGGAGGATGAACTCGCGTAGTTTCTGGGCGATTTTGAAGCCAATCCAGGGTACCTTTCCAATCTCGTGATCGTCCATGAACTTCGTCACGTTGCTGAGATGTTCATCCACACTCAACAAGGGAGGCATCACGGTCGTTTGTCCTTTTGGTTTGTTGAGGTTACCAGCCAATTTCGACAACAGTTTCGATGTCGCAATGCCGACAGTGGAGGTGTATCCTTTGTGCTGTTCCAGCTGATGGCGAAGATATAGTGCTATGTGACTTCCGAGACGCAGGCGCATCGTAACGTCGTCCACCTCCTGCTCGGCAGAGTCGTGCGCATAGTCCTCAGGATATGGATGGCCAGCAATGCCCGTTGCATCGAACTGGAATCCAACAGTCGGATCGTCTCTCGAGATCTGGAAGAACGAGTCTTGCAGATTGTTCCTGTTCAAGCAATCCAAGTTGTACGCCACCATATCGCTCACGTCCATCCACACCTCGTCGAAACCTAACCGCTCGATCTTGTCGTTCCATGAAAAGCTCTTGATGAAGCCATATAGCTCTTTGCTGGCATCTCTGAACCTACTGATATCCTCTCCCAGCTCTATAATCACGTCTGGGCATATGCGCCGCGCATCTCTTATCAACTGCAGCTTGTGTAAACCTCGTCGGCGTGCTTCGTAGTTGCAGGTAACGATGATCTGTTTTTGCTGGACGGCGAAGGGGAGGCTCCTGAGGGCGGGGTTCTTCGCTTCGAAGACTGATGCGTAGAAGCAGTCGTAGTCGAAGTGAATGATTATCCGGTGGTCTTTCCGTGCCGGGATCTTGCGGCCTTCCATCGTATCTTCATCTTGTCAAGAGCTTTGGATAGAGCCCGTAAAGTTGTCGCCCGTGACCATGGACACAGACTTGCTCTGCGAGGTGATTTGTGTCGGCGCGTTGGTGGACCGGACGACGTGAAGTTGCTTCCAGACGCACATCATTGCCTCATGCCGACCGCGAGCTAACCGCACTGACCCCAACGCGATGCGACGCGACTAGGACACGAGCACACTCCCCTTCGACCACCTCTATCCGACATCTTCATTGCACCACCATACCATATTTCTGCGACCACTCGGCCGACCTCCACGGACTTGTCGCCCTCTCAATGGCAAAGTGACCAGAGATCGATACATACATGCATGCGTCCATCAGCTCGTACTCAGTGACTTGGCTCGCCCAACAAGCCGGGATGTTCCAGCCTCCAAATCCTACCTGGCGTCGACAAATACGATCTTGAAGGCAACGTAGGACGACGACAGATCGTTCATCCTTGTAGATGCTACTGCCAAGACAGTCTTTCGAAGGCCGACATGCAGATTGACCGTTTGCTCTCAATGAGACGGCTGCATCTATTGCTTGCGGCTGCATAATGGCGCATATACGATGGTTAGACTTCAATCTTGCATCTTACACTCTCTCGAAGCAGCGTTGCCTATAGCTGCGGGCATCTCTTTTCGGACGAAAGACGGTACGTGGCCAACCACCACATGGCATTGTCCGACTGTCGCCGTCGACACGAGGCGGGCCAAGCAACTTCGCAACAACGTCCTACGACTCGAATAGCTGCATTCGGCTCCATGCAGCCGTCTGTCTTTCTCGTCGAATACTTCGGAAGTCCAAGAACCAACCAACAATTGCCAGAAGATTGGTTGCAAATGGGCTTGAAGTTGTATAGTACCCGTGATATTATCGTGCGGCCCTGTCAGCTCGCCTGCTGGGTCGCATGTACCTATAAGGCATTCACTCCGGTCGTTTATTTTCCGAAGACCGTTGCAGTTGCAGCCTTATCTGCCTCGACATGGCACGCCGCTAGATTGCTAGCGAGTCATGAGCTCTTACCGAGAGGCAAGACATTGTCGCTACCAGGGTGGTCATCACAGTCAGCAGCTATTCCCTCACAGCGGCGTTGACTTCGGATTGTGGTGCGGCGTATGCCACAGCATCGTCATCGGATCTAATCCTGTGAACCAACACATGCGTCATCTGAGAGGCGTGCACCAGCTCTGAATCCACGCACAGCATGATGCTGGAGCTGTGGCAAAGAGTGAGCGCTTGCTGGTGGTGAGGGTGAGAATGGGCAGCGTCTACATGTCGTCAGCGGCGGCTCGGATGCAAGCCTCTCGTCAAGACTTTCACTGCAGAAAGTCTTCGAGAGCTGTCCATGCAAAGCCCACGCTGTGCTCCAGATGAGAGTCCACTCGCAGTGTACAAGAGCAGGTTGAGCGGCGCTGATCTCTTCGGTGCGACGCGGCAAACAATCGGAGAATGCGCGGTTGGGGCGAGACAACATGGCGCGTTGCGTGTGCCGTGACATACAGCCCATGTCGACACGCGGCAAGACGGTGGTAGCCGACCAACGCCTTGAGAATAATCCCAACTCGAGCCACGATGGCAAACAGCCTGAACAGCAAAAACAACGACGGCGCGGTCGGTCAGTCTCCGCTTTGCAAGTGGCCGGTGCGATGTTTCGCAGGCAAGGCAATGAGCGACTAAGCCTTGCAGAGTGTTGCGCAGCTATCCATCTGTCGCCCGTGCCGATGCTTCTTCGACCGGCTCGAGAAGGCATTTGCGAACAAGTAGGACGGTGCTCGGAAGAGCTGGCAACATCGACAAAGAGGTCGTGGTTGCTGGCTGAAACCGTGCATCGTGGACCTGCGCATACTCGTACTGTATGTACTATGTAGATGAGATGGACGAACTCAACGGTGCTGTGGGATGGCATCGGTCTGGCTCTTGCGCATCGAGGGCTCGGCAGCGCTTGCCTTGAGTCCGGTGGGCGCCAACCTCGCTGCGGCTAGTCGCCCACAAAAGACTAATTCAAAATAGCGACTGGGTACCGCTGACCAGGGTGTGGGTCTAACCCGTTTGTTACTCTATTTCCGTCAGGCTTCTAGGGCCTCGGAGGGGAACATGTCGATCATTTAGAGGTGCGATGGCCCTCGTCGACGACCTCCTCCGCTGCTGCTGCTCAACGACAGCAACTCCTCTCGTCGCCAGCACCACCGCACCTCACCTCACGACGACCGCCCGGCGCTGGTCTCGCGTCATCCGCTCCATGCTCACGCCCGTGAGCCCTGCCTGCTGATCGGTCTCTCTTCTATTTCCAGATCAGGCACTATCGTTCCTTAATCAGGTGCCTTGCCGGTCCTTCAATACGAGCTGGAACCCCTCCACACGTCTGGGCCGCTACACCTCCCGCGGTACACTTCTGCACGAGGCGTGCCGTCGTACGCTTGACACTTGCCTTGTTCTGCGAGCGGCGGATCTGGTGGAACCTCAGTGGCTGTTTCAGAGCTAAAGTCATGCTCACCTATATGCCGCCGACACCTCCACTACCAGTCCACACGCCCATGTCCAGCAGCACCATGTCACTCGCCATCCTCCCCTCCTCTACGCCTATGGCTTATAGTCAATCATCTGGTCCTACCTTGCTGGCGCCGTCGCCTTCGCACGCGAAAAGGCCCAAACTATCGTTAAACACGGCGAATGTCCCTTCAGTCTTTGGCAAAGGCTCGACCAGCTTAAGGCTGGATACGCTCTCTGCGACATCGCCTACCACCCGAAACACTTTCCGAAATGCCTACGAAGCGCGACAGACGGTGAACGGTCGACCATCGAAGCCAAGACTTGCGCCACTTGCTACACACGTTACCAACGCCAACGATCAGAGTCCAAGTATTGAACGTGAAGAGCCGTACGATTCTGCAGCTTCGTCTGCATCGACCGCATCAACCGCTTCGACCATCGACTTCTCCACAGCAGAAGTGCCATACCGAGTGCCCTACAACTTGAAGTCGATATTAGTCAACAGTCCGATCGCCCGGAAACCAGCTCGGATCACTTCATTCGCACAATCTAAACCAATGTTTCCCGCCACAAAGAAGGTGGCCTTCAGGGCTCCCTTGACTGAGGATATCCAGAACAGCAAATACACGATGAAGCACTCAGACATCGAATCGTCGACATCAACCATTTCTACTCTCGAGCTCTCGCCATCCGAAAAGACATCAGCCGGCTGCGAAGACGATACCGAGAATGAGCAGGTTGAGAAGGTTGTCCAGATAGAGAAGAGAGAAGTAACGTCTCCGCATACAGGCGACAAGCGAGAGTCTTCAGACGAGGAAGACGACAGCGATACCTGCCCTGCGACCCCAATTGCAGGCCGCAAGAAGCGTCACCGCGATTGGCGATGGACACTCGGTCCTGTCGAGCCTTCAAACGATCGGCAACAACAACAGCAATCAGAAGAAACAGACAAGGTCGATCAGCAAGGAAATGGCGTTTGACTCGCGCATGTATATGCATTGATGGGCATTTAAACTGATAAGGAATGTTGAGCGAGATCATTCGACTATGCTGTCTATATGAGGAGTTCGTTAAGGGACGGGCGTTATCTGTCTTTCGCATGATACCCACTTGCACTGATCACGAACGGGGAGAGAATGAGATACATGACTATTCTTCGGCATTGAGTTAGTACCAACACAATCTACTATCGTTCAGGCATACTTGTCTTTGGACATGCTATTGCCTTCAGCCATACATTTTACTTCAATCTCCCTTTAGAATGAAGAGTATCATATACACCTGCCTACGACCTCCCAATCTTGCTTGGCGTGGTACAAGCTTCTTGAGTCGTCATCTCCACAGATCCACCTCCAGCCTCCTTCAACGGTCGGCAAGCTTCACAACGGCTGCACGACATCATGGGTCCTGCCTTCGGGGTCAACACTCATACTCGGACTCATCCCTGACCATGGCGGGCCTGGCAAATCTGCTCGATAAAGTCAATCTCCGTATCCCCTTTGGACGATGGCAGCTGTTTGAGTTTGCCGACTTGTGGATGTGCGTACTATCAGGAGATAAAATCTCAAGCTTTCACATTAAACAACGGCGCAATGACATAGCTAACATATTCTTCTGTAGCGTACCACCGTTCATCAAACACGATCAACAAGACGCCCTGGCCGCTCGCTGGACGAAGAAAGTCTCACTTCTCCAAGACCACACCCCAGCCGAGCTTCTCGCAGATATCATCGAGTCAACCCTGCACGAACTCTCCTCACAAGACCCTCCCGATAATAAAGTCAAATCCCGCTGGACTGCCGTCGACTTCGGTTCCGGCTCTGGTGGTCCTGTGCCCGTTGTTGACACACTCGTGAATCATGGACGCCGTGACTTGGGCCAAGAACCGATTCAGTTCCTGCTGTCAGACCTAAGACCTCATCTCGACTCGTGGATGGGTCATGCTTCTCGCTCGGAGACGTTGAGTTTCGTGCCACAGGCTGTTGATGCGGCGTATCCGCCTTTTGCAGTCATCAGTTCCACGACTAAGGGCGATAGGGAAGCGGCGTACATGGCTGGACTTGAGTCGAACGGGACGAAGATTTTGAGGCTTTACTGCTCGACGTTCCACCACTTCGACGATGGCATGGCGCAGAAGGTGCTCAAGAGCTCTATGGAGACGAGCGATGCATTTGTAATTGTGGAGCTGCAGGAGCGAAGGGTGTTTAGTCTCGTCATGGTCTTGCTGGAGAGCTGGATGTTGATGTTGATGGCGATCTTCTGGTTCTGGAACGACCCCTTGCATTTGTTCTTCACCTATGCTCTCCCGATCTTGCCGGTTACGCAATACCTGGACGGGTTGGTCACTTGCCTGCGGATACGAACTCTCGAGGAGCTTCTGAGCCTGCTGTCGAACTCGCAAGGTTATGGGAAGCAAGACATCACCCTGGAGAAGGACGACCAAGTGGTTGCACTTCGTGACTGGCGGTTCAAGCACTTACGGGTCTTACACACATGGCCGTTTGGATACATGAACATCATTGTAGGAACCTTTGACCCGTCAAAAGATCGTGTTGGTTGAAGTATTGCTATCAGTAAGGACAGTGCGGCATGTCAAAGCACGCCAGAAGAATGGCCGAAATACCCGATTCCAACAACAGAGTCTCCATACGATACACCTGCACCCTCCCACCCCTCAACAGCCCTCAAGAGGTAGCAAGAGATACCTGCCCTAGCAGCGAACCTGGACCGAGTTGATATTGTCGAACCTTCGAGGATCTTGGCAGAGGCCTCTCTGGGCACGGTCGACGGCGAATTCGGTATAACCGCGTCCCTCATCGCAGCCAACACCACGGAAAGCAAGCAGTCTACAGCTGCTAGCGATACGCGCGTTCTGGGGAATGCTGTCGAAGGAAATACTGCCGACCACGCCGTTGCTGAAGCTCACGCAACTGCCTCGCCTGTTATTTCCCTGCGGAACGCTGATAGGCACGACCTGAACCCTTGCTTTGCTACCGGAGCTAACTGCCGGGCTCCTGCACCCATTGAACTGCCAGCCAACGACCACGATGGATTGCGTGGCTGCTGGGCAGACTGGGCTGGTTGTAGTGGTGGTGGTGGCGGTAGTGGTGGTAGTAGTCGTCTGTGTGCTGCAGGGCGTCGGTGTGATGGAAGTCGTGGTAGTGCATTTGCTGACCGTGACGGGAGCTGGGCATCTGTCTTCGGGGAGGGCCAAGACCGCCGTAGCCAGAGCGAGCAAAATGTAGGTCTGGGCATGTCAGGACGCTGTTTTGAACAGGATGAGTTTATTACTGACCAAGGAGAGCATTGTGGTTGCTATTGGTTGGAAGTGTTGACTGTTGCTAGATGTTCTTCTAAGATGGCTGCTTGTCGAAGGATATCCTGACGGCGAAGAACTTGTTCCTTATATGTGCTTCATTCCATTACTCACTTCTCCATCAATCACGCCAAGCTCACCGAACCAGAACTTCAATTATCGTTCAAGAAGCCATTTCAATAGTCCTCGTAGCACAATAAAGTGCCAGAGTACCTGCTACTCTGGGGTTGTCAAGTGTCACATATGCAGCCACCGAGGCGCAAGTCTCCACGTGCTGTCTCCAACAGGACACTGATGGCAATACGTTGTATTAGAGCACGGTGAGGCCGAGTGTCTAGGTGTGAGGCCCGCTGACAGGAAGGCGTGTTGTTGGAGAGCTTGCTGAACCATATCGTGGGCTGGACCTGCCTGTGTCTTACTGTGGCACCAGCTGTGGCACTTCTAATGTTCAGCTTCGAAGTCTAGGACCGACGGATATGGCCTCTTCGGCGCCATCTTGTCTTGGCGAAGCATGTTGTATCAGACGATCGCTGGGCTGTTCATCACCTAGGTCTCCAGAATTGGGACCTCTTAGTACATCATCCTACGATTGCCTCACGATTAACCTTACCACCGGACTTCTTCGTCGAAGGCGCTTGCCTGCACCGTACTTCGGTAATGAATGTCAACTTGCTTAGACGTCGTGATTGGCCATGCTGACGACGTGGTGACGCCGGACAGCATGAAGTATATTTCAGTGAGTCTTGACACTGGAACACCGTCGAGGATCACTCTCGTGTCTGAACGTGCGCAGAGCAGTGGTGGCATTTCTGTCTTACCTCAACTCGTGCAAGGCGTTCATGGGACTTGGTCCGCGCGAAGCCGTGCTCTCTACACCCGTAGCAATCTGCTGATGCTCAAACTCACATTCACGAGGTCTTGTCCCGCTTGGCGACCCCTTTCCAAACTGGGTCACTCGAGCATCGTCTGCTTCGTCCAGCTGCATGGCACTATTGACTTAAGAGATGCGAACGCGATGGGCTTGGTCCAGCCGCGGGTCGTCGATGCTTCGTGCTCGCTCAGCTGAAGGGAAAGGAGGACGATCCGTGGTTCTTGGACCCGCCAGTCACGTCTGATGTCTTCCCGAGTGCGTAGACATAGCCGATATGTGTCCATCGTCGAAAGAGCCATGGTCACAAGCGGGAAAGGGCATGACGACCCGCAGAGAGGACTCAACAGGCCGCAAGTCGGAGTGGCCAGGACATGAAGTTCGTTCCATGCTCGTTAGAGTGCACCGTCGAAGTACGACATAACACAGTGGAGTCATCCCTTCCCTCTCGGAGCATGGGCCGCAGGCAGTTGTCCAACGGCTTTTTGATGGGGTGGATTTCGCTAATAATGTGCAGACTGCTGTACTGCTTTCGTGTAGGGTGCTTTGGCGAGCCTTTCTGCGTGCATCCTGGCGGGTCGTTGATTGTGACGATGACCTTGTCAAAGAACGAAGCATGCAGGAACAGATGAAGTCGCGGAAAGAGTGGGCCCTCGTCCCCGGTCCACGAGGCGAGGCATCTCACCGCAGCACTCCGCTTTTGATGGCTGCCATGTCATGCACCTTTGACACATTTCCAGGATCCACTGGCACGACTGGGCACATGCCGTCATTGCCTCCTTTTCGCCATGAAGTGGCATTTCCTCCTTTGCAACCCCAGCAACTAGCCTAGATCGCGTGAAAAGCGACGGCCATGGTGATGACGACCCCAGAATCTTGTGCACAGAGGCCGTGAGCTCAGGTAACTCTGCATACGCAGGACGGCGCGTACCGAACGACAGGCAGGTGACTGTTTTGTTCAGCACTCCGACTCTGCTCCATCAGTCCACTAGCTCGACTGCAGGATGTCAGGCAAAAGCCTCAAGGACCCGGCCAAAGGCTCTCAGGACCCAAGCAAGGCGTCCACACCCGCAGATCGACAGCAGATGCTAGAAGCCGTCGCCGCCTCACAGAAGATCGCCAAAGCCCAAGAGTATGCACAAAGTCTACGAGACAAGGCCGCGAAGGCCAGAGACCCCAAAGAGAGGGAGCGGTACTTTCGCGAGGCCTATGCGAAAGAAGTCGAGGCACATGGAGAACGGAGTAAGCTTGCGAGACGTCTGCAATCTGGCACATGGCAGGGGATGTTTGGTGGAGGCGGCATAGGCCTAGGTACTGGACTGGGCTTGGGCGCTGTGGTCGGTACTCTTGTTGGCACTATTGTCTCCGTACCGACTACGGCACTTGGGACACTTATTGGAGCTGGCGTTGGCGCGATTCACGGGCCTTGGATCACGATAGGCGGCAAGAAGAAGAAATGGACCGAAGCCTCCCCTGAGGAAGTGGTCGACTACTATCAGACACCAGAAGGCAAGGCGGAGGCTGTGCAACAACAAGCCGGCATGGCTGCTGAGGGTGGTGAGGACCAGCCGCTGCCTCACGCAGAGCCCATTGGACCCGTGGTGAAGAAGAAGCCTCGCAAGTTGGAAGTGAGATCGAAAGCGGCTCTGGCAGGCCCTCCTGCGAGCGCAGAAGAGGCGTCCTCAACGACAGAGATTCAGAAGCGAAAACCAAGGAAGCTCGACTCCAGATCTCAATCTGGCCTCTCGAGGAGTCGAAGCAGCTATGGGAAGGAAAATATTGGCGACCTACCGCCTGCAAAGGAGGCAGAGGACAGCGGGTATGCTGAGGATGGGTGACGCCGGCAACTTGCTGTGCCTAGGCACTTGAGACTGGATGGGTCCTATCTCGAGGAATGCTTTCTTCATGTTCTGCAGGAATTGAAGCTTCGCCATGTCCACGTCTGCTGCGCGGTGGCCGCTGCTCCTTCATCTTCCGACAACCAACTCAGCTGAGGAGCAACTCTCGCAGAGCAAGGCCTTGAGTGGACATCACACCTTGCCATGTGCTTGGCCTTCTAGAACACTTGCTTCGGTTGACGGAGAACAGGGCGTCGACTTCTGCCGAGCAAATTTTGGAAACCGGGCCATGCAATACTACTTGGCGTCTAGCCAGTAATGGTGTCGTCCTGAGGATGTTCTCCTACCAGTGTTAGGCGGACCAACAAGGCCCAGTGACGGCAATGCCACCTATCCAGGTAGCACGCACTGTTTCTCAAGCACCTTGTCCCTAAAGGCCAATGCCACTTCAGCATCCGTGGGCACATTTATTGCATTGAGGAAACCTGTATTCTATACTAGCGATCGTCGACGTCAAAGATGGAGTACTGTATGTATTTGTGCGGCATTGTGGAGTGTATATCTGATTGTCTATTTTCATTTCGGATCTCCTCTTCACGCCGAAGGATGAGTCGCAACCGGTTCGGCTCCGACCCACAGATTGGAAGCCCAGCCTGAAGACCCGACCACACAACAACGTCTGTTCCTGTCGACCACGTCAGCGGTTCTCCAACCACTGCAGGCATCTTGACGTGAAACGCAGCAAGGCGAATGCTTGCGTGCAGCGGAGTGCTGGGAATAGAAAGAGTGGTCAGCATGGATCACCGCAGCCACCGGCAGTGCTCCACCACTTCACCTGCAGATGGCTTGCACTCCTGCCTCCTCGTTGACTACTTATCTGTGGCCCATTGTCGCTTATTAGCTGCTTAGATTCACGCTTTCTCTCGTTCGACGCGTATACCTCACTCCTCTCGGTCTTTTGGCAAGGACCCGACAGCCAGCCCAATTTGCAGTCAAAAGAGCAAGGCGTCCTCGACCACTGACTGAAACCCTTACATCCCCAACAACAACAGGCTTTCAAACCCTACTCGACAATATCTCAAAATGGGTTTCAACTTCGCCGCAAGTCTACTTGCTTGTGCAACTTTGGCCTGTGCCCAAGGATTTGGAGGATACTCTGGAAACAACCCATACTCCAATAGCGGCAATAATGACAACAATGGGGACAACGACAATCCCTTCGGCGGCGGCAATTCAGGCTTCAACTTTGGCGGCTTCAGCTTCTCTCATTATCACACAGTGGTCACAGCCCACGCGGTTCTGGCTTGCCTGGCGTTCGCTTTCCTGTTTCCAGTCGGCGGCATCATGATCAGGCTTGCTTCTTTCAGAGGAGTCTGGTTCGTCCACGGATTGTTCCAGATCGTTGCATACATCTTCTACATTGCAGCGTTCGGGCTAGGAATCTACGTAAGTTTTGACAACAACATCACGAAAGGACAGCCGAAAGTTAACAGCCGCAGATGATCAACTCAAGTCCATTCGACAACATGATCGACAATGCTCATCCAATCCTCGGAATTGTGCTCTTCGTTGCGCTCTTCTTCCAGCCTTTCCTGGGCACGTTGCACCACTTTTTCTTCAAGAAGCACAGTCGTCGTGGATTCTTCTCCTACGCCCACATTTGGCTGGGTCGAATCCTCATCACTCTGGGCATTATCAATGGAGGCCTTGGCTTACAATTCGCACGTCGCTTTCGGCTTGCACCACCAAGCACTGGGGCTATCATTGGGTATGGTGTTGGTGCAGGTTTGGTCTGGTTAATCTATATCACCTCTGTATTAGTCGGCGAGCGAAGACGGAGTTCAACAAGGGAGCTTTCTCCTCCACCTTACTACGAGGAAGAACACAAGCGGAGACAGTACGCATAGAAATCGACAGTAATACTATCAGATTGACTACACGTCGCTCGTCCGTACCCATTTCATTGCAATTCAAGAATCTTCAAAGCAGTACTACTTTCACTTTTGATGCCTGAGGCGACGACGTGCTCCACACAAACCTGGAGAAACCCAGTAGAGCAAGCTCTCGCATCCCGAGGCATGTGAAAGATCCACAGTCCGCCCGCGCATGTGATGCGTGCGTGTTGCTCTCTTCCAAACACCCCGACTTTCACCTTACTACTTTCCCACAGCTAGTGTCTACCCTATGCATCGTCAATACATGCTCTCCGACTCCTAGCCCACCAGAATGGCGGTCCACTCCACACCCATTCCAGTGCCCATATCCAACCGTTCGCTCAAGCAACTATTGTCCGATCTCACCTCGCTTTACGTCAAGAACCGCACGCGCATCTCTCGCTCCATCTACGTCGCCCTTGCGCTCGCCCTTATCCATCGAATCCGCGGCGCGATCAAAGAGCAGAAAGCGGCCGCCGCCAGAGCTGCTGAGAAACGGCGCAAGGGTCTAGGTGGGAAAGATGATGGCAAGAAAAAGGCGGAGCTGAATATTGAGTTCTTCCGGAACTTGGGCCGCTTGTTGAAGATATGCATACCTACATGGAAGAGCAAGGAGGCGAGGTTGTTGCTGAGCCATTCGGTGTTCCTTGTCCTCAGGACGTTGATTAGCCTGTACGTGGCCGAACTCGACGGCCGGCTTGTCAGCGCCTTAGTGAGAGGTAAGGGCAAGGAGTTCCTGAAAGGTTTGGTGTGGTGGATGCTCGTGGCCGTGCCTGCGACATTTACAAATTCCATGGTGAGTCTGATGAAGCTATAGACGGGATGGTAGGGCTACGTGTATCTTTGCTAACGCGTGTTCTAGCTCGCGTACCATCAGACGACGCTGTCCCTCGCATATCGATCAAGACTTACGAATCATATACACAATCAATATCTGGGCAATTTGACCTTCTATACGCTATCAGCCTTGGATGATCGGATCAAGAATGCCGACCAGCTTATTACCGTCGATGTTACCAAGTTTTCCAACAGCCTCGCAGAGCTGTACTCGAGTCTGTCGAAACCCGTCTTGGATCTCTTGATCTACAATTGGTCATTGTCAAGAAGCGTTGGAGGAGAAGGGCTGTTTGGCATGAGCTTAGTTGTGCAGATGAGCGCAGTCTTGATGAGAGCATTGACTCCGCCATTTGGGAAATACGTGGCAGAGGAAGCCAGACTGGAAGGAGAGTTCAGAGCGTCTCACTCAAGACTCATCGACTTCAGCGAGGAGATTGCCCTCTACGATGGACATGAGGCGGAGAAGGACAATGTCGACAAGGGCTACTTCACCCTCATCAAGCATGTTAACCGCATCTTGAGAAGGCGACTTTACCACGGAATTATGGAGGAGTTTGTCGTCAAGTATTTCTGGGGCGCGCTCGGACTTCTACTCTGCTCCGTGCCGGTGTTCTTCAAGCTGCCAGGAGCACTACCAGGAAGCACAAGTACCGGCGACAGGACTGAGGCATTCGTCACAAACAGACGACTCTTGATGTCGTCCAGCGACGCGTTTGGCCGCCTCATGTTCTCGTACAAGGAGATTTCGGAACTGGCGGGCTACACCAGCAGAGTCAGCATGCTTATGGACGTGATTGCTGACATCCAGCGAGGACATTTTGAGAAAGCCCTGGTGTCGTCAGCTTCAATCGAAGCCAACGCAGCAGTGCTTGCTGGCCGAGGCGAGCTGGCAGAGGGCGAGGATATCAAATTTGAAGGCGTGCCAATTGTTTCGCCGAATGGTGACGTGCTCGTCAAGGCTCTATCGTTCCACATCGGACGAGGGGATCATTTGCTCATCGTTGGACCGAATGGCTGCGGCAAGAGCTCGCTCTTCAGGATACTTGGAGGTCTGTGGCCCGTATACGGAGGCAAGGTTCGCAAGCCACCGAGTGAGGATATCTTCTACATTCCGCAAAGACCATACTTGAGCAAGGGCACGCTCAGACAACAGATCCTGTACCCTGACAATCTATTGGACATGCGAGCAAAGGGCATCACCGACCAGGATTTGATCAGCATCATGAGCACGCTAGGACTTGACCCATTGCTTGAGCAGGTCGGCACGAAAGCTGCCACGGTCGACCCTAGCGCACCGAGCAGCCCTGTGGATGCTCGCCCTGGAAAAGCATCTGCAGACCTGGGAGCACTCGACGCAGAACACGAATGGGCCGATGCTCTGTCAACTGGCTTCCAGCAACGAATCGCAGCCGCTCGACTGTTTTACCATAGACCAAAGTACGCCATTCTGGATGAGTGCACGTCTTCATTGACACCAGAGGTGGAGAAGACCATGTACGATGAGGCGAAACACCTGGGTATCACCTTGATGACTGTTTCCCATCGACGCTCGTTGTGGAGATACCATGGTTGGATTCTACAATTCGATGGCCAGGGTGGATATGTCTTTACTCAGCTAGATGCAGAGACTAGGCTGCAGCTG
Organism: Zasmidium angulare; assembly: GCA_002786045.1. NCBI lineage: Eukaryota > Fungi > Ascomycota > Dothideomycetes > Mycosphaerellales > Mycosphaerellaceae > Zasmidium > Zasmidium angulare. The sequence goes on from NHNX01000015.1 coordinate 406,832, forward strand.
GAGGATGAGAAGGATGAGCTGGACCTTCAGTTGAGGGCGGTGCCTGAATGGGAGAAGCGCATCGCAGAACTCGAGGCTGGCGAACGCGAATGAGATGACTCCGAGAGAACAACCTTTGACGGGCACGGGCCTATACGTTCTGGAGACGAAGTCGGACACCAACGCCAGTTCCACGGGTGTGGTTTCGCCCTACTTCCTTCTGCTGGCATGTCCCACCCATTTCCGGCGCCGAGGCTTGGGTCATATGAAAGCAATCGCCGGTGCAACCAAAGGGCTTCGAACACGAAGCTGGCACATGAACAACACGGTCTTCGTACCTGCATGTGAGGCGGACATGACTGCGAAGCGTGGCAAAACGATGCAGGGAGTGGGTGTGGTCGCCTCACTTGAGAAGCGACCAGCGGGTAGGGCGGTTTTAGCTTAAGCAGTGAGGCGCAGCGGAGCGTGGGTAACGATGCTATTCGCGCTTGTGCGATATTTGTGGATGGCGAGGATCAAGCGAGAGTGGTGGTTCGCGCAAGGCAACGATGTGATGAGCAAAGATATATAAACCAAACTAGAAGACGCACAGTAATAGAACGAAGGATGCACATTACTAGTCTCATCCGCTCTTTCCCACTTCATGCCTCAGGCGTTGAGCAGCCGGCGGCGCCTCCCAGCCCCTTTTGCCTCCCCTCGCTGTCCGACTCATGGCCAACCTCACCACACAAGGATACCGTCGACTGCGCCGCTGCATCTCGGGGAAAGAGCCGTGAATGAGATCTGAAACAATCTGGGTATATTACTAACGCCGTGCGCCGTCTCGAACCCACGTATCTTGGAACTGCCTCGTCGTTCTGGACCTCCGTTCTGGAGAACATCTGGGGATGGTATCGTCTTCCAGGCACCGACCACGTTCTCATCAGGAACGAGCATCGTGGATTGCCCTACTCACGATACGTTCTGCGTTGCTCCCTCGGATGGCCAGTATCTCAGCGTCGACTACCGGGATACCCACCGGCAATTCCAAGGGCACGAGGGTCCCGCCCTTCACCGCCACGTCGTTCACGGCGCCGGTCTCGAGAGCTGCTTGCTGACTCCAGGTATACATCGTGTCCGCTAAGTCTCCCACTTGCCCGGAGCTCCTTCTTCTGTGCCGCATTGATCACCTTGATGCTCCAAAGGTGCTCCACCATTCTCGAGTCAGGACGTTTAAAGGCATCAATGGTACCCCCAGCAGAATGATGAGTCCAGATGTGCACCCAGCGATAGTTCCAAGCCTCACTACCGGAAGCACTTTCGTTTGACCACGGACACCCGAGGAATGGACACTGAACAGACTTTGGCAGGTTCTTCGTACCACGGAAATGGCTTTGGCAGTGATAATCCCAAGCTTCGATACCCTCTAATCGCTCGTTGCATCCGAGGAACCCATACGGACATTGCCATGTTGCGGCATCTTGCCTCAAAAGCAACCCATCGTCACCCTCGTCCAAGCGATCTGCTGCCTGGTAACGGCTGAGGGCTGAGCTACCGCTGCTGGTTTTCAAGGAGGGTCCACTGGATACCGTCGCTTCAGAATGTCCTGCCAGCGAGGGTGCATACAAAGAGGCGCTGTACTGGCTCTGATTGACTGCCACCGCCATGGAGGATGAAGCATTCGAAGGCGGCGCACCTGGATGTTTTGGGACGGTTCTTGGTTCACCTGGAAGATAGTATGGTCCTACTGCGAAACGTTGATGGAAACCTTGAGGGTCGTCGCCGTACCAATTCCTGTCCTCGATCATGGGCTGCGTCGGACGGGCTCGCAGAGCCGCAAAGCTCGACGCCACAGAAGTCAATGCGTTATCAAGCTGCATGCGCGGCCGACCGGAAAAGTCACTGCCCGAGCTGCTGTCACTCTGGTCCATACCGCAATACTGCTATGGGTGTTGGAAGGATGCTTGAAGGTATCGAGGAATTTGAAGAGACGCTTAATGCATCAGCAAAGTAAATGAGGACGGAGGTCAAGAGAAGGTGTCGTCAGGCTCTATATCCTCACGGCCAACTATGTGTCAGAGACAGCATTGAACACCATCGGCCAATCGCAATCCACAGGACGAAGCAGATGACCTTTGATCTGGGGTCTATCTGGGGCTGGAGGGTAACGGGGGGTGGTTGATCGCAAAGCAGGTGGTGTTCGCGGCGAGGATCGGTCAGCCCGTGTCTGCTGGACACACGTCTGGCGTTTATCACCGCTCCCATAGCGCGCCACGGACAACGCCAGAGGCTTCCCAGAGTCTTGGTCTCATACACAGTGACAGGCAACAGCATCCACACAGCGAACGAGCGATGGACACGAATGGCGCTCGTCGATTGACTGCATATAGCTTATACAGGTGGGTCTTCTGGATATTAACCGCCTGGCTGGTCGGCTGTAAGCAGTCGTGCCTTTTAGAAGGGACGCTGCCGCAGACGAGACGTATTTGTGGCAGCAAGCGCTCGGCAAAGACCCGCTGCGTCGCGCAGATCGCTGAGGCTCATGAGGTTCTGAAATGAGCGGCACAGCATTCATGCTCGGGCGTGAGAACGCTCATGAGACTTCATTGATGCACGAGCGGTACGATAAGGTGCAAGGCAGTGGTTGATCAAACACAACCAGAATGAGCGCACGCACGATGCTCGAGCTAATCGCGGGACTAACATAGGGATCCCAGAGCGGCATTCGCGAAGCGTTGGTGCAGTATGGGTCCGGCGTCCGCGATGACTCTCGCTGCTGTGCGAATGGAACAGACAGTAGTCACACCAAGATCTTGCGGACCTGCCAGCACCACTACGCAACCAAATGGGGCTCGGCTCGAGCTGGACTTCCATTCGCCATCCACTTCACCGGTCGTGCTGCATGGACCCGCTTCCCTCCTGTTGTATGGCACGCAGCTCGCTACAGGTGCCGACCTGACGTCCTTCGCACATTGCTAGGCGAACACTCGCAAGGAGCAGGCGCGCGTACAAGATAGTGGGTTGATAGGATTAGTCGGCGCCTATTGTGCTGCAGAGCCTCAATTTTCAGGACTGCCGTTACTCCCAGCTTCTGAGTGCGAGCTTGTAGTGGCTCTCTCCTTGCTCGACTTACGCCAACACTTTAAACAGCGGCCGATCGCCTTTGCTCTGGACTACTCATCGAAAAGGGAAGTTGTACCCAACTTCGATCTGAACAGGTTGGTAGTGCACTCTCCGTAATGGCAGTTATACGGAAAGGTGGTGCTCGAGTACGGCCGACATGCACCACCATATCCTTCGGCTGTGATAATAGGAAAGCGTAAGTCTCGGAACAACAGAGATCTCATCAAGTAAGTACCCACCGCCCCTTTTTGCGATATTGATCTATGACGCTTTTCGTCGAGCATAACAGACCTGCACAGGCAACCACGTTCGCAGACCATCCTCCCAGATCTCCTTGTTGATAGCGGTCACCCACCTCTGGTAATCCTGCACGCTCCATCCCAGGATCTTCGTATGCAAAATCTCGCCGAACCCATACATGCCTTGCATAAGATTCTGCTGCCCCATCCTTCCCAATGCCTTATTCTCATCATCTTCCATCCACGGCCCGCTCAGCATACGAAACTCCTCCTGTCGGCCGTGCTCGAACCCAGCGTTCTGCACGAGATCTAGCATATCGCCCATGATCTGCAGGTTCAATTTGATCTTGGCCCCGGCGGATAGCATCGAATTGCTCCATTCAATGAACCTAGATGTCGATTCGTCTTGCTTGTCGAGACTTTTGACGGGCATGCAGAATTCTTGGATTTCGACGCTGCCGCCGGGAAGGAGATGTGTATGGCATCTTTGCAGTAGTCTGGACCAGTCTCGGACTCCTATGACGATGAATCGGCAGTGGATGAAGTCGAACTCGCCGAGACTTGACCATGTATCTTCCGCTTCCAGATCCGCGACGTGAAAGGTGCAATTGGAAGGGGCAGTGTTCCAGTTACCTTTCTCCTGAACATCGAAGCCAATAACCTGCGATTGTGGACACTGTGTCGCAAAGTCGATGGCCCAGTTTCCGGTTCCGCAACCAATGTCTAGGACTCGAAGAGGGTTTGAAGTGTCTAGAGGTGCGCGGTGCAGGCCTTTAAAAGTACGGGTAAGGAGCAGGTGTTGGAAGTCGAGTCGCTCGGATTCCTGGGCGTTGTTTGGCAGCACGTATTCCGCGTGGTCGGTCATATTTTGCTCGATAGCTGATGGGAGCTCATGGCATGCGAGCGGTAGTCTTCGCTTATATACGCACGACGATCACGTCTGGCCGAACTATGGTCTTGCTTACCAGTCTCCTTCTCGCGTCTTCGCTTTTGGACTTGTGTTACGGTGCCGAAGTTCCGAAGCCAAAAATTGCTCACTGGGTTGGGGATAATACCTGGTAGTGTGTAGAGCGTAGGGTTTTGCAGTACCTTGAGCTGTTTCCGGCAAGTTTAGTCAGGGAAGCTGATTTGTCTGACCTTATGAGTAAAAGTATACGGGCCTTCACGATGTAGGTCCACGCGGCTATGAATATCGGTCTGACTGTTGTCATGTTCCATGGACTTTCCATCATATGCTGCTTCGTTATCGAGTGTTCACCTCGTTCCGCTAGGAATGCTGCAAACAAACCCATTTTGAGCACTCAGCCAGTATTGGGGACGCATGCCCCACGTCGACTGAATTGAGGAGGCAGGAGGGCAAGAACTTCTCCGCGAAGTGGCCTTGAAGCCTTCAAAGACGCCTCGGCACTGTGCTCGTCTGTCTTCCCCAACTTGGGGCCCAGACATCGAGCGCAACTGGCTGGAGCGATATTCCATGTCCAGCAGATGTGGATTACCTTTTCGACACCTCAAGATGCATGGGTGAAGCCGCGGTCGGTTAGCCAGCCACGAGGAGGAAGAAGATCCGAATGAGCCTGTTCATTGACGTTGTCGAAGAGAAAAAGATATCGCGGGCAGGAACTACATGTATTAAGTAGGACATGCATAGAGTACTTTGTAGACAGCTTTTCAGCAGTATCTGTGATGCTTTGCATTTGTCGGCGTAGAATCTGGACGAAAAGCGGAGGCTGGGTGGAGGCGTATGCGGACAAGACGACGACGCCATGCTGAAGGTTTAATCGGCGGGCAAGTGATAAGTCACCCATAACTTCATCTGCTTGCCTATATGGGTACTTCGAAAGCAAAGAGTAGGTATGAAGTAGAGCAGTGTCTGGTTGGGTGCGACATGGGATGGAGATGTTGAGGCATTGAGTTCGCAGCGTCGCCAGTTCGCCGCGCCTGGACTGCGGAGAGAAGCATGCAGCGTCGGTAGCAGGACGTCGAGGATAAACAGCTGTCCGAGGTGGAGTCGGAGCAGTCAGGTCCACGTATCTGTAGCGCGCGGGGCCAGCGGCGGCGAGGTGAGATTAGCCCTCGTTTAGCGTGAAAGGTGTGGTCCGATTAAGCATTGGTCGGTCCGGGAGTAGGCATGGCGCTTTCACATGTGACAGCCCTCGACCTCAACTGCACTGCACCACGCGCACCCATCCACCCACCCACGACGCCGTCCACCGCTCACCAGCCAGTGTCCGCCCGTACATGGGCGTGTGCTCGCTGCCCTTTCAGTACCAATCCTGTATTTGCAGGAGTCCCACACACATTGCTACTCGCCGCCGTCGGCCACACCGTACCAGGCGGATTCGATTTTCACCACCCCAAGCAACCGCGAAGAAGCTGAACTATTCACCAAGAGCCGCAAGAAACCGCAAATTGCATTAAGAAGCCAAAGTCGCGAAGCTATTGTCAAGGCCCACAGTGAAATACCGCAGCTTAACAACGCCGCGCTGCTTCGGCCAGCTCTCTCTCGACTACAACACACCACATCCACCAGACCATGACCCTTCGCCTCGATCGATCTTCTCAACAATCTCTATCTATCCACAACTAGTCGGCTACACACAGTAGCAGCATGCGCACGCAGCAGGAGGAGGATCAAGAGAAAGACGACGAGCAACCGCCGCCTTCACAACACCCCGAACAAGAGACAGCCTATTTTGGCAACATGGCGCTGGTAGTGGAGCAGCACCTGCCGCATAGTCTGGAGCCCGGCTTTGGCCTAGGAGGTCAGTACATCGTGGAAGGGTACATCTCTCCACAATTGCTGACGTCGTATATTCCAGACCACCAGTACGGCCACTTTGGAGAGCTTGGGACACCACCAGAGGGGCCCGCTGTCTTGACGAACTCGGACCAGTCGCTTCTTAACAGTTTCTTCAACGACCCTAACGGCAGCACGTCGAACCTCATCCCTTACGACACTGGCTTGCCGCACGAGCATCAGCTTCCAGATGGCGGCTTCGGTTACCAGTTTGGCAGCCTCCACCACACGGCGGCAGGCAGCGGCTCTGGAATGGGCTCACTTCACAAACCGCACGTGAACGGCAACAATATGCCCATCGGGCACACGGAGAATTGGAATCAGCCACCGGCGCAGCAGCACATGAGCGCCGACGACATCTCAGCTGCTTCCACAATTCATAACTTGAAAGCGCCAACGCCGACTCCAAACTACTCCGGTCTTCACGTTCCTGGTATTAGCGCATCATGGGGCAACTTTGCGATGCCGACGCCGATACAGAATAACTCGGCGCACGCCCCAACCGTACCTGGCCAACCTCAACTGCGCGCTGTGCCGCAGCAAACCCGTCATCACTCCTTCACTTACCCGACTCAGCCACTATTCACTCACAATCACATGTACCCGCAGTCAAATGACGCAGCGCACGGATCACAATCGCGGAGCCGACACATGTCATATAGTGAGCAGCCTATACAACAATGGGGTTCTTACTCACAACCACAATACCAACCTGGCCACGGAATGAGCTTTGGAACTGATAGTTCATTTACCGGCCGCCACTTCTCTGGTATCCACCCTCATCACGAAGACAAAGAGGGCAATCTTCTTCAAGTACCAGGCGCCCAAGCAGCCATGCCGCGCCCTCAAGGAAATCGCAACACGAATGATCAGCAGCCAAACGGCTCTCAGGGACAGGATAATTCGAGGCCGTCCAAGAACGGTGGCTCAGGTGGACCGCAGTGGAACACCATGAACTCGTCGACAGGGAGGCAAGACGAGGGCGAGTTCGCCGATTCGCGCGAACGCAAGCGACGTAAGAGCCAGATGGATGGCGAAGGCGAGGTCGAATACCCGGCATACCAAGGTCGACCCGTGGATGGCGTCGGCACCGATGAGTCGATGCACAAGCGTCGCAAGTCGTCCACTATGCCAACCCTTCCAGAATCGCCAGATGACTTTGACCGCGCGGCACGTAAGAAGAAGATGCGCGAGACTCTCACAGACGCTGAAAAGCGCAAACATCATATCATGTCTGAGAAGAAGCGCAGAGAACTAATCAACGGCGGCTTCAAAGAGCTTGAGAGCATGGTGCCCTGCCTGCAGCCTGGAAAGTCCGGTTTGTCTCGTTCAGAGGTTCTTCAGGAGATAGCATCTTATCTGGAGACCCTGAAGACAGGAAACATCAAGCTGGCGAGTATGTTGCGCGCTAGTAACCTGGACACAAGCGCGACGGCTGAATACTCTCACAATCCGCACATCAAGACGGAAGAAGGTGTTGCCAGCCACGTCACGTACGGATGAAGAAGTTGGGCATCTCGACAGCCCAATTCTCGTCGAATCCACCGACTTCATGACCTGCAAGTCTTGATCAGCCTAGCAGGGGTATCTGCAGATCTCCAAAGAGACAGCCACACCTGCAGTTGTGCTCATATGGTACATACACCTCCACATATCATCCTTGACCTGACACAATACCCACCACGAAACGCGATAGATGAGAACGACATGATGCTTTCAAGGAAAACCAGCCGGTTTACGGCGTTCAGTGAGGATATACCAGGACTGCTGCTTTCTTCTCCTTTTATTTCTGGACAATCGAATGGATGGAGCGGGCGGAATAAGAAGACTGGGAGAGAATTTAATCCCATCTCTCGTGGCACGAGGCGACAGCTTTGGCCTTTCGACTACCAGCATACTACCACGACCACTCATGCTACTCTTAGCTTCAAGGAGGCATGAGGGAAGGACAGCGGGGACATATCGTTGAGGCATGGAATGGAAGCACCATGGTACTCGCTGAAGGCAGCGAGGACCAGTTGCAGCATACAGGTCTCTTTGCGTGTCTGATGTCGTCTTCTACTCTCAGAGCCTTCTTCGTGTACTTAATTTACTTTTTCGATAGCGAGGGAAGAAAAGCTTTGTTGAAACTTGAACTTTTCGTCATCATCCCGCTTCTTTCGAATCTGCTATTGTGTCACGCCTGGTCCTCAGCTCGGCGGTGTTTTCAAGCGCTTTCCTCTCGACATGGCGCAGAACGGCATAATAGTAGACGACACCAAAAAAAGTACCAGCCAGGTGCGCAACGTGGCCTACACGCGGTCGATGTAGCGCATCCGAGGATCTGTTGGACCTCATCATCTTAGCTAGCCTCTCGTCCAACCTGAACAGACCCACAACATCACAACTGAAATCAACCCCGACCATGAGCCAGACCGGTACACTGATGTTGTATGCAGAAGTCAGGACTTGCTCCCTCGGTACAGCAGCTCCGGCGAGTGCAGCAAACGCCGATATAATACCACTTGCCCCCATGCCCACTTGAGAGTCAGAGGAGAATGGAGGTAGATAGCGAGCTTGCATATACCAACTTAGAAGCTGCACCGCACTGACGAAGATACTCGAACCGAGAGTCACCGCGACAACGTGAATAGCTGACATACCCGGGACACGTGCACAGATTCGGGCGTACACTTCAAAGACCAGCATGTTCCCAAGAAGATGGTCATAGTCCTTGTGCGCGAAGCCCGAGGTGATCCACGTCCAAAATGGGCTCAATGTGGATAGCCCGTATCTTCTAGTCCATCGCCTGGATTCCTTGAGATTGATGGTTTTGGAGTGTTTGGCGACGAGGAACCTTTTGTAACCATCCCCGAGCAACCGATCGGCCCAGTGGCCGAAGAAGGAGTGTTTGGACCAATCGTCCCATCTGCGGCAGGCTGCTTCTTCGGCGCGGATCTTGATCATGTTGTAATCTGTGAAGGCCATGAGGTTGAGGAGGCCAATTGAGGCGAAAGCGAGCTGAGAGGATGCATCTGGGCTACGTACTCCTACAACATTGTGCCGAGAGGGCGAAGGGAGCGTAGCTTTCGCGGCATGTTGATTCGCGTCGTCTTCCCGCCTGCGGAATAATTGATTGATTTGTGCATGCTGGACAGACGCGAAAAGGTCCATGATCCCAGGCTAGATCACGGTGGTGGACGTGTTCATCACTATTTCATGCGCGGAGTCCAGCCTGCAATAGCGCTCGCTGTCTCGTTGCGCACATTCTTCACGATGTTGTGGCCTATAAGCAAAGGTGAAGTCCAGACCGACGGCCCCTGCCAAGCGCAGCAGCAGCGCGAGAGCAATTGCCCCACGTCGACCCCACTATCGTGAACACCGTCCGACTGTGACAACAGTGACTTGCTTTCCACTTCGACGACTCATTCATACAATGGCGCATTCTCACGACGGGCACACGCACTCCCACGGAGGCACTGCTGATCATGGTCATAGCCATGAGATCCTGGACGGCCCTGGCTCGTTTCTGGGACGGGAGATGCCCATAATCGAAGGTCGTGACTGGAGAGAGAGAGCTTTCACCATTGGTATTGGTGGGTATGTCCTGGGGAAACTATGCGCATGTTGGACTGCACGAGCATTGCATAGACTGACGCGATCGATCTAGACCAGTCGGCTCCGGCAAGACCGCCCTTATGCTCGCTCTATGCCTAGCGCTCCGTGACAAGTACAACATCGCTGCCGTGACCAACGACATCTTCACGAGAGAAGACTGCGAGTTCCTTACCAAGCACAAAGCTCTGCCCGCAGAGCGAATCCGAGCTATAGAAACAGGTGGCTGCCCGCATGCTGCAGTGCGAGAGGACATCTCAGCCAATTTGGCGGCTTTGATCGACCTGCATAAAGAGTTCAACACCGAGCTACTGCTCATTGAGAGTGGCGGCGACAATCTGGCGGCGAATTACTCAAGAGAGCTGGCGGACTATATCATCTATGTGATTGATGTCAGTGGAGGCGACAAGATCCCGCGGAAAGGCGGTCCGGGCATAACCCAAAGTGATCTCTTGATCGTCAACAAGACGGACCTCGCAGAGCTTATTGGCGCGGATCTGAATGTTATGGACCGGGATGCAAGAAAGATCCGGTGAGTACCTTGCTCATGCATGAGCGTTTTTGTCAGGCTGACTGTCGCCGGGTAGCGAGGGTGGACCAACGATTTTTGCGCAGGTGAAAAACGGTAAAGGCATGGACCATATCGTAGACCTTATCTTGAGCGCTTGGAGAAGCAGTGGGGCGGCGGCGGCAAGCAGCAAGGCGAATGGGTCGACGTAGACTCTATGGTGGACGAGCCCACCGCAAGCCAGTTCGACTCACCGTAATGGTTCCTGATCGTTGCAGCTGTTGCATAGCTCGAGGATTACTTGTATTGCAAAGGTCCCTTGCAAGGTTCGCAGGAGCAGAGTAATCATTGAGTCAGTCGAGTTGCGGCCTGCATCGGCACATTGGGTGGTAAGTGTGTCGAGTCGACGAACCGGTGGCGTTGACACATGAAACAGCGCAGAGCAGATAACAAGTCATGCATCTGCATTGATTTCGTGCGCAGTCCCAGATTCGCAACGTCGACCAAGAAGACCTGCATCGCACTGCGAGGCATGCGTAAAAGAAGGTCGTGTGGTAGCTCGCATCGGAAGGAGTCCCCGTGAAGAGGCGGGCCTTGGAGCTGTGGTGTTCCCTGAAATAGTGCGAGTCGCCGTGGCCAGGCTGGGAGGTCCATGTTTGTGGTGTCCATTGCAGCAAGATGCCTATCGTCCCGACGAGGCGGTCGTCGTGTGAGGTTGAGCATATCCTGAAGCTGGCAAGGTGTCCCAGAGGTGCAAAGGACAGGGGTTGGGAAGCGAGAAAGAAGGCTTTTGGCAGGTGCGCTACCAAAACTCTATACTCTGGCCTTGAGAGCTGTCTCAAACAGGCAGGAACGGCTGTTGCGACTGATCTGCATGTATCGGTCACAAATCAATATTGCGACGCAGCACGACATGGCCACGCCGCTGCTGCGTTGTAGCCATAGCACGAGATATCTGGTCGGGGAGGACGACACTGGCGTGGGGAAAAGCTGTAGCGACCTAGCGTCGACCCTTGCGTCTGGAGGATCTGCTCCTTCCAACTTGGCGGGCGCAGGGCGTTCCTGCCATTCGCTGGATCTCACCCGTGAGCACGCGGCTGCACTAGTCAATTCGCCGCTGGACCTTAATCGAGCGTGCTAAAGCGAGCACTTCACCACACACCACGGCCGCCCGATTTCTGGTGCTCATGTTTCATTGCTGTCTGAGTCGCACTCCGCCCTGGCCATTGTCTCAATGTGAGCTGCCGTGCATATCAGCCTGCCTAGCGAACGCCGACTGCGTCCAGTCGTGTTTGACAAGTTCATGGCAAGCATATTGAGCTAGAAGCTCCTCTCGGGCTGGCATCACCATCGCCGTACCAAATTGTCGCCATGCATTCCGGAAACCCATTCACCAATGCCCCGACGCTTCCGAGGCCGAAAGGTCACCTCCATTCGCGTTCCATATCACGCTCTCCCGTTCGCCAGCATGCCCGCGACTTCGACCCGTTATTGCGCGACCTCTCGCCCACTGCAACTCTGCGAGCATTCGTCACAGATCCAGAGGACGTGGGCGGCAGGGAGTCGGACGCCCTGATGAAGACCATACAAACCACCTCCATCTCCGAACGAGCGTTGGGAGCAAAGGCTGCCCGGGCATGTCTCGATCTGCGGGCATGGACCAGAGAGCTCGAGGACTGGGAGTGGTCAGGCACATTCGATGTGCCCGAACCGGCTCGAAAGAAGATGCGCATGTCCACACACAACGATGTCGCGACGGCTGCAAATGGGACAGACACCAATGAGGAATACTGGGGCAGTCTACCTGCAAAGACTGTACAGGCGTATGAGAAACGTGCAGATGAGATTGGGCACAGCCTGGACCAGATCGACGTCGAAGAGTTGAAAGATTACGTCTTGAGCTCGCATTACCGAGTGGAGTCCAGACCACAGTCAAGAGATGAGAGTTTCGGCGCAAACAGCACATCGACAGATATGAAGAGGTTGGACGATTACACAGCTGTCGTCACCGCGACCATACTGCACGCTTTGCCTTTCCTTTCCAGACTTAACCGCTTACTGGACACTTGGACAATTCGATTGATCATCCTACGCAGTGCTCCGAACTTTCTTCGTGATCTGAAGCAAGCAAGAACAGACCTGGATCATGGCTGGGCAGCGTTGGCAGTGCCTGCTACTGGTATTTCGGACATGAAACATGACAGCTTTGATAGAAAAATCATGGATGAAACCAAAGACATGCTCGAGGCTCAGGTCACTAGCCTTGGCCAGAAGCTTGATCGATTTCTGGACAGTCTTGAAGGCCGAGAAGACTCCTTGCCAGATACTTGGATCGACGACTTCGAGCTACTGGAATCTGCCTATGGGACTTGGGTGACGCAAGCTGAGAGGAGGGTCTTTGAGCACGAGTGGCGCCTGAGCATTGCTCGAACAGAGCTCGAAGCATCATCCTCTCGCCCATTCGAAGTCGATCAGCAGAGTGTTGCGAGACATTACATATCAGAACTCGAGGATCCTGCCCTCGACCATGATGCAGTCCGCCGGCTGTCCATGCGGTCCACGACTGCGGCCGGGTTCCTGGCTGCCTCTAATCGACCTTCAGCCTCCACGAGTGCGACGTCCAAAGCTGCAAGCCCAAGCATGCTTGGGAACCACGCGATACAGAATTCAGGCGATCGCGGACCAGCGGAGCTGGACACACATGCTGTTCCGATACTGATAACCAGCGACACCTCGGTTGAAGGCGAGACTGAGTCAACGTCGGCCGTCGAAGAACACGGCATCGAACGTACGCCTTCTTGGGGTTCCCTCTCTAAGGAAGATGGAATGGGCCAGGTTGCGAGGAGGCGCGCGCAGTTCCTCAACGGTATCGAACGAAATCAATCACTGAACTCATCCAAGAGCCCAGTACGGCCGTTTGAACACGCTAGTAACGCGTTCACTCGGTTATTCAAGAAGGACCGAAGCCCCGAGCAGGTCAAGCCTAAGAGGACGACCAGCAGTAAATGGGTGTCGGGCGGAACTGCAGATGAGAGGTCTGTCTCTGCAGAACGAGATCCTCTGTCACCAGTGTCAGCTGCAAGCACCAAGCTAAACGAGACTACCATAACGAGCTCGGTGCAATCAGCGCCAACCTCGTCCATGACATCTCGTGTTGGCAGCCCTGAGGTGGAAAATATACCTGCGAAGGACGATACACAGGTTGCTATGGACCTGTATGACACTGGCGAGTCTCATGAAGAACCACCATACTATGCGCAAGATCATTATCGCGAGATCAACGAGATTCTGCGAGACAATTCTGCGCCATCCAACCTATCATCTCCGTTCCACTCTCCTGCCAAAGAGAATGCTCCAGAGGACTGGCCATTGGCTTCGCCTGCCGACTCTTCACAAGAAGGTAATATGATGGAGAAGCAACACTATTTACCGGCAAGTCCAATCGGCAGAGAACGTGCAGATTCAGGACCTGAGGTCAGCACCCCAGATCTTCCAATACTGACTGACGACTTCGACCGAATGTTCATCGAGTCTTTGCCCGGCGCACCAGAAGAGCGGCCTGGTTCTGCGAGAGCACCCCCAAGAGCGACTCCCTGGACCTCAAGCTTCCGACGACCAGCCTCGCTTCCGCGCAATGTTCGAAAGCAAATGCCAGAGCTGTCGAAGTACTCTGGCAGTTACCTCGATATGGTTTCAGTCAACGGCCGACGAATTGGCTCGTCTTCAGGCCTCTCGAATGACGCGAGCTATTCTGACATACCATCCATGCCTGCAGGCAAAACCCACGCGGACGCTCAGACACCTGCTGTCGAAGATGAGAGCCTTGGCAGCGATGCTGCGAACGCTTCTGGCCCACTGAAGCTGAAAATCCCGCCAAACGACTCGAACGTAGAGGGGCCTTTCGAGAGAAGGCCACAGGCTGCAAAGCGGGCTTCGATGGCGTCTATCGAGGCCTTCCCTCGCTCTCAACTGAAGACGATCGATGTCCCACGGGTGTCCAGACGTAGCAGTGCCTCCCCAGGCATCACACCACCCCAAACGCCTCCACGGTCGCGAAACGCATCAGTCGTAGACATGGCGGACACAGTAGAAGCTGGGCCACTCCCGTACAAAGGCTTGGTGGCCTTCCCAACGCCGCCACCGCGCCGCACCAGCGCATCCAGTCGGGCGCCTCCTTCGCCTACTCTTGTCGGGAAGGAAACGCCGACTGTGCTGTCAAGTCTTCCACGCTCAAGCCCAGCCAAGAGCGACACAAACGACTCTCCTCTCACAGATGAGAATGCATCCCCGTCTGCACCACTGAACGCGGCCATGAGTAAGCGGCGAGGGAAGAGTACGCTGCGAGTCGAGAATTCGCCTTCAAGTCCCCTTTCGTCGCCACGCAAGACGACGCATCCGCGAGTGATTGAAGAGGACACATTTGATCGTCATGTGTCAGAGGTCTTGGAGACTTTGCCAGGGCAGATCCGATTCACTTCAAGAGCTGGGGCGGAGACACCCTCGATCCGACCTGCGTATGGCGGATCGCGACCAAAGATAATGCCTCGTCGGTCTTCTCGAGGTGCGGGCATAACCATTGCGCCTGCGGAGTCTTCTCCCAAGAAGACAGCCTCCACCTCAGAGCCAGAAGTCAAACTCTACCATCTCACCACATCTGCTCGTGACGAACCCATCAAACTCTTCGTTCGGCTAGTGGGAGAAGGTGAGCGAGTGATGGTCCGTGTCGGCGGTGGCTGGGCAGACCTCGCAGATTATCTTCGGCAGTATGCAGAGCATCATGGCAGCCGGACTGTCTCTGAAGGCAACCTGGAGGTGCAGACTGTGACAAGCGTGCCTTCATCTCGCAAGCCTAGTGGAACTGCTGAGATCAACAGGGCAAAGTCACCAATCCCTACCTCATTTGGAACCCCTCGACCGTCCAGCAAGGATAGCGAGAACGAGTGGTCATTCCCCCTGCCGCTTTCAAACGGACGATCCACGCCTAGCACTACAGGCAGGCAGACGCCAACCTTGGGCTCGACTCCAAAGTCATCGTCTGGAAGTTCTCGCCCCTCGACTGCCAATGTGTCCCGACCGCCTAGCAGGCAGAACACAGGAGAAGTTGGGCTCGCGGGTCCTTCTAGTGGAAAGAAGTCGGCTTTGCCCGAACAGAAAGCCAAGTGGGTCGAAGGCATGATCGAGCGTGCCAAGCAAGCAAGCGCGGAGAAGTCCAAGGATGAGAAGCAGAAGTACTTTGGAGAGCTGGGCAAAGCCGGAGGGACCAGACGGGTCATCTTCCGGTCAACTTCTGGCACGGGCGAGCGGCCCAAATAATCACCAGACCGCAGATTGGTTTCAGTGCGAGGACGAGCGTGGCGTTGATTGCTTTCCACAGCGTTTCTTTGATGGTAGGGAGGAACTTGTATGAACCAACCCGAATGCATACAGAGGGTTTGTACAAATACAACGCCAATCGACAACAGGACAGAGAGATACCCCATACATAAGTAACAACAGTAGATTTCCATTCCCTTCGTGATAGTAAAGATGCCCGGGCCCATATCGCGCCTTTGATTTCCCTTTTCACATTGCTTCACTGTAGACGTCAAGTAAGCATGCATTCAAATCTCATCAAAAGCGCGCCCCCAAGCTCCAGTGTCCAGGGGCAGCAGGCGATAATTCGTCGTTTTCTTGACAGCCATGGTGTTCAAGATGTTTTTTGGTGTGTGAGGTAGGTGGTAGGTAGGTAGGTGGGTGAGTTTTATTCACTAGGCACTGTTATTCTGGGTAAGAGCCTTTCTACCTTGGAGCATATCTGGGGCAGGGGGAAAGTCTCGTGGTGGTGCTTGTTGGGTGGTGTATGCTTTCCTCTCCTCCCAAGGTATGGAACGAAAAAGAAAACAGTGGTAGAGTACTTACTATAACGAGAGCGTCAGGTCGCCGCGAATGCTGGCTTTGAGTTCAATTTCGATGTCGAGGTTGGCTTCGAGGGTCAATTTGAGGCCGTCTTTGTCTTTGAGTTCGGACTGTCGCACATCATCACGTTAGCCTGGTGAATTCTTGTCGATGGGGATTGGTTCGATACGTACGCCTTTTTGAGGCTCCGGCGTCATGTAGTACGGTTGCTTGGGATTCGACCCTCGCATGGGAATCTCGCCTCTCAACGCCCTCGCCATCGTCACCGGACCGTCCATTGACGTGCTGTCCGGTCCGATGCGCTCAAATGGCCTCATAGCTGACAGGTCCCCATTGGCGTCGGCCTCCTCGAGCGCCTCCAGCGAACCCGTCTTCATGTACGAGCCCTCTTCGAAGGCCTGCTTGATGCGCTTCCGTCGCTCTCGCCGCGAGGAGGAGCGAGAGCGGGCGGTGTCGATGCCGACTTCTCTGCGCTCCTGTGCGATGAGCTTGTCTTGCTTTTCTTGTTGTTGGACGGTGCGTTGTTTCGGGGGGTTCTTGAGGGTTTCTTCTGAGAGATGTTCGAGTTGGGGCTCTTCGACGAACTGGCGTCGTTGGGATTCATCGAACGACATGCTGGGTGGTTTACGTGTTTCTTCCTGGGGATTCCAGCTGTGTGGTCTTCCAATGGGTGATGTCCAGGTCAAGAGGTGGTGGTAGTCCGAGGGTGGTGAGTATGGACAGACCTAGGCCAGAAGCGATGGACGAAGCAGAGTAGAGCAGTAGCAGCAGCACGGCTTCACCCACCCACCTGCCCTGCCCTCGTTGCAAAGCCACTCACATGCAGCACAGAAACCTGTTTGGCACCCGATCGATGGCCTGCGTGCACAGGTGGAGCCCCGGCTGCAGTTACACATCCGTCAGCCACACGCACATGCATGCCCCACATCTGATATCATGGCGCAGGTGGCTCCTGCTTCACGCAAATTCCGGCTCCCCAGCCATTTACGCCGCAGCCGTTGAAGCTAATCAGCCATACTGTGGCCATCTGGCGGTGGCATTTGGCTCTGGGTTCGCGGGAAGGCCAGGAACACATGGCCGTGACAGGCCGTCTTGACCTCAGGTCCTTAGCTGAGGCGTTCAAACTTGGCCATGGACACGCTAGTCGAATAATGTGAAACCACACTTGGCCGGGATGCGAGCATGCCAGGATCATTGTCGAGGCGTCTGACATCAAAGCCGATCCGATGACATGGCCCTCGTCATTATGGGGCGTCGCGTCGGGCGGATGTTCGCTGGGGTGCTCGATCGTGACGAGGCCGCGACTAGCATCAAGAAAGTCTGCGTGAGCTGAGTGTGGTTACGCTGTGCAAAACGCAACAATTGAACAGGACTGAGAATCGTGAACAGAGCTGATCAAGACCACATTCATGCTACGGATAGTACAGTACACCTTTCCACAAATCAACTCCCCAGAGATAGGAAACACTACGCAAGTAAAATACAGCATCCCCCAGAACGCCTTTCACCTCATCTCTCTGCCGTCTAGTTGAGCAGACCCAGGGTAAGGTCACCGTGAATCTTCGCCTTGAGCTGGATCTCAATGTCGAGGTTGAGCTCCAATCGCAAACGAAGCTGCTCTCCACTGCCCCCGTCGTCATCGCCCTTCTCACCACCTCCGGTCAATCCACCCAAAGCCTTGCCGGCAGTGTCGCCGACTTGGTTGACTGCATCGCCAGCAGTGTTCTGGACCAGGTCGCCAGCTTGGCCGACGAGCTCGCCGCCGGGGACGTTCTCGGTGACGCTGTCGAGTGGGCCACCTTGGGAGCCCTTGGTCTGGGCCTGCTGCTTCTTTTGGCGTTGTCGCTGGCGACGGCCTCCTTGAGCGCTCACATCGCTGCGAGCGATGGACTCGGTATCGCTTTCCTGGCCACCTTTGCGACCACGGCCACGGCTCTGTCGTCGACGGGATTGTTGGCGTTCTTGCTGGGGCTCGGGTTCTTGAGATTCTTCCTCAACGTCGGCTTCTGCTTCTGCGCCGGCGTCGGCGTCTGCCTCTTCGCCATCGGCTTCATCGGTTTGCGCTGGTGTGGGTTGCTGTTGCTGCTGCTTCTGGCCCAACTTCTTAGGTGTACGCTTCGTTTGTTTCTGGCTGGCTTGTGCACTGCCGGAGGCGTTTGCGCCAACGTTGAGGTTGCCCTCGCCAGAGGCGGATGCTTGCTGCTCTTCTTGCTGAGACGACATGATGGATTGGCAGTTGTGTAATCAAGTCTTGAAAGGTATTGGGAATGGGCGCTTGTGGAGAGATGTCAAAGGGAAAAGTCACGGCTCGAGCAGAAGAAGAAGCACACTTAGCTCACGGCTCGCGAGAGCTCTCCAAACCTGTTTCAAGAGCGCCGCAGAGACCAATGCGCATAGCGGTTGCGTCAATGCTCCATCCTGCTGCGTCTCCAGCCACAGGTTGCAGGGGTGCACTTGGTTGTGCCTCCTATCGATCAGAGCGCCTGCAGATCGCTTACCAGCCCGCCATCCTTCGGGGACGCAGCCGACGCGAGGTGTGGCGTGAATTCTCATGAGTATTATGAACATGCCGGGGAGCAGCGGCAATTGGTGACTTCATGTTGCTTTTGTGAAAGCCTCTCCTTTCTGTTTATGGCCAAGAGATGGCAAGACGAAGTTCCGTGCGGCATCGCAGCCAGCCTGTTCGCTGACGGATTCGACCACAATTCACGCTATTCGACGCGGAACATGTGATGATACGCCAACGACTCTCATTTCCTGGTATCTGCCAGCGCTGAGTACTTTGATCAGCGATGTACGCAGTTCTGACCAGGAATCGTGATCAGACTCGCTCCGGAACGTAGTCTGAAATCATGCACTCCTTAATTCGACCACCGCTTTTCAGATCGGGTGCTCTCGCAATGAATCACTACATGTAGTGTAAGCGTGTGGTAAAGGGATGGTAAATGTACATGATACTGTTGTCCACCAGGGTGTAAGGGTATATACTGATGCAAGACTTGCAGTGTCGCGACACCTCCTGTATCTGAAGGAAGACGTCGTTTGGACTGCCCAGTGTTGGCTGTTGGCCTTCTCGATATGCGTTAACGTGAATTACGACGTTTCACGTCGTCGTCGCCATGCTCACGAGCTGTCTTCAATGCTTCTGTTTTTCCCGCTGCGACTTGACCATATCGTCGAAGCGCCGGTAGGCGAATTGGCCTTCTATGAAGGTGCTGAAAGTCCAAAGCCAATAAATGATGGACCTCGGATTGACCGAGTGAGTGCGTAACTTGACAAGAGCGAAGTACGCCGCCTCGCTGCCATGAATAAGGATCATTGCAGCGACCAACCATGGCTGAATCGTCCAGCTAAAGCGGGCAAATGCTGAACCCAGCAATTGTTCGACGAGACCGCCTTCTGCAAACCACCATCGCTGGCTGTACGAGATGAAGGTCGCCGAGATGATAAGAAATTCGAGCCGATAGATGAGGTTGTTGGGCGGGAGATATCGGTTCACTGTCACATCAGAATGACCCAGCACTTTCCGACATTCTTTATCGAGTTCGACGACACGTTCCCGCGCTTCTCTGTACGACGACATGGCGGGTTCGATTGGGATGCGATAGGTCCGTCCTTGGCAAGAGAGTGTCAAGCCATTCAGGTCCACGTCGGTCATCCGACCAGAGTATGCGCTCAGAGTAGACAGCTTGCCATAGTGCTCGAGGTAGCGGACGATCTGCAAGAGAAAGATGTCAGTGACAGAGTGCGAAGGATTCGCGAGGTGGTGCACCCACGCTGTCGTGGTGATCCTTGTTCATGTGGTTGACGATTCTGTCTTTGGCCGCTTTCTCTGGATCCATTTTCTCCGCCATTATTCTGAAGCGAAACTTCACTAGACGTTATCTCGATGATAGTTTGCGAAAGAATTGATGATGAATGGTTCGACGAGAGCGACAGCAAAGGGCACCCTTGTGCCAAAATTCGATGCTTCTTCGACTTCAACTTTTGGCTCGTGCCCCGAGTGCTGCCTCCCGCTTGCCCAAGTCACTGCAGGTCGACATGTGAACGGCAAAGAGCACACACTACCTGTTCACCCAGCAATTTGGATCCCCGACTCTAGCCACCGCATTGTGCAACATCGATGGAGGTTTGATGCATGTGGGGTGTTGTTGAACTCGGGCGCGCCCCCTGACACCCTTTCTCGCCCCTGCCATGGACGACCCGTACACTTCAAGGACAGACGGCAACCACGTACAAGCTTCAGAACAGTCCAGTCGAAGTGAAGAGACAACGTCAACGCACTCAACATCTCGATCTTCACTCTCATCCACCTCGTCGGCAGCCACCTCTCCTAGACCATCACATCTGAACTGGTCGCAAAAGGACGCTACCCCATCTGACAGGGCGGCTGCCATACGATCGGATATCTCCAATTTCCTGGCGCTCGGTTGCCTATGTTTCGAGGACTTCTCCAATTCAGACGCCCACGATAGACCTGGCGAATGGTACGAGGTGACGAATCTACCCGTGCTAGCTTTCGATCAGACCGTCGGATCGAGTCTCTCCAAACTACTTAGCAATGGCTGGATTCGGATTCGATCCACGCGATCGATGGCAGTTGATGACTGGCTGGTTTATCGAGTCTATCTCCTCTACAGCGATATTGGTAACTCGTTCATCAACCGGAGCGACAAGAAACTTGCCGTAGCATTGGAAAGCGTTCTGAGCGAGCTCGACACTTCGTCAGAGACATGGCGTGGGCATTATCGCCCAGGGCAGGAGCGTTCTTTCGATCTCTGGGCGAGTGCAGATGAGGATAAGTCAAGCTTGTTCTACTTGTTCAACAAACTACCTTCTCCGAACCCTCGGCCGTCAGACATTCAGCACAAATATTCTCGAGAAGCCTTGGAGGATCTGCTCGACTGCAACTCCGATATACGCGGGCTGAAGACGGCGTTGTACCCTTACCAACGACGCTCAGCTGGTGCCATGGTTCATCGCGAGTGTGTCTCTCGCATGGAACTTGACCCTCGTTACGAGGAGAGGGTCGCTCCAGATGGCAGCAGCTTCTACTACAACGCTAGAGACTTGGCCTTTCCCCGGGATGCACCACTCCAACAATCCTGCCAGGGCGGGATCCTCGCAGAGACGATGGGTCTTGGCAAGACACTGATATGCCTCGCTCTCATACTATCAACTCGCGACCACCCGCCGAAAGTGCCCGTTGAGTATTCTGCAACGCCTGTTCGATCACAAGTGGCAGGCTTAGCTGAGATGGCAGTGTCGGCTATCAACAGGAAATCCATACCGTGGAAGGTCGAGTTTGAACGTGAGCGCTTCGCAACTGGGAATGAATTTGGCAGGTGTGTGCAAATGCTCGATCAAAATCCTGGGAGCTATGAGATTCCCAGAATTCCCATCCGCTGGAATCGAAACACTACACTCCCGCCTCCACAGCGCGTGATCCTGACTTCGACCACGATCATAGTCGTGCCGCAAAATCTCCTCAAACAATGGCGCAGCGAGATACAAAAGCATGTGGAGGTTGGAGCTCTTAAGGTCCTGGTCATGGACGATCGCCGTGAGGAGCTGCCACAACCCGAGGAACTGCGAACGTTCGATGTCATTCTCTTCACCAGGAATCGATTTGACATGGAAAGCAGGGACGGGCAAGACAGTGAGGGAAGACGAGTATCGAAAGCACCCCTGGTCTGTCGTTGTCCCTATATTGGAGCAACCCGAAAGAGAGATTGCCACTGTCTGCAAGAAGACTCTCTTTACGACTCGCCCTTGAAACATCTCCATTTCCGGCGCATCATTGTCGACGAAGGTCACTTCTTTTCTAGTAGCAACACCAATACGGTGATCGTTGCCAACCGTCTGGTGAAGGCAGACCATCGGTGGAGTGTCAGCGGTACGCCGGCACGAGATTTACTAGGGGTCGAAGTTGATTCTTCCATCATGTCTGAGTCGAAAGAGAGCAGGGAAGCACTGCTCGAACGAAGGCGTACCTTCAACCCGACAGAGGACAAGTCTGGCGCGATTGAGAGTCTCGGCTCCTTGGCGAGTACCTTTCTCCAGGTCGAGCCTTGGGCTCAAGGTCGAGCGGCCTGGAAAGATTACGTGTTTCGACACGAGGAGCACCGCCACACTTTCTCTGGCTTTTCAAGCTGTCTCCGAAGAACGTTGGAAGGAATAGTGGTCAAGACGCGGCCAGAAGATGTCGAGCGAGACATCCAGCTACCGCCACTGCACCATTCCGTCGTACGTCTGAAGCCATCGCTATACGACATCTTCACAGCGAACCTCTTCACTCTGGTCCTCACAGCAAATGCTGTTACGTCCGAGAGGACTGATGCGGACTACCTGTTTCACCCGAACAGCCAAAGATCGCGCTATCAGCTGGTCTCGAACCTGAGAAAAAGTACGTTCTTTTGGACCGGCTTCAGCGAAGCAGACGTGTTGGCGTCGATGTCCAACGCACAGAAGTATCTTGCCAAAGAGGGGACTGGCTGTAGCCAAGAAGACCGCGAGCTAATGATGAAGACGCTCGAGTGTACGGATGATATTCTGAGCTCTCGTGGATGGAAAGCTTTAAGCACATCTCACGAGCTGGGCATCTTTATCGATGGTTGGCCAGACGAGTCAGTTGACCATTGGGCATTCGATGAGTCAAGGTCACCTGTCCTTACTGGTATCACACAGCTACTGGACGCACAGCGATTTGTTAATGAGCGTCTCACACAGGACGACCCAGGCGAGGGCCTCTCGGGCCAAGGCATTCGAGCTTTTGCAGCCTTGAAAGACTCACCAGCAGCGGTCAAGCAAGAGTCTGGTCCAAGTGTCGATGGCGTGGCAAGTGCGAAGCATACAGACAAAGCAAAGAGTAAGAAATCTTTGAAGAAAGCCTCCATCAAGACAGCTCTGGCAGAGAAGCAGCTTTTAAGCAATTCCGGCATCCCGATGTCTTCTATCGACGGCGAGCCTCGCAAAAGGAATGACAAAGCACCGCGACTATCCATGAAAGCATTTCGAGTCACGAAAAACCGAAAAGAGAAGCCTCTGCGGAAGCTGAGCTCCAAAACAACCAACGACGATAATGCTCCTGGTCCATCCCGACCTAGTCCTATACCCGACCCTCAGCTGAAGTCTGACTCTCGATATTCGCGAGCTCGAATTGTGGGTACGACGTCAGCAAAATTGTCCTACCTGCTATCACAGATCTTGAAGTACCATCAGGACGAAAAGATATTGGTCTTCTATGAGGGAGACAACATCGCGTACTACCTAGCCCAAGCCTTGGAACTGCTGGACATCAAGCACGAGATCTACGCCAAAAGCCTTCAGAATCGCCTCAAGTCCGAATACGTCGTTGACTTTGATTTAGGAACAGATACCAGGGTCCTTCTAATGGATGTTGGTCAGGCTGCTTTCGGCTTGAACTTGAGCAGTGCATCAAGAATCTACTTTGTGAACCCAGTATTGCGGCCGCAAATCGAGTCTCAGGCAATCAAGCGTGCGCACAGAATTGGGCAGACCAGGAGGGTGCATGTAGAGACACTCTTACTCCAAGACACTGTCGAGGAGAAGATGTTCCAGAGATCCAAACGCATGACAGCAGAGGAACACAAGGTAAAGGCTGTTGAAGACGATGGAGGTATGCGTGAGATCATCCAGAGCTCCCGAGTTTTGACCGTCCCACAAGAGCAGCAGAAGTCATCTCGGCATCAAATGGCTTCACTCGAGTCTCACGAGCAACTATGGGGTCGCCCAGGCTGGAGGAACTTTATCGTCTTCGCCAACCGCAAGCGAAAGCGACGAGCAACGCTTGAGAACATTTCAGATGAACCCAGCGAGGTCACACAGCAGGACGGACATCCCCAGGTCATCGTCAAGAAGCAACGTACAGCGTCAGTCGACCTGTCGTCAGTCAACCTCGGCCCTTTAGAGGATACCCAAAGCACGAGTAGCGACAGAAACGTCCACGAATACTTCCGCAAAGGTAGCATCTTCGGACCGAATTCGACGCTTCCAGGATGGTCGCAGCCTGAACGCTGATCGACCCATTGCAACATCATTGGTCTGTACATTGATAACAATTCTGACCAGTCTTCGTTTCTGCGCAGTGAACACTCACCTCCTGGCCCACACTTGCTCACGTCAATAGTGCATCTTCTCTTTCGGCCGTGCTCAGGGCAACCTGAAATCAATGACCTCAATATGCCTACACTACGAGGGTGCTTGATCCCCTGCCGGGATGAGCGAGACAGATCATCTTCCGGGATAGAGTGACAGCTGCAGGCTTCCGTCGACGGGTTGGCAACACAAGCAAAACACCAACAGAGTGTTTTCGCATGGCACGCGCGTTCATGCTACCTTCCGAAGACGAACCCCATCTCGGATAGCGACATAAGGCTAATTACGCTGCAGACTGCAGCTGACTCTCATATTCTTTGTTTGAGGCACAGTCAGGCCAGCCAGACCGTCGCATCTCCATGTATCGAAAGGGTCAATCTCGAGCGAGGAGTTTGTTTGCTTGGCTCTCGGCGGTATCACAAACGTCTCCGCATCATTCAAGTGCACGCGCGGATGCACGAGCCCCGGGTCAAACACGACCAGCCCACACGATCGAGCTCTGAGTCCAGGACGAACATCATGCCGGCGTCACACGAGGTCTTGAGGCATCCACAGTGTTCCGACACCGCCATTTCGTCCTTTATCCAGATGCCGTCACATGCAATAGCACGTTGCGTTGGTGTGTGCTGGTCCAAGTTTCTTCAAGAATCGATATTGGTGTTTCGGCTAGCATGTACGCTTCCACGCTGCGGTCGTGCGAGACACCATCCAGCTATTCAAGCCATCATCTCCGTCATGTTCGGAATATTCAAGGTCGATGCATATGGCCTGAGCCAATGACCGAAGTCGCCCAGGGCCCGGCGCTCTGGCAACGCCTGATGGAGTGCAGACAGATCGCCGGTGCAGCGGCGAAGCCGTCCACTGGCCGTCGCTCAAGAGTTTAACAGGACGATAATTGAACAGGCCGTGTGGGTCGCACAGCACGCTCGCAGAGTTGCAACAAGGTGTAACATTCCGCTGTGGTGTTTCCATGGCGATTCTCTGCCATGCCATCTGGTCTCCTGAAATTCCCCCGTCCAGCGTGGCGAGGTGGCCCAACGGGTGCGTGGGCGTTTGTGCGCATTGTGGCAGCCTGCATTTCTTTGAGGCGCCTCCTTGCATTGCTTACCGCTGGAATGTCTCAAAGACAGCTGACGTTTCGCCTGGTTGCTTCGCGCTTCGGCTTGGCCGTTTTCGGACCCGCTACACACCAACAAAGAACAAAGAGAGGCCGGCAGTGTCGACTCCGCAACAATCGCAGCATTGCGCGAGGTCGCCGGCGGCCGTGCTCGTCATTGGACAAAGAACCGCATGCCACATGAGGCTTGGGATAATAGGCACAAAGATTCTCTGCCTCTTTCAATAATGGACGCGGGTGATTCGTCAGGCGCTGTCATTGGTACGCTGGGCTTTCATTGTCGAATGCGAATGCCAGTGGAACAAGAGGCCTGTGAGACCCTCCCTCCTTCTTCCCGATGTCTGCTGTCGTCCATCAAGATTCGTTGCAGCCGCTGCCACCCCATTGGATTTCCCCACCGCAAACGCAGCCCGCAAATGATTCCGGTCACATCGTCTTCACCAGACAACTGTGGCAGCGAACCATGAATCAAAGTGAGCCCGTTGTCTTGAACAGGTCTCAAGCTCAGGAAACACGAGGCAGCCATAATAGCGCTACGACCCCCAGCCGACGCACTTCATCTTCCGTGTCGTCGTCTCGCTCGCACCGGCGGTCTCCAAGTCCAGAGGATCGCAGTGGTTCCAAGACTCCGCTGACGCCGGAAGAGAGCCCTCCTTTCAAGACGACAAGGAAACGGGACGCCGGCATTGTAGAAGCAGAGGACAAAGAGATTGACACCAGTGAAGCGACTCCAACTCACGCGAGGCAAGACAGCGGCGACAGCGGTATCCACGTCTGTATTTGCCAGCCAGATCCCAAGATCCGTCGACCCAGGAACGGTGAGTCTTGACATCAGCTGAATCTCGGAAGCGTTGCTGACGGATCGTAGCATTCATATTATACCGTCAGCACCACCAAGCCAACGTTGTTGCTCAGAATCCAGGCCTCGCGAACCCAGAGATCTCAAAGATCATCGGCGAGCAGTGGCAGAACCAACCTCCTGAAGTGAAGAACAAGTGGAAAGCTCTTGCCGAAGAGGAGAAGCTTCGTCACCAGCAGCAGTATCCGACCTATCGTTACCAACCCAAGCGCAGCGGTCGTCGTAACAGTCAGTCCTCCGACGGAAGCGGCAAGAAGGCCAAGTGCACGAAGTGTGGTGGTAGGAGCATCTTGGCCCCGTCAACGCCATATTCGAACCTACAATCAAGCCCAGCATCTGGTCCACAGACTCCAGGCTCGGCGATCACACCAGTCTCCAGGACTCTTCCAGTGCTCAAAGACCTGAGCTTACAGTCTCCAGCAATCCGTCGCATGGGCAAGCAGTTCCCCGGAAGCAACATGTCACCACTCCATGCACATCCCGACGACAGAGATGACCTCGGACCTCTGAGTCCAGAGATGAAGCGACGTCGATACAATGGTGAACATGCACCAGCAATCAGCAGAGCCATGCCGACTCGGTACGCAGCAGCTCCGCCTACTTCTCAAGGTGGACCAGGCACTCCATTTCCGTTCGCACAGGCGCCTCCCCATCCTTACCCACCGGGCGCTGCTCATCCTCGTCGTGAGAGCTTGCCAGGCCTCCGCGGCATGGTGAGTTCTCCCGGCGCGATGCCGCCTCCACCACGTCCTGGACCAGGCTATCAACAGCACCGCTTGTCCCAAGGTCACATCCTACATGACCGGTCGCTGACTCTGCCACCACTCCAGACCAGCAGCGCTGCCAGCGTTGGCGGCGGGCTGGCTACGGCAGGAGCAGGCAAGACGGCCAAAGAGCAGATCATGAACCTGGACTTCCGGCATAAGATCGGCGTGTTGCGTCGTGTCGCACCACCCACACCCGTGAAGAAAGCGGCACTGCGTGGACCGTTACTTGTCGTCGAGGGAGACAATGTGGATGCTGTGAAAGATCTTGGAAAATGGTTGAGTGACACGCTTGGCAAAGACGACGACCTGACGGTCAGCCTTCGCAATGGGCCGAATCTCACCGCCGAGGGCTCCAAGGAGAAGCTCATGGCGCAATATCATCGGCTTGCTGCGGCGTGGTTGGACAAGAGCAGCTCCATCAGAGATTCATTGGCGATACGAACAAGCTCGCCGACAGACTCTGTCATGGTGGATGTGGCGCCTCCAGCTGCGAAGACGAGTGGTAGGGAGATTGACGAGAAGTACGATGACAGTGACTCGTCGACGTCAAAGGCAAAGACGGAGACGCTGGCGGACGGGCAGAAGGAGAGAAGCTCATCGGACACGTCGAAGATGGACGTAGATGGTGCAACAAAGAGCTCTCGTTCTTCCCTCGGCGACTCGGCGATGAAGGACAGCAACTCGTCTAACAGCTCAGCCAAGCCGGTCAGCATCATCGCCAGCTACTCGCTCCACGCGAGCAACTTCTTCGCGTGCAACATCCCCATCGACGCGCACGACCCGTACGCGCCGACTGATCACTGGCAGTGGACGGCGACGCAGTGGCGCGGCATCATCAGCGCCGACCTGACCATCTACGTGCGCGATGGCGTTGCTGGTGACGGTGGCAAGCAGAGCGTGGACATCCTGGACGAGGGCAACCTGTTCGTGGTCAAGAGGACCAAGGCAGAAGGCAAGGAGACGCTGGAAATCGAGCCGTCGACGCTGCGACGTCTTGGGTTTGAAGTCAGCGAGTGGGTCAGAGCGTTTGGGTCGAGTGCTGAGTGATGTTGGTGACAAACATCCATGGATGGGCTTGGTGTTCTGTTCTTGCTGTATGGTACCTTCTGATGTTGGAAGATTGATCGTAGAGTAGACGGCAGCTTGTACGTGTAGTACATCCATTCGATGCCTCGTCTCGTATTCCATCCTTGCATCCCAGCACTTGTTCCAGCGGTCGAATTCAGCCGAGGGCCGGTTAGAAGGCCAATCGGAGTGTGCCCAGTCATGCTGCACGTGCAACGACGATGATGTCTGCGTCAGCGGGAGCCGATCTTCACATGTCAATCGACACAGTCGCATGTGCACATCTCACGGCGGCGTGTCGGCAGGCGGTCACGATGGCTGTCGACCTTCTATTTGCCCACCTTCAGGTACCTTACTCTTCCCATGACCACTCTTCACTCCTCTCTTACCCCGTACCCCGTTTCCATATCCCTTTCTTTGTTGTCTGCTGAATCCTCTGCGGCTGCTTCGGCTTTCTTTCCCCTCTCTTCGTCCTGTCTGGTCACCTGTCGTTCTCTTGGCCCTGCCTTCTCTGACCGCACCGTAGCCACCTGAGAAGCGCTACTCCATGGTATACCGATGGACTGTCAGCTGTAGACTTCTCCTCCTCCCGCCATGATAGGTAGGACACAACACCTGTCCCTCGCCTCGACGCCAAACAACTACACCCGGGACTGACCACGCTCCCCGCGATGCTAGACCACATCCTGGGCCGACCTTCTACTCGCTTCCGCAAATACCAAGTCTTCTGCGTCGTCCTCCTCTGGAGTTTCTACCTCGCCAAATTCCCCCGACACGGTCCCCCGGGCGTTCGGGGCTTTTCACGATGGCTGTCCAAGAGGTTCACCATGCACCAGGCGGTGGTGGTGTCATGCGTGGGACTTTACGTCTCCAGGAACTTTGCAAGAGTTGTGGGATTGGAGTCGCCTGAGCCGCTGGCGAATCTATACGAGAGGAGCTTCTTCCGGGCAACGTGGGTGACCACGGCTTTGGATGCGGGTTTCTGGACAGCGATGCACCTACGGCCGAAATGGGTCAGGAGTATTTGCGAGATCATGTTCACGGTGTATTATCTCGTCTGTGCTGAGCAGGCGGATGAGATGGTGAGGAGAGTGAGGGGGGATCTGAGTCTTGATCACTTGAGGGTCAGCTGGAACAAGCCGAATACACCCATCTTGAAGTTTGTCACGGGCTTGTTGAGGCCGAAGTTGATGAGCTGGCCGCCGAGAAAAATAGAGATCCCTCGACCGAAGGGCAGCGATTATACGAAACCGACCGAGGCCTGGCTGTACTACAATGGACCAAGGGAAGATTTGCTACATCAGGATCGGGTCATTTTGGATATACCAGGTGGAGGATTTGTGGCCATGGACCCGAGGTGTCATGACGACAAGTTGATGGCTTGGGCCGCGAAGAGCAAGTGTCCTGTCGTGGCACTCAACTATGGCAAGGCGCCCGAGTACCCGTATCCGTATGCGCTCTACGAGTGCTACGATGCGTACTACCAGATCATTGCCACGCGTGGCAGATGCATTGGCATGTCCGGAGAATGTATCCCTCGAATCATTGTTAGCGGTGATAGCGCTGGAGGCAATCTGGCCATTGCGATGACTTTGCTCTTGCTGGACAGCGACTCCCAACATTCATCCTGGCAGCCTGGATCACGCGGAAAGAACCTACTTCCACCTCCAGAAGCAATTTGTGCCATCTACCCAGCTCTAGAGATGAACATCGGGAATTGGATGACAGATGAGCAACTATCACTGCTGAGACGCCCTCAGCAACGAAAAGAAAACAAAGATCTACTTCGACGCAAGTCGGAAGACTATAGACGGCTTACACCATCCACACCATATGCTTCAGATGACGAAGAAGATAGCGACGAAACACTGAAGCCGGTCCAAAGACCAGAACTCGAAAGACGTCCCACAAGCAGCCAAGGCGACAGAAAACCACGCACTAGACTTGCCATGAGCAGCATGATCTCCTACTTCAACGACCGTATCATCTCGCCCGAGATGCTCCGAGCCATGATCCTCCTCTACGTGGGCGAATTCAACAAACCAGACTTCGCGACCGACTACTTCCTTTCCCCTTTACGAGCCCCCGAAGAGCTCCTCTCAAGATTCCCACGTACTTTCCTCCTCTGTGGCGAACGTGATCCGCTCGTCGACGACACCGCCATCTTCGCCGGTCGTCTCCGACAAGCCCACGGCATGGAGTTCAGACGCCGGCAAGAACTCGGCCTCGAACGTGAAGACGCGCGCTTCAACGAGAAGAAGCATGTCGAGGTCGTCTTTGTGCCCGGCGTTAGTCATGGCTTCTTGCAGTTCGTCAGCGTTTATCCGGCGGGATGGCAGTACATCCACAAATGCGCCCGCTGGATGCGTGATCTCTTCGATGAGAACGACAAAGCCTTCGAACCTGGCAGTAGCGTCGCTTCGAACGGCGCGCCGGGCTCTTCGGATTACTTCAGCTACGCACCTTCACCAAGGTCACGCAGGGGTTCCCTGTCCGAGGAGAAGCCTTTGGAGATTCCTTCCAAACTTCGTATGACGTCGATCACAAGCAATAGTAACGGCACCTCCCATAGACGACGAGGCAGCGCGACGGCTTCAAGTGGGAGTGGAGCGACGAGGAGTCGAGGTCGTGTGCAGAGACATACGTCTGGACGGAAGAGCCCTGCAGAAGCGAGGCATTTCATGATCTCGAGGTTGAGCTCGACGGAGGACTTGGTTTCCAGGCGGATGAACGGCGTCACGCAGAATCTGGGCATGGATTCCAAGAAGGAGGCGCCTGGTGGTTGAGCCATTGAATAGAAAATAGAATTGGGGAGGATGCGTTTGCTGTTAGCGTTGTTCGATGTAGGGTAGGGGATGACTGTACATATGTACTACAGAACAACTCTGTCTATCATGCAGTGTTTACTTGCCAAACACGCTCGGCCACTCATGCGCCACCCTAGCTATAGTTTCTCGCAGACCATTCCTCTGCTGCGGTCGACCCCAACCATGCGGTGACGGCGGTTGCTTTTCTCCTCGCCAATCATCGCCCAAAGTCTGCGACTGCCACGCCTCCTCAAAAGCCAACAGACTACTGCTCAAAGCAGCATTTTGCCCATTCGCTTCCGTGGTGCTGTTCAGCGTGAACGCCACGAACCTCTCCCATCGAGGCATATAATAGCCGCTTATTAGCCCAGCCCACTGCTTACTGGCGTAGTCACTGATCTCGCCATCGGGACCCCAGAGAGTGACTTGATTGCGCGCGTCGTACTCGTAGAAGTCCGCGAGCGAAGCATTCCCCGCGGCCCATTGGCGTGCAGAGTCGATCCAGGAATCAAGTGTGAAGTGAGCGTGGCCGCTGGAGGCGAGGACCTGGTCCAAAGAGGAGAGGAGTTGAAGCATTCGTTTGCCGGCTCTGGAGGCCTTTTGGGGAGAGTAGGAGGCTGAAGTGTGGTTCGCTGTGTTGATGAAGGTGGTGTAGAGGGGATAGAAGGCATTGGCAAGCACTTGGCGGGTCATGTCTGTGAGGTCGAAAGTGTACGCTTGGTTGTCCCAGAGTGCTGTATTTTTGACAGAGGCGCTGTAGAAGTCGGTCCAGGCGGCAACGAGGACGGCTGGGTCGTATTGGATTGTCGTCGGGTGATGACCTGTGCGGTTCAGGAGGCCTGTCGTGTTGGGAGCAAGTTCGAAGATGGACTTGGTGACGGCTTGTGCGCCGCTTAGGTTGGTGTTGTTATAAACTGTTTTGCGCAGGATGTCCCAGGCGGAGTACAAGCCACTCGGGAGAGAGCGAGCGCCGTAGTAGTATCGTGAAGTCACCCAGTCGTGGAAGTATACGTCTGGGTCGATGGGCTGCTTCGACCAGGCTTGGTCGAGGAGGATGTCGTACATGATCTCGTTGCCTTCTTGGCCTTCCATGGTCAATCCCATGCCTACCATCGTGCTGGACTCTGCCAATGCCGCGACTGGGTTCATGGTTACATTCTCGACCTGGCCGTAAAGACCCATGTTCTCTCCGTAGTCGTGCAACTGACACCAGATCCAGGGTTTGCCGAAGTACGATGAGGTTCGCTGCCATTGTGGTTGAGATTCCGAGAAGAGGTCTAGGATCAGCATGTCTGTGTTGTTGACGCCGCTCAGATATGCCTCAACCCTTTCGTTCGTCCAGAAGCTCTCTGAACTGTAGAACAGCCAGCCTTGGAGCAGCCATATCGCATCGGGATCAGCAGCCTTCAAGCTCTGGATAGTATTCGATGTTACGTTGCGCAGGTAGTCTAGATCTCCACTGTAAGGGTCGTTTTCATTGTACTGGTCTAGTGTGTAGACATCCGTCACAACTCCATAAGCTGCGGTCTGTTTTGCTATGAAGCTCTTCTGCAGCGTTGTGAAGAGCGGATCGAAAGGCTCAAGGAAGGTCACGTTCGTGTACTCTTCTGGAAAGCCACTCCATTGACTGCCGTTGACAAAGGATGCATTTGGATAGTGCTTGCCGATCTCTTTGGGGACGAAACCCGTGAAGCAAGGCAAGGCGGGAGTCATCCCAAGCTCCACCATTCTTGCCACTATCTGTTTGTTCAGCGCGAACTGAGAGTCAATCCAGCTTGATGGTAATCTGCCGCCCCAACTGCCTTGGGTGTTGCCAAATCGGTTCCAGGCCTGGAACGCGGGACCTGACAAGAAGGCGGTGATCTCAGAGCTGCTGAATCCTGCCTCTTCCAAGACGTCAGAATAGATCTTCTCGTAGCCCACCCACGCGAGCGGCAAGTTGATCCCACGAAGAGCCATCCAATCGAGCTGGAGCTGCCAGTCGTCCCAGTCCCAGAACGCGGACGTGTAGCTGAATGTGACGGTGTTGAAATGGTATCTCCAGGGGACTGTGCTTGCGCCGTGATAAGTCGAGTTCAGCCGTGGGAGTTGAGCCGGAGCGAGGTGAAGCTGAGACCCGATGAACCAGTATATGTCGACGTGAACGATGTTGCTCAGGTACCATCGTAGACCGGTTGCCAGTGCAATGGGCGAATTGCCCGAGATGTGGATCTTGCCATTGGGAGCGTTGGCCACGGTGTACTCATCGTTAGCTGGCGAAGAGGAGTTGACCTGGGAGACGTTATGGCTCAACGCAAAAGAGAAGCTGTCGACATGTTCAGGAAGTCTTCTTTTGACCAACGCCTCAATGCCGGCTGTAGAGGAGTTGTAGGTTATTATACAGTTAACAATACTGGCCAATGATAGGCTCGCCGCCAAGGGAAAGAGTCTCATGGTGAGATAGAGATGCTGTATAGATCCAAGGCATGTTGAGGGATGTAAGTCAGTTTTTCATCGATGTCTCGAAGGAATCGTTGCATGTCGATCTTGGGGCAGGTTGCATCACGCACGAGGTGATGCTACTGTACGGCGGGACTCGGTCTCTCTAGCGGCCATCGTGTCTCCATCGTGGCAGCCATTGGGCAGATAGGCCAACTCAGCATCTTTACAATCTGCAAAACACCTGATGCCCTTGCCAGATCCACATACGTCCCGGCGACTGGCGAGCAGTTCGATTCGAAGAGTTGAAAGCAGTCTGCAAGACCGAATCATCAAGGCAGGTCGACGGCCGGAAGGTGACCATGATCGCTGCTCGGTGCACTCTTCGCTATGGAATGTCTCCGACAGCTCGACTGCACAGCTTCCCAGTGACCATTGATGATCGATGGACGAGGCTCTCTTGATCATTGATCGTTGATCATTGATTGTTGAGCAATGGTTGCGAGATTCATCGGCGTATCGCGGCTTTCCCTTGCCAGGAGCCAGGTCCGGCGGGTTGCCGTGACAACCTCCTCCTTGACAACTGCCTTTCGCGGAGGCGAGCTGCTAGAGATTAGCTGCATATTCGCGATGCTCACGAGATATTACACTGTGCATCGCCTGATCGAATAACCTGGTCAATCGCAAGATCATGGAGTCGCTCCTTTCTCTCTCCTTTGACAACATCTCCTCGCGGGACGGCGCAAAAATCCGGAAGGGCTTACGACAAATCGAAGGCCTCCTCGCCCAAGTATGCCTCTCCAAAGCCAGCTCCAGATCGCCGCACAAGAGGAAGAGCTCGGTCTTGGATGGAGGCGGTAGACATCAAGGGTCGGCGAAGGCGCTGGGTGAACTGAAGCAAGATCCTGCGTTCAGAGAGTTCTTTCGGTTACAAGAAGGCTTCCAGTGGAATGGTAAGCAATGCTGTGCTTCAAGCGATCGTGACAATCTACTGACAAGGTGCACAGTGGCATCACGATTACTTTCGACACTCGAATGCCTCATGGGCATGGGCAACCCCTCCGACACCGATCTCATCATCCTCGCAGCCTTAGAGCTTCTACAGGGCGTCCTCCTCCTGCATCCACCCTCGAAATGCCTGTTCAGTCGCGAGAGCTACATGAACCTCCTTCTCGATCTTCTCGACTCGTCGAACCCGCCCAAACTACAGTCGCAGACCTTGCTTGTCCTTGTGGCTTGCTTGCTGGACTGTCCACGCAATACCAGGACGTTTGAAGCCATCGACGGCTTACTGACAGTCACAAGTCTGTTCAAGAGTCGGTCAACCACCAAGGATGTTAAGATGAGATCACTCGAGTTCCTATACTTCTATCTCATGCCCGAAGCGCCGCTAGCTCCGCAAGTCAGTGCGAGCGCACCCAACACGGCGATACTGCAGAGAAGCTCAGAGAAATACCTGAAAGCGATTCCAGGACATGCGAGGACACACTCAGGAGATGCTATGGACATCGATGACGAAGACCTGGACACTCGATCGCAAGAAGACAAGCAAGACTTGCTCGGGCAATATCTGAACAACGTGAACGAGCTCGTTGCCGACTTGCAGGAGAGCGGACCTTTCAATCCCGCTGTTGCTGCATAGGAAGAGCTGGAAGGTTGCATTTTCGTGGTGTTGTGTGCAGCGTTCTGGTTTCGGCTCTTTCCTTTCAACGCATATGGCTGGCGTCTCTGTTTCTTACATGGAAAGGGTTCACACGATATACCAGCTTGGGAGGCGCTCGTGCCAGGGTTTCGAAACGTTCTTCGAATGTTGTTGGGTTTGGTTCCAGAGAGGCGTTGGCTTGGATGCCGTCTTGTCGTTCACATTTTGCTTGCGTCCACTTCGCCTCGAGAAGGCGCTGCTTACTTTCAAGCGGCTTAGTTATACCAAGTCTGCATCAGACTTCGAAGCGAGCACACGATGCTGTTTCCGAGCCAACCCTGAGTTTCTTTCTCTCTGACTGCCACGTCGAACAGACCTCCTGCAAGTATTGTTGTATTTAACTTGCGGACTGAGGTCCGGCGAAGCTGATTGGCGCCTGCTCGCTGACAGACATCTCCAGCGCTTAGAGGGCCAGCTTCGACATCTTCTCTACCACTCACGCACTCCAGCGCCCATCGCTGCACTCTCTGCAGCCGCCCTGGCGCCTACAGAATGGAGACACTCAGCCATGACGAGGAAGGCGGCGGCAATGACGCAGGACACGAGCTGGCGGCATGGCTTGAAATATGGGCAACTCCTGAGGTCTGGGTATTTCCTCCTCGCGACGCGTCCTGCTGAAACGACTTACGATTCTCTTTGTATCCTGTCGTATTTTTCATTTCCTGTCTCTTCATTCTATTCGATATGCTGCTGGCCGGCGCTGTAATTTGTTTACACCTTTCGTAATACTGCTCTGGATAGACGGGTTCTCCTATGCAAACTTGTACAGTACGATGCCTTCGGGCCGATCACAATCGATCGACGGCGAGACGACCGATCAACATTCACCACAGGCCACGGGAACTACCAACTGGATCTTCGACTTGCCTAAACAGCTGGACAACTCGGTGCCCCTGTGCGCGAATACCTGCATTTCATCTTATATCAGCCAAGAGTGGTCCTGCTCCACCAACAACTTTACCTGCCTGTGCTCCGATTACAGCGCAGAGGGCTACACGCTCGGCGAGCTGTCCTTCATCTGCGTCAGTCTCGATTGTCCAAATGCAAGCAAAGAGCAGAAGATCGATGTGTACACTGCTTGTGCCTCGGAGCCTGAGGCGGTCCAGGCCACGCATAGCACGCTCACCTTGCCGACAAATGTCCCAACAGCGACCCGAACGCAGACACCAAGGACCTCGCTGCCTCACACTACCTTCAGCCAGCTCATCACGTCTACACCGAGCCCTTCAGTCGCTGCATCTGTTTCCGAATCCGGCTTGTCGATCACTCCTTCGGTCCCGAGCACAAGCATTCATTCACCTACAGCAACAACGGCAAGTCCCGCACCCAAGGCACCTAAAGACTCGACGTCTCTCACCACTGCTCAAGCGGTTGGCATTTCGATAGCGTGTATGGGAGGACTCATGGCGGCTCTCGGGATGTTCTACCTGTACGCTTGTATCAAGCGTCGAAAAGTCGGCCAAGCAAGGGAAGATCGTCACTCGTACGACTTCGTGGACGACGCTCCTCCTCTGGTATCATCATTCGGTAACGGTCTCATCGACTCAAGAGCACCTCTCAGTGGATATGCGGAGTTGGCTGCTGAGAAGCACCGTACACAGTGGCCTGTTCCGCAAAACAGCATGAACCACTATCGACGTCCACAATCACAAAGTCACCAATTGCAGGAGAAGAGTGGCGACCGAAGTCCAGGCATGATCAGGGCTGTCTCACCCGAAAGTCCTCACAGCGATTGTAGTATGCGAACCACATCCCAATTGCTGCCGGACAAACCAAACAGCATGCCACCTAGACCTCTTCTAAAGTCACCACCAATAGACGGCTCTTACACACCGGAGACTGTCTTTGAGGAAGAGCGGGGCACTCGAATACCACATGTTCTTTTACCTGGAGGTGGTCTACCTGCCCATCCCGCGGTACACAAAAGATCAGCACCTCAGTACGATAATTATTACACGCGGTCGCCTGAGCCATTAAAGCATCCTCCACTGTCTCTCGAAATACCTCGTAAAGCTTCCGGCTCGGACTCAATCGGTTCTTTGGGCGCATTCCCCCTTCCTCCACCACGAGCAGTGGTGCCGCCCGACGGTGTACAGCGCAGCAGTGGCCACTCTAAGTCGCGGTCCAGCAACAACAGTCTTTTGAACTACTACGCAAGCCCAGATTGTGCCTCACCGGACGATCTGTACTCATCTACACCTATCGAAGAGCTCAGTCAGATTCGAAGACCACCTCCGACTGCAATCACAGTGACGAAACCGACGTACCCACCGAAAGCTGTTCGCATGTCAACTGCGTCAGATACGTCTCGCCGGACGTCTTTCGAGTCAACAGATCCAGATGAGCCTACACCGCCAGAGGAAGAGGACAAGCAGTTGACTCCTGTTGCCGAACTCGAGTCACCCATCTCAGGGATAAGATACCCCAAGGTGCCTCGCAGTTCAGCACAGTCGGTGCCAAGATCTCCGAATTACAAAGGGTCGCCGCGAATCGGAGTGGAGGCAACGCAAAGAGAGATGCCG
The DNA here is from genome assembly GCA_002786045.1 of Zasmidium angulare. NCBI lineage: Eukaryota > Fungi > Ascomycota > Dothideomycetes > Mycosphaerellales > Mycosphaerellaceae > Zasmidium > Zasmidium angulare. The sequence goes on from NHNX01000015.1 coordinate 444,321, forward strand.
CAAGTCGTGCCTGTGACACCAGAACAGCAAAGACCGCCAAAGCACAGTCCCAGTCCATCGCTGAGCGGCTCAACACTTGCGGCAAAGCGAAGAGGCGACAGCGCTGCGCAGGATCTGGAAAAAGGACTATACATCATGGGTTCTTCACACTCTCGAAGCAACAGCCAGACGATGGTACCCGCTTCGAAGGAGAGCGGGAGCGCGTCCGCTCGACAAAACCAAAGGCATGAAAGCCCTCTGAAAGGTTATGGTCGAGTCGCCAGCTCCAGGAGAGAAGCCGAGTGGCCTCTGAAGAACAACCAGGTAGAGATGAACAGCGCTGCGAATGGCCCGGTCAAGAGCCCGCTGTGGGAGCCAAAGCTGACTCCACGCAAGGAGGGCGATGATTTGTATTTGAGTGTGTCTGCTGCTACGCCGAAGGCTGTTCGGTTTCATGTGCGGTAGCGAATGATGATGTCGAGATAGACTGCGTTGTACAGATGTAATTGTACCTGTCGAGCCTCAAGAACGTGTCCCTGTCCTGTCCCGTCCCCACGTTCGTCATGCTGCAGCATGACATGGATCCATGTGTGCAGCCGCCGCCATTCGGCTTCTTCCGCCAATGTTGACCCTTCACAAACCTTCCCTCCAACGTTCGCGCGTGAACCGTTTCGTGTTTATCTAGTGAACAAGGTCGCGATTTCCACCTTCTTAACGCGGCGCATCCACATGAATCAATCGAGGTAGCATTGGCCGGCGCAAGCGATGGAAGGACATGCAGCACGGAAGCACCGACTCCAACTCGCCGCATTCCTGACCCTTACCACCGCACGGCAGTTGACATGAGGTTGCTTGGGCAATGACCTTATCTATGAGCTGGCACTCTCCTCGAATTCCGTACGCTGTATCACTGCAAGGCCGCCCCAAGTGACGAGCACCTGACATAACATGATGCAGGTGGCATAGCCGACGACGACACTCATTTGACAGGGAAGCATGACTTCCTACCACGCCTCCTCTGCCGCGCTACGACTCACGCCTTCGAATTCCCCCTTCTTCAAGTCCCCAAGCCCGCGGTCGCCAACTAAGCAGAGCAAGCAAGAAGAGCCGGGCCTACATTTACGAAAAGTCATTGGCACGACGACAGCTTCGGCAAATGGTTTCGACTGTCTTTCTGCTTCGAGGAAGTTTGCTTTCACCGCTGGGGCCGCGGCTGTGGTGGCTACGGTGGATCAGGAGTTGAACGTGACACAGCATTTCTTTCGAGGGAACCCGAGTGCTTATACTGGAGGGCGGGAAGGAATCGGAGGCTGGCCGCTCTCGCCAACACCGCATGATCCACGCTTTCGAGGCGTGAAAGAGCAGGCCACGGGCAACTCGCCTACAAGCAGGGATTGGTCGGATACACCAGGGAGGACGACATCCGCGAAAGATCGCGTGAAAGCTGCGACTTCTGTTGCGCTTAGTCCGAATGGAAGATGGCTCGCTGTGGGTGAGACTGGATACAGACCGAGGATTCTGATCTTCTCGGCAAGAGATGGGTCGTCAGAGAGCCCAGTGTCTGTGTTGGCAGAGCACACTTTTGGTGTGCACGCGCTCAGCTTCAGCCCAGACTCCAGAAGTTTGGCTTCGCTAGGCACGGTCAACGATGGCTTCCTATATGTCTGGAGCATCGACGAGCGCACTGGCTCTGCGACGCTGTCGGCGAGCAATAAGTGCACTACCATCATCCACTCCATGGCATGGATGGGTAGAAGCATCGTCACTGCTGGACTTCGATATGTGAAAGTCTGGCGACCCGATGAGGACATAGCTTTGGACTCGAAAGGCATCGACGGTTTGCGGAGTAGTACTATTTCTACTCCTCGCAACAAGCACGAGCCACGCCAGACGGACTTTGGCAACAGCATTCTCAGTCCGCGACATCGTGCGCTCGCGGGGAAGAACAGTCTACTCGGCGAGCTTCTCGAAGCAACATTTACTTCAGTAAAACCAATCTCCGAGTTGAAGGCCATCGTCTGCGCAGAGTCGGGCGATATTTGCCTGCTGGACGACAGCGGCAGGACGCAAACTCTCTCCCTTGCAGTCAACGCAGGGATGCGCATCTCAGCCGTTCGCCTCGATGAGAACAGCATGCTTCACGCAGTTGGTGTCGATGGCAGCGCTATATCCTTTCTGGTCCCCGACCTTGAGAGACGCGCTGGTAGCTCTGGAACGAAACCTCGGCAGCCATCTTCCTCAAGCATCAAACCAAGCCAACCCCAGGGTACGGTGACAGTAGCCTATGGTACTCTTGGCGACGCCGTTGTCGAGATTGACTCTGATCGGGTCATCAGGCTTTACAACGCGCAAGTTGGTGCCGGCACTGGCGCCGTGTTATCGCAGCGGCAATTAACAGCGCATGAAGATGCTGTACTGGGCGTGCGGCCAATTCGATCGTCTACCATCCCGGAAGCCGCCTTTTTCACGTTCTCTGGCCATGGTACGATCCATTTCTGGGATAGCGAAGGGGTGTCTGTCCATGATGGGTTGAGGATGCCCGTAATCAACTCATCAGAGATGTACGGCCTGCCGAATGAGCTGAAGTCTGTTGAGGCTCTGTCTGACGGAACCATGCTTGCTTCCGGAGACAAGTATGGCAGCTTAGCAGTAGCCGACATTGCAACAGGTGCCCTTTTACATCAAGTCAGAGCGCATTCTGCCGAAGTTCTGGATCTGGTCTCATTCGAACGCGCTGATTTTCAGTACCTGGCTTCAGCTAGCAGGGACAGGACTGTCCAGCTGTTCGTGTGTCGCGATGGCTCATTGGAGCTCATTCAGACCATGGATGAACACGCGGGAGCCGTGACAGGTCTTCTTTTGTCCCGCGATGGCGATCAGTTGCTCTCCTGTTCGGCGGATCGCTCCATCGTCGTGAGACAGCGCTTCCTTCGCGAATCCGGCGATGGCAGTGCTTTGGCTTTTGGGATGCTTCGCGCCATCACGCTGAAGTCCTCTCCGACTTCTATGTGCTTAACTACGCAGAGGGACACCATTTTGGTTTCCACCGTGGACCGTTGCATTGGGAAGTACAGCACCAAGACGGGTCAAGCGGGTTTCAATTTCAAGTGCTCTGACAACGATGGCGGCGAAGCTGCAGTAATGTCGAAGATCCTCTACTCGCCGTCTCTCAACGGCAACCCTACCATCGCCGGCGTCTCAAGCAGCGACAAGTCTGTCCGCTTGTATTCGGAGTATGGGTCCCTCATTGCTCGAGACTGGGGCCATACTGAAGGCATCACCGACATCGCCTTCGTGTCTGCTGGAGACGCAGGTGGCGAGAGACTTGAGCCGCCCAAGATTGCCACTGTAGCGGCCGATTCCACGATCTTCCTGTGGGACAGTTTCATTGTCAGCAGTCGCTCAGGTGCGAACAGTGCCGACAGCGTGGAGATCCAGAACGGGAACCTGTCAACGCCCTTAGGACCCCCTCTCAGGAAAGTCATCTCGCATTCAGAGATGTCTCGCTTTCGTCGTGACAAGTCTACGGACGAACATGATCCACCATCTCCATCTACGGCACCAGGTCCAGCACCGCCCTCACCCCAGAAAATTCGCAAAACGACCTCCAGACTATCACTTGCGCAGACGCCTCGTCTCGAGCCTGGCTTCCGATCCAACTTTGACCCGTCTAGGCGACGTAGTTTGAGACAGCGTTCGCCTTCGCCTCCGAGTCCACGGAATCCCGTGAAGAAGGACGTCAGCAGACGGCAGACCTTAGGCATGTCCCTACGTTCAAAGAGTAGCGAGAATATTCTGAACACCGGGAGCAGTTCAACAGGGTTTGGAACACTTACCTCTTCAACCGAATCGGTCTGCCGCACATTGCGTGCATATCGAAAGAAGCTAGGCAACACGGCCACAACCGATAGTATCACACCTGATGCACTGCGCGAGCTTGAAAAGGAGTTGAAGCTCACTGCAAGAGTGGTCGGTGAGAAGTCACAGGGCAAGACGCTCGACGAAGCCACTATCGCCAAGTTGCTGGATCAAGCTTCTGACAAGATCGTGGGTCTTCTGGATGAGAAGATCAAGGTCCGCGTCGAGAGTCAGCTTAAGCGAGGAGGTGAGATGTCTGCCTCCACGAGCTCGACAAATCTCGAGCCTCCTGCAGAGCTAGACGAACACATTGAAGAGCGCTTCGAGCGCTCGGAAACAGCACCTGGGGCGCTGGAATCACATTTAGATGGATCATGAGTCCGTTCACTTTCGATTGAGGATTGCATTTCTTCTGGTTGCTTGTGCTCATGCCCTCTCTTCGCTGCTATGGGCTGGGCTGGGTTGGGTTGGGCCACAGTCTCCTTGGTTTCAGGAACGGGACGGAAAAGACAGCAGCTCCTTGAACGGCGATCAGGAGTGCATGTCGCGTGGCGTTTGCATTTGTTTTGTTGCGATGCACCGGAAGGAAGGCGGGGAAGATACCCATCTCTTTGATCGTATGTACTTCTACCACTACGCGAGGCTCTGATGTACTCGTATTTGGGAGCGATCCGCTCGGTATTGACTCGTGGCGTGGCGTTCGAGTTTCGCTTCGTTGCTGCAGGTGCAGAGCTCGCTTAGGCACGATGATACCGTTTTTTTAGGAGTCTTTGGGCACGGGACGGCGATTAGCCAGTCATGGACGGTACTGTGAGAGGTATGGAGGAGCTTTATTAGTCGTCCTTTGCTTCCAGTCGACGGCACGGGGCAAGAGACGGCTGGATCGGGATTCTCCTCTTCCATCCTAGACTAGGTAGACCTGGATCTGATATTGACAACGTCAGTCTTTTCACAGATCCATGACTCGAGCCTTGAGCCTATCATGGGACCCGGAATGCACCGATCGGCAAGAAACAATATATCTGCGATTAAGCGATAGATCCGTGGAAAGCTCTACCGCGATGTCAGGCGGAATATCGCAACTGCCTCTTAGTCCGGGGCCCCGGACGGGTCTACGAAAAGGATAAAAGTGTAGATTGTACAAAACAACGCGAAGGTTTGCAAACACACTACCGGTCTACCAAGCTGCTGGAGCGGAAGGATGGCCATGCAAGACTCTGCAACGATGCGGGTCCCTGGTGACTGGGGACCTGGAAATGGCTACGCCATGTACGGGAGACGATCGATCACTGGACGGCTCGCGTGCGCAGACATTACATTGACTGTTACACCTTTCGCATGGCCATGACACGGCCACTGCCACGATCGCCACTGCCCAGGGCCCAATGAGGCGCTATTCGTTGTGCCAATAGGTTGTTCCTGTGGTCGCCTAGATTCGCATATAAAGCAAACTTTTAGCCTCGCCTTGTTCGAGCATCCGATGACCTGGACGGACTCCATGGAACATGGGACAGCAGGTTTCAAGGTCTTCCTGCGGCTAGGCAAGGGCCGAATCTGACTTTGATCACAGACTCATCACACCACGTTGGAGGAGCAAACAAAAACAGGTGCATGTCCTCGAGACAGCGTATGTATTGGCTGAAAGGTCTTCTTCCCGGACGACTGACCGACTTCGAAGGTCATCTCCTGCGGTGACACGAAAACCTTCGGCACTCGCTCCTGGAGAAGGGGGGTCGCGCGCACGTTTTAGATGTTGTGCAACAGCGACGAGACACAGGATCCTCGTGGAACGCTGGATGGTGCTTTTCGTGTTCTGACCACTCTCTTCTCACAAGGGTCTTGGACTCTGCGAAGCACTCGATCTGGTACAAGGGGACGTTCGCGACATGCCGGCATCTGGTCATGCTTCTCCTGAGGCCGTGGTGGCCGTGACGGTTGTGTTTACGGTTATGGCTGTGGTGGTCGTCGCGGCGAGACTGTATGCTCGGCTGGGAGTTGGGAGAAATGCTGGATTGGATGATCTGTTCATTGGGGCCTCGTTGGTACGTTGGACGATGGCTACGAGACGACGCGATGCTGATGAGTGCTGGTAGCTGTTCGCCATTGCCACCACAATCACGATGTGTATACAGGCACGCTATGGCATGGGAAAGCACATCGGTTCCCTCAGTCAGCATGAAGTCAAATCGCAGTTGATGGCTGTCAGTGCTTGCTCAGTCTACCACCGTCAGGAAATCTGCTGATCCGTCCCAGTTCTACGTCTCGATATGGGTTTACAACCTCTCTCTCTCATGCACCAAAATCTCGATACTGCTCCAGTATCTTCGAATCTTCCCCCAACAATGGTTTCGAAGATGCTGCTACACGATGCTTGTCTTGGTGGTTGTCTATAGTCTCTACACGTTCTTCACCGCCATCTTCGCATGCACCCCAATATCGTACTTCTGGGATCAGTCCGTGGGAGGGCATTGCCTGAACAGGTTCGCAGTCTGGTGAGTCGTGTACAAAGATGCATCCTGGAACTCTCGTTGACGATTTGCAGGTTCGCCAATGCTGGCATCAACATCGGCACCGATGTACTCACAGCTATATTGCCACTCCCTGTGCTTAAGCAACTTGAACTACCCAAACGGCAGCGCTACGCTTTGATGACTGTTTTCGCGCTTGGAGGATGTCAGTAATACCCAGCCACATGTCCACCTTTGCCACTGACATCGATGTGTCCAGTCACCTGCATCGTCTCCATCTTACGCCTCCAGTCCCTCTACGTCGTCTCCCGAACCGCCGACACGAGCTGGGAGAATCCTCTCGCAGCAACTTGGTCCGACGTCGAAATCAACATAGCAATCCTCTGCTCCTGCCTCCCGACGCTTCGCTGCATCTTCCCTCGAATCTTCAGATCCCAGCTCTCCCGCGACAGATCGGTCACCCACGAAATCGAGCAACGGACAGACGGGCGCTGTACGCCCAAGTTCTTCTCGAATCTGGGCGTCAGCAAACTTGTAAGCAAGATAGCCTCCTCGAGTACAGGGGGAACATCGCCTCACTCCTACAATGCCACTCCGTATCGGGCCACGCGCAATGCAACGCAAAGCGAAACGAGTCTGGAAGCGTTCGGGAGAACTTTGGACAACAGCAGTGGTATGGGGAAATCCAAGAGCGCGTGTGTGAGGACGCAGAGCAGTTTCGACGGTATCGATCTCAGGGGATTGGAAAGAGGTGGTTCTTCGCAAAGGAAAGAGCCGCCAAATGGGAGGATTCACGTTTTGACTGCGATTGATCAAGAGGTGGAAGTGGAGGTGGAGAGGAAAGGGGATAGTGATTGTGAGAGTACGAGGGATCTAGTGAAGAGTAAAGGATACCTTTGACGACTTCGTGGTAGGGTTCGACAGGAGCGTTTTTATGGATGGGTAACGAAGTTACGTGAAAAGTAATGCCCTTTGGGCATAGTTATGGTTGTATAGTATCTGCAACTTCGATCGTCTTGTACATCGATGTCGTTGGTAGACATTGGAGTTACCAATGCCTCGGGGTCGCCATGCTTCATCTGTTCCTACGCACTAAAGACCTGCGTTCTCGGTACCTTCTCCCGCTGGCATCCGAACGCGCAGCATCGGTGCACGAATTCTTCTCGTTCTCGCTACGGATGAACAGGTGCGTATGGGTCCGGGTCAGCGCTCATAGCACGATGTGCTCTGTAGTGTCCAGCTGACAAGGAGGCGGTCCGTTCATGGTCTTCAGCCAATGACGGTGGCGAAGGGAGGGCGTGATCGTTGAGTGATCGACAGCTGCTCCAGGAGTCACACATCGGAGCCGGTCTGCAAGTTCTTCAGCAATTCAGCGGATGGTGCCATCTTCAACCGCCCTTCGTCGCGAATCTGGCGAGAGCTGGGCCTAACTCTTCTTGTTGCTTTCCCTCTTTGATCTCTTTAGCACGTTGGCGCTGTTTCTCCCTCATCTCCGTAACGCGCATCTTGTGTTCGTCGATGACATTCTTATTACCCTTCTTTCTCATGTACTTCCTCAGACTGCTGTTCTTTCCTCGTCCGCGGTTCTTCAACTCTTCGATGCGTTCTCGCTCTGCTTCGGCCCCAGTCTTGCGATCCAGGTCCTTCTCCAACTGGCGCTGCTCGTGCGAAGCCTTGTCGAGGTTGCCAACAAAGTCTGGGTTGAGGCTGATCATCTCTGGCTGAAGTTTGTTCAGGAGAGACTTGACTTCGCCTTCTTGACGCTGCTTGGCGTTCTCGTAGGGATTGACTTCCAAAGCGTCGAAGTTAGGCTCTCCCGCACCAGGTACGATAATCGACGTGAAGCCTTGGTTGTGACCGATGCCTAGGACGTCTTCGAATGGACACCACCGCACTCTTTCCACTGTCTGACCTTGAGCTCCCCAGGCCATGTATGGTGACTGGACCTTGACTTGATCGATGTCCGAGCGGTGCTTTGAGAAGAGGTCCTTCCAGACGGTGGTTTGAGTGCCCCAGCCAACAGCCGTCAGATTTCGATCACTGATTGCCACACTGGAGCCCGGCTGCCGAAGGAAGTACTCGTGTACAGGCTTGAAGTTGCGAACATCCCACACTGCCATTTTCGAGTCTTGACCAGTGCTGACCATGTAGCGACCTTCCCTATCGACGGCGAGTGACCGCACAGGCCCACGGTGGCAAAGCATCTTCACGAGAGGTGTTGTGGAATTTGGTGACCACAACGACACTGTACCGTTCTGATGTCCGACATGCAAGATTGCGTTGTAGGGGTTCTGGCCGAACGCGGTCGGAGTTCCCTGCTTCGTTCCCATCTGCATCACGATCTTTCCGGTCGAGGTATCCTGCCACTTCAACCAGCCTGCATTGCCGATAGTCGCCAGTAGGAAGTGGTAGGGTAGGAATTCCATGTGGGTGACTTCAATGTGCTGATCCAGATTATGGATTTCGACGCCATGATGATCATAGATGTACACATTCTTCTTTTGTGCCACGGCAAAGTACTGATTGTTGTGAAGCCATTTTGCGTCCCTCACAGTCTCCCCAAGTTGCAGCTCACACCCCAGCTTTCCAGTTCTCCAGTCGATGGTTGCGACATGTCCTTTTCGTCCAGCGAGCAGCAGGTCTCGTCCATTCCGTGTATAGTCCGCCGTATATGGCCCTAGTTGGTCCAGCTTCAACTCGAAGGACTTCTTCGCAGTCTCGACGGCCACATCTGTTCGGATGTCGTCCTGTCGAACTTTGTACGTTCTCTCTAGTTCGCCCTCTGGCTCCAGAAATCCCGACTCATTCTCCAAAAGAATCTCTGCATCTTTCGCCTTCAGAGCAGCATCCTGGTATCTCTCTTCCAGTGCTCTCAGGTTTCCTCGTATCTTCTTGTCCTTGATGCTCTTGGTCTGAATTCCTTGTCCTCGGCCATACTGCTGCTGTGCTTCCTGCAGCCTCTTCTTTTGCGCTGCCTGCTCTGTACTTAGTCGTGCAGTGGGCGGGCCTTTTCGACGCTGGACCTTGACCTGTCCATTCGCGCGAACAAGATCGCTCGTCTCGATGTCGGCCATACTGGCGGTGTGGTCTACAACTCGGCGGCCATGTTTGTGGTAGACAGTAAATTCACGAAATCTCGATTTCCTCGGCCGTCGGGTGTGGCGCAGCTACAATACCAGCCACAGGTTAGAAAAGTGAAACCTTGTGTCACCCCATGGGCATGGAGCTGTAATTTACCCACATGTCAACCGCTCCGAATCCTACTTCGACCCAGCCTCAGTCATCCATTGACTTTTTCAATTCCACCTGACGGCAGCTGCCTCATCCATCACTTGCCGTACCACGCCCCGCAACCAACCATGATTGCCAAATCTGCTCTTCAGCGAGCCGCAGCTGCTCCATCTCGCACCGTCGTCACCCAGCACTCCGTCCGCGCTGCCTCGGCCTGGTCGCAAGTCGCCCAAGGTCCTCCAGATGCGATTCTCGGCATCACAGAAGCATTCAAGAAGGACAGCAACCCAAAGAAGATCAATCTGGGTGTGGGCGCATACCGCGATGACAAGGGCAAGCCATACGTACTGCCATCCGTGAAAGAGGCGGAGCAGCAGGTTGTCAAGGCCAACCTCGACAAGGAGTACGCTGGCATCACCGGTGTGCCCGAGTTTGCCAAAGCTGCTGCTCTGCTCGCCTACGGTCCCGACAGCGCTGCTCTCAAGGAGGGCCGCATTGCCATCACTCAGAGCATCTCAGGTACTGGTGCTCTGCGGATAGGTGGTGCCTTCCTCCAGCGACACTACCCTGGCGCGAAGACCATCTACATCCCCACGCCGTCGTGGGCTAATCACAAGGCTGTCTTCTCCGACAGCGGCCTCGAGATCAAGCAGTACAGATACTACAATAAGGACACCATTGGTCTTGACTTCGATGGCATGGTTGCCGACATCAAGGCTATGCCCAAAGGCTCGATCGTCCTACTGCACGCCTGCGCGCACAATCCAACTGGCGTCGACCCAACCGAGCAGCAGTGGAAGGCCATCAGTGATGCTGTCAAGGAAGGCGATCACTTCCCATTCTTCGATATGGCCTACCAGGGCTTCGCTTCCGGTGATACCAACAAGGACGCATTCGCACTGCGCTACTTCATCGAGCAGGGCCACTATCCATGCCTTGCCCAGTCATTCGCCAAGAACATGGGCCTCTACGGCGAGCGAGTGGGCGCTTTCTCCATTGTCGCTTCGTCGCCCGAGGAGAAGGCTCGTGTCGACTCGCAGATCAAGATCCTCGTTCGACCACTCTACTCCAACCCACCCGTTCACGGCGCGCGCATAGCGAGCACCATCCTCAACGATGCTGGTCTCAACAAGCAATGGCTTGGTGAAGTCAAGGGCATGGCCGACCGCATCATCACCATGCGTGCTCTCCTAAAAGAGAACCTCGAGAAGCTCGGCAGCAAGCACAACTGGGACCACATCACATCGCAGATTGGCATGTTCGCATACACTGGTCTGACTGCAGAGCAGATGACCAAGCTCGCTGAGGAGCACTCCGTCTACGCTACCAAGGATGGCAGAATCAGTGTTGCTGGCATCACCACGGAGAACGTGGGCAGACTCGCCGAGGCCATCTACAAGGTCAAGGGATAAGGTGAACGCTACAGCAATGTCGCATATATCGCTTCGCGCCTGTACGAACGACGGAATGAGGTAGCGAGTGAGTGGTCTGCTTTGGGTGGAAAAAGTACGATACGTTAGGGTCGATGTACAGTAGACTTTAAGCATTAACATAGCGAGAGCGTACGGTGATGGCTTTACGGCCGATACAGACGGAAGACGTTGTTCAATGCTAGATGCTCTCCTCTCACGTTGCCGGCAATCGTTATCAATCTCACTGCGAATGTCGCGTTGCATGGACATGACGCCTTTTGGCCCCAATAGATCCCTGCTGCGGCCGCTAGCGGGACAGTGCATGTGCGGGTGAAGGAAGCTGCGCGGCTTTGGCCGACTTCACTCCTGCACTTTCACATGCAAGCAGAGCGCAAGCACAATTTCTGCAATATTTCAAGACAGCATACTCCGACCGTCGATACGAAATGAGCTGCTGGGATATATATGAGCTCTGACGGCCAACTGGAAGCAGCTGGAAGTGTGGACGATATGCGTTCATTCGGCCTCCGCTCAGCTTTGCGCTGATGATGGCCAGAACCTAGGAGGGAAAGGCATGGGATTGTGGTCGTTTTGAACGAATAGATCGCGCTGCAGATAAACTTGAGGTATTGGAGGTACATGTCATTACAGCGTATCCTGAATGAGCTGGTATCCGCTATCTTGGTTTTCAGAGAAGTCGCTCACGTTGCAATATGCAGACATACGCGCAGCTACCAGATTGAGAGCTACCAGATCGTCCAACGTAGAGCTCAGAGCTTTGCGACAGTCTTCTGCGCACACTTCAAATATGTGCTGCACCTGTGGATACGCCTCGGCGGCTGGTGATAATCTCGGTATCGTTGCAGTCCATATTCAGCTTTGTCTGGTGCCACTGCTCTGATGTTAGCTTCACAGCTATATGTGACAAGGGCTCAAGATGGCTGATGCGACGCGATACAACACATCATCCTGGCCGCAGTAAGTGGCAAGGCACATGCCTATCGAGAGTCTCTGCTCGAGGCACCTCGTTTTGACCAGTTAGTCACAGCCGCAACAGGTCGATTTTGGAGGCGACATGCTAAGCGCTTGCAAAAGCAGTCAAACCCACATATGAGGTGCATCGTACGGGCGCCGGCGAATGCATCACACGTGAAGCTTTGTATGATCCTATTGTCTGTGAAGTGCTCTGCGACACGCACCAATGTCGCTGCACTTAGCCTTCTTCGAGATCATATCCAGGTGGCTACCTTCGATGGCAAGGATACACTACTCCATCAGCATCGACATGTACATCTTTGGGCGAATCTGGCTAGGAGATTCAGCTTAGTCCCTGCACGCGATCACAAAGATCGAAGAACTGTTGGTCGTGTTTGTCACGAACACTCGGACAGCAAGTACTGTGGATGGGCAGTCGATGGCTATCAGGGACAGTGCGCTGTGCTCCTCGTGCCGTTGGATGTCGTGCAAATGATATGGAATGGTAAGTTGGGTGTCCAGTATACTGCCGTTATGAGTGTCGTCACTTTCAGCGCTAGGAGAATAATTCTGCTCGCCCTTAGCTTCACTGGAACGAACAGAACATGCAGTGATCAAAGCAGTAGTGATGATCCCACACCTGCAGCTCCAGGCTATTACTATCAAATCAGAAGCTTTTAGAAGAGGCCCGAGTGGACTTTAATGTTGGAGCTTCCTCTTGGAAGCATACTGTGAAGCAACCAGTGTCAGGCTTGTTGTGAGTTTGCACTGCTGCATGGATATGTGGCCCCCACGTCTTGGGACCAAGTGACTACTTGCAGCTGGCCACGCTGGATGTTCACGTCGTCTGGCATTATAAGTCAGGAAGTGGTTGACAGATAATTGCTGAGCCTAACAGGTACACATCAATCCATACCGCTAATGCTTGTTGAGTGATGATGCTTGCTGACATTGCATGTACAGCAGCTCTGGAACCCGGGCATTTGGCCCTCGAATTGTCTGGCAGACGCCCTACTGGACAGCTGCTCATCCAAGCGGCAAGCGGGATTCCCTGGTACGACGGGTCAGATCCACGCGCACGCTAGAACTTCGTGATACACGTGAACTTCAATGTTAGGGCGATCGCCAGAGCTCCGAAGGCTTCCAGAGGGCAGCACAAGCATCGGCTAACGGTAGGGCTTCCTGAACGGGTAAGAGCAGTCGCGCTTCCTCTCGACCTGCGTCTGCTTGGCGTCTAGGAGGAGCGCAGATACGTCAGGCCTGTCTCGCACGAGGGCGTCCCGAATGCAGCAGGCGTGTCTTTATCCAGCAGAGGATGGAAGTGTCGTGCGCAAAGCACAGAAGCTTTGCCAGCGGCGTGAGGAGTTGAAGTCCAGACTCGCAACGGCAGCCGAACGATCGGCGCTGAACCCTGCCCGTTGGCAAAAACGCGGGGTGACGTCAGGCCAAAGAATTTCACGGGCGTCAAAGGGTGCAGCGAGAGCACCTAGTACATAGCAGAGATGCTGGGCGTGAGCCGTCGCGAAAGGTTCTCGAAGGTGTAGCAGCCTGATGGCAGTAGAGCGCGCATGCTCAGAGGGTGAAAACCTAGAGCAGCGGCGGCGGTTATTTGCAGTCAGAGTGGCAGCAGGGGCAGTCGCAATGACGAAAGGCTTGACCAGCTGAGGCACGGCGCGGTGGTGGTGGAGTCGCTCGCTATAGGCAACCCAGTAGCGGCAGGCAGTGGTCTTGCGTGCGCTCGTCTCCACCATCCTCACCACCTCAAGCGTCCAGCAGTACCCCACTGCAGAATAATTCAGCGCGTTGGGGGCTCGCCAGATACCGTTCCGCCGATTGCCCTTAGCGACACGTGCGACTGCCTTGTCCCTGACATTATTGCGTCCACCACCGCCCACCACCTCCTCCCCATCTCCTCCTGCCTGCCCGCCCATTGTCGTCGTTGTTCTTGCTCCAGAGCACTCAGCGCCGGCCCGGCTACCTTCGACAACGGCCCCGGCCCCAATCTGAGGCCACCCTTCCCAGCTGTCCAACCGCCTGGTTCTCCCCGGCGTGTTGGAAGAAGGTACAAGACTCGCATCTGACATCATCGCCCGGCTCAATCGCCAGTGGAACCTGAGACAGACTCCAGAGCCGTCTGCCAATTTGGGAGCCGTCGACCACCTCAAACGCCCATCCTCGGACCGCAGAACAGGCGCCCGCCTCCCTATCTCTACGATCCCATCCCTCGTGACGCATCACTATGGCGGCTTCAGGCAAGACGGATGGCACAGTACGCTCCTCCAGCTCCCAGTGCGATCCCCAACAGCGGCCGCGACTGGGCCACAGGTCATCATTGCCGAGATGCCAGTCATACTGCTGCTCGCCAGTGAGACCGCAGCTCAGTCGCAATACCGCCTCTCACCACTCTGCTTCATCCACCAAATCCCTGTTCAGCACCGGAACTGATGGTTCACATGCGCAGTCCGAACCCGTCCTGAAGGGCCTCGATCTCCCTGCAGATGACCTTGATATCACTACTTTCGAGCAGGTAAGGCGTGATCCACACAGGCGACGATCGAACAGATCGCTGATGCAACCTCTAGATCCTCGAAATGGACGATGATGAAGAAGAACGCGACTTCAGCAAATCGATAGTCTACGACTTCTTCACTCAAGCCGATAGCACTTTCCAGAAGATGAAGTCCAACCTGTACATTGACTCGCCCCCAATGATTGTCGTGCGCGATTGCAAGAGACCCACAAACTGACATTGATGCTACAGGGAGAAGAAGGATCTAGCACAACTGTCTAGCCTCGGACACTTCCTGAAGGGCTCCTCGGCGACGCTTGGACTCTCCAAGGTGAAGGACTCCTGCGAGAAGATCCAGCACCTTGGAGCAAAGAAGGACGAGACGGGAACCCACGACGAGCCCGACGAGGAGCTTATCCTGAAGAAGTTGGACACGGTAATCCAACAAGCGGAGAGCGAATTCAAAGTATGCGAGAAAGCCCTACGAAAGTTCTACGAGCAATCGTGATCTCCACCACGACCGTCGACGTCAAGACCTACTAGAGGAGATGGGCTTTTCCCGGGATCTCAGACTCGAAGCATCGACAGCATCTACACTTGCATTATTCCTGTGCCGAAAGTGCTGGATGAAGGTTGGATGCTTCTCATGCCATAACCCGTCAACTTCTTGAGCTGGTGAGAGGTGTGGGCTGCCATGGCCAAAGGGAGGATATCTGGGAACTGCGTGCTTCAAATGTGTTATTTTATCATGCAAGCATGCGAGCATTGCCCCTATGAAGCTACCGGTATAACATGCATGGACCCTTCTTTCCCTTTCTGTACTTTTACATGCATGAGGGCTGGCTTCACGCCTCATCATCTCACTGTGTCGTAAACGCCGTTTGAACGTCCTGCGATCTGGTCATGGTAGCAAAAGTGCCTTCCGCGTGTCCTAGATTGAAGTTTCCCAAAAAAGTCTATCGTTTTCGCTCTTGGTCGCGAAGTTCACGCCAGCGCGACATCAAGGGACCCATTTCCTCCTCGCAATTCCTGGCTGGGTCCCGTTGACAGCCATGGAAGTTTGCCACAAAGTCGCCCTCTTGATAGAGGCCTGCCGTTGCCGTTAGCATGGTTTCAACACCTTAACGACCTTCCACAACGAATAGCTTACCTTCTGTGGTGCCCGTGCCCACGTCTCGGGTGTAGCTGTTCAACACCCTTTGCGGTACGAGTGCCAACTTTGCAAGAATCGTCCCATGCCATTGAACAATGTGTTCCAAAGCATGCCCTTCTGCTTTCTGGAAGTTATAGCTGCGGTACAAAGGGTCGTACCACGCATCCAAGAAGAACTTGGCCCACTCCCCTGACTTCACCATCAAACTGCCTCCTGCCAGCCCCTCCTTGTCCTGGGTGATGATCAACTCGGCACGGTCGCCGTGCAGATGCGAGAAGGTCTTGATAACACTGTCCGGCGGCACAACGGGTTTGTCGATGATCATGAGACTTTCGAGCTTCTTGGGCTCGGTGAGCTTATCGTGTAGGCTCTCGCGCGTATTCATAATCAAAGCGGTCGAGGTCAGATACCATAGCCATGGAGTATGAGGGTATAGTGTCATGGCATGTCGCAGCGCGGGGACCGTGCTCCAGCTCTGGGGCGTCTTCTCCATGAGATCGTAATCGGTCGTGTTGGGGAAGAACGTCGCGTAGCCGTGTCGGGAGGCATAGTGCCGTCGGTTCTCTTTGATGGCCTCTTTGTATTTGTCTGATAGTTTCGGATCCAACGTCGTCACTATAACAACCTCTGGTGTCCCTGGCGGTATCCGCAGGCTATTCGATGAGCCGCTGAACAGCCATAGGAACAGCCATAGCACTGCGACTATGCCTAGAAAGGGTGGGCCGTATGTTTTGAGCGCTCGCCGTTGGCGGTATGAGGAGGATCGAGTGGAATTGTAGGCGGAGGGCGTGGATGACTTTCGGGGATACGGGAACTGCATGCCTGGCATTGTCGTCTTTACCAGGGCACGGGGGTTCGAGACAGGAGGGGCCGGATGGGCGGTGTCGTGTCTCGCGCAGGGAGGCTCCTATCTCATGGCGATACTGGCGCGTGTTGTGCTATTGAAGCATTTAATTGACGTTCGTTTCGCGTGCGAGGGGCAGCTGTGGATTGTGGGTTGAAGTTGAAGTAATGGCCAGAAACGTGGCCGGCTCACGAGATATCGCAGCCGCGACCGAAAATAGCCAGGGATGCAGGGCGTGCAGGGGTCAAGCGGAGATCCCGCAGAGCCGCATTGCGCTTCTTTCAGCCCTACGAGACTGGAAAGCTTCTTGGGAATGCACGTGCAACTCAAAACTCTCCACACCTTTGGCATCCGGCACGCGACCTTGATGTTGAGCGCCATCGGACCCGCGAAGCATATCGCCAAGTCGCTCCGAGTTAGAGTGTCGAGGACCGCCGGACATAGAGCTGTAGGAAGTGTCTCCACACGCATACTACTTCCGCGATGGCATGAAACGGGCATCAGGCGCTTTGGGCGCCAGGCATCAAGATGGCAAGAGACAGCAGTGGGAACAGGGCCGGAAGAATCAAATCATGACGCTCTCTCGAGCCAACACGACATTTCCGCGTTCGCAAAGACGCTACCCATCGTATGTCCGGGATGTGGTGCTCTAAGTCAAACGATTGAACCCGAATCGCCCGGTTTCTATAGCCAAAAGAAACGCAACATCAAGGCAGTGAGAAAGACCGACGAAGACACTATATTCCAAGAAGCTATGGCCAGGATTGGAGGTCCTGATCAGGAGCAGCCGGACCAGCAGGAGATTGTTCAAACGAACACAGAGAACAGCCCAGCTACTTTGATCTGCGATCGTTGCCACGACCTCATCTATCAGTCTAAGGGTGCTTCAATACTGCATCCATCGATGCAATCGATACAAGACATCATCGAATCAAGTCCGCACAAGCACAACCATATCTACCACGTACTCGATGCCGCCGATTTCCCTATGTCGCTCATACCGAACTTGATGTCAGCTCTTAGGCTTCCGCGTTTACGAACCCAGAATCGACGGTCGAAGAGCAAACAGTACGCCAGAGATCGAGTCGCGGAGATATCCTTCATCATAACGAGGTCGGACCTTCTGGCTCCCAAGAAAGAGCAGGTCGATCGACTTATGCCGTATATGCAGGAGGTATTGCGAGATGCGCTTGGTCGAACCGGCCGGAATGTCAGACTGGGTAACGTGCGGTGCGTCAGTGCCAAGCGTGGTTGGTGGACACCACAAGTCAAGGAAGAGATCTGGAAGAGAGGTGGTGCTGGTTGGGTTGTTGGCAAAGTCAATGTGGGCAAAAGTGCCCTGTTTGAAGTTGTCTTCCCCAAAGGCCGCAACTATGACGCTGTTGAATCCGCCAGATCGAAAGTGCTTCAAGGTCCAGAAACGTCGCCAGAGCTAACCCAGGACGACGTTGACGCCGCCAGTTCTTCTACTGATGGAGCGAAATTCACTCCATTCAGTGCCGAGCCTCGCGACGATGTGCTTGATGAGCTGAATTCGGCATTAGTAGACGACGCAGAGAAGACTATGCCAGACGATACGGAGAAGATTATATCAGTAGCAGAGGACGAGAGCACCGAACGTGACCAGGAAACGCTCGATGAAGACGATGAGTTTGACGAGGACAGCGATGTTGTACTCCTCCCGCCTGCGCAACCGGAAACCCAGTTTCCTCAGATGCCCATCGTCTCCGCGCTTCCTGGTACGACGGCCTCTCCGATACGGATCCCGTACGGCAATGGCAAGGGTGAGCTCATTGACCTTCCTGGCGTTCAGAGAAGCTCGCTGGAAACTCACGTTGGCCCTGAGCATCGAGCCTCACTTGTAATGAAGAGCAGGATCGTACCAGAACAACACACTCTCAAACCTGGACAGTCGCTCTTGATCGGTGGCATCGTTCGTATCACCCCGAAGACCAATGATCTGGTGTTCTTGGCATACCCATTCACGCCGCTCCACCCACATGCCACCAGCGATTCCAAGGCTGTTGCGATTCAGACTGGAGTCAACGAAGATGGTACCCCTTACACTGGCAATGTAGAGAACATTGGTACCGAAAAGGCAAAGCTGCGCATCAAGAGCGCTGGGACGTACACCTTGGAGTGGGACGTCACCAAGAAGCGTGCTGGGCCTGTTACCGACAAGCAAGCAGGGAAACAGAAAGCAGAGAACCTGCCCTTCATCGTTTACGGTGCCGACATCTTGATCGAAGGGGTCGGATGGATCGAGCTGGTTTGCCAAGTCCGCAATAGACGCAGAAGCCTCATATCTGACGCTTTAGGTGCTGAATTCAGCGCATCTACGCCATCAGCAGACGTAAAGCCTCAGGTCGAGATCTTCACGCCGAAAGGCAAGTTCATCGGCATCAGAAAACCCATGAATGCCTGGCTGGAGGGTGGGCCCAAGATGGT
The DNA here is from genome assembly GCA_002786045.1 of Zasmidium angulare. Lineage (NCBI taxonomy): Eukaryota > Fungi > Ascomycota > Dothideomycetes > Mycosphaerellales > Mycosphaerellaceae > Zasmidium > Zasmidium angulare. The sequence continues at coordinate 463,198 of NHNX01000015.1, forward strand.
GGCCAAGCACGCACGGAAAGCACGCCCACGCATGACGATATCGATGCAAAGAAGAAAAGAGGGCGGCAAGAAAGGAGGCCAACCAGCCAAAGCCGCTCTGTCATGATTATGCCCTGCTAATACTCAACTTACACGCTAAGGAACGGGACGCAAAAGAGGCTAATCCTGACTCCACATGTTGTTCTCCGTCTCTTGGATAAGTGGCGATGGACGCAACCTGCCGCCCTCAACGTGCGTGGCGAGGTTCGAATCCTTGTTGAGCCGGTTCACTTCCTGCCTTACACTATCGTCGTCGCCGGCTTCTTCGAGGTCATGGTACATGATCGCCGGACGAGGTCTGATTTCTCCCTCCGCATTATCATCGTTCGGCATCCGGATCGTCGACGGAAGCCAAGGTGCGTCGACACCCGGTGCTAGAAACAGCGCCACCTTCCACAGGAACACGGCCACTGGCACAATCAGTAGCATGATGGCAATCTTCCGCTCTGTCGCCCTCCACGGCTCGAGGCAAGCCGTATCACGTTCGAAGCGCACCATACAGGTATCAGCGCCGTGTGTCTTGTCTTGGAACGGCCAAGCCATGTCTTTCGGACTCTTGAACCCACAGCAGTTGAAAGCATCCTGTATCCGTTGAATGCTTTTGGCGTCTTTGCTCATACGCATCTCTTGCCATTTATCGTGCAATGGACACCATAAGCCACCTATCGGCGCGATATGTGTGCCTGCCAGCGTCGCCAGAACAGTCTCGTAGATGAGGAAAGCTACGTTCACCGCCTGGAACACCTTGGATGTCTGCAGCTGTCCTTTGGTGGCGAGCTGGCGCTGGAAGCTGACGATGGATTCAAGTGCGATTCCGGCGAGCGGCGGCAGCGCGACTGTCAGGGCGGAAAGGACGTTCGGTATGGGTAAAGAGTAGAAGTTGGTCTGATGCAACGCATATGCGGCAACCGCTGTGAGGGCGGCGAGATACTGCCACGCCCTTCGTGAGAACAAGCGCTTTTCATTCTCATCTTACATCTGTTGAAGATATGTACGCAAGACTCACGAGTGCGCTGAAGCCCGTGATGAGCTGTCTTCTGTTGAACTTTGCCATAGGAAGGCGAGTTGGGCAGCTGGAAGTTGTGATGTTTCTTGGTGAGGCTCGAATGTTGTGGCGAAAGGACCTGGAAGCTTGAGATCGAGTAAGCTCCAGGAATGCAACAACAGAGAAAGGCAGGCAAGCAAGCAAGGCAAACCGAAGCACAAGAAGAAAGGGTCGTCAAGAAGATATGTGCATCACGGTCGCTTGCCAAAGCTCAAACCACACGCACACAGTACATGCCTCCTGGTCCAAAACAGTGTATTGCAGATGAATCGTCGACCTTCGCCCTGCTGTACATGTACTCGAGTATCTACCCCGCTGCTTCGTGCCACCGTACATACGGCAGCTTTCAATTTACCTGCCACCTTCCGCGCGGCGCAGATCACATCGCTGATCGACGAGTCGCGTAAGAGCGTCGAGAAGCTTGAGCTGGAGGGATCGTCTAGCTGGTGTGGGATGCGTGGGTGCATTCTTACGCGTGGAGTGCATGACATGGTAGCTCTGTCTGCATGCATAACAGGTCCGTGCTTTCACGCTAAACGTCCGTCAGGTGAATTAGATGATGGTTGCGAAGGCACCTAGTATTGTAGATTCATGTAATAGAGCCGACGAACGGGCTGCGATAATGTATTCATCTGTTCATTCATGCATGAAAATTGCCTTTCGTAACGCTAAAATTCTACGTCTCCCTACACCACTATACCACAAAGTATATCATCACATGCACGTTGCCTTCGCGCGGTCTGCTGATGCGAGTCGCCGAACGTGGCTTCGAAAGCCATGCAGAAGCTAGCGATGACTTGCAGCAGTCTCGCTTCTTCTTCCTTGCTGTCATGTAGCTCAACCACCACCTCTTTCATGCTATTGCCCCTCTGCACGAAATATCGCCTGTCTATGGCGTGCCACTTGTTGTTCACAGAGTCTTCTACTTGTTTCTCGGCCACTGCTCGGGTGTCAGACCAAGGACGTTGGGGGATCGACCCAACATTTGGGGTTTGGAAAAAGGTATGATCTGAGTTACCCTGCAAATGGGCTTCGATGGCGATAGCTTGCTCTTGTAATGCCTGCACGCGCTTCGCGACCTCCCCTCCAAGCGATGTCGTACGCTGAAGATAAGAGATGAGTTTTAGGCATGAGCGACCGACGTTCAACATGGATCTCAGCGTTCTGAGGACTCGAGGCAGTTTGAGGCAGTCTTCGTTGGCGAGGACGTGATCGCACTGCAAGCAAACGCTGTGCAGAATGCTGATGAGAATGTCAACGACAGCCAGAACAGCATTATTGTCTTCGATGTCGAAGTTGTAGAGCAGATTGTCGATGACCAGCCCACAAGCCTCAAGAATAGGTATGGCAGGTATCCAGCAGCAAGCACTTGAAATGGCCTTATCCACGTAGGCCGGAAAGATAGAGGTGAGCAGAATGTGACGGAGAGAAGGCCTCTGCTCGTCTCCTAGCTCCTCGACATCGTCCATAGCAGCTGCCATCTGATCGACCAGGTACTGCTGTTGATTGTCCGTCGCTGCTCTTTCTGACACTGTCTGGATGAATATGGCGAGCTGCGTCCGCCCCCTGGTGTCAGAAAGCTTTGGGATGTAGCCCCTGAGTCTGCCGACAACATACGTTGGGTCTGCTGCAGGCAGCGGGAAGGCAGTCGAATCAGTGAAGAAACGATCGACTTGGCAGATCTCAAGCGCATATTGTTGCAAGAAAGACACGACGTTCTGCACGAAGTCCACATAGCCTCCTTGAAGGCTTGCGTCTGCTACTGCATCGTTCTGGCCGCTTTGAAGGTCCTGGTAGTTAGACTTCATTGCCTGCATCAACTGTCGCAGCATGCCAGCATATCGACTCCTGACCTCTTGTCCTCGCCGAGTGCTTACTCGGCTGACTTCGTCGTGATGTTCTCTCATATTGTGTAGCATTGAAGAGATCAATCCAAGCCTTCTTTGGCGTAAGTCTGCCAAGCTGATATCGTACCGCCCAGAGCTGCGCTCTCTTGTGAATGGCAAGTTCCTGAGCAACGGCTCATCGCCACACAAGTTCAGCAGCGCAGACATCAGGCAATGTTGAAACTTCAGCATGGCTTCTCGTTCTACCAGAGACAATATCCAGGCGACGACAGCAGCTTCTCTGACGTCTTCGTGTCCACTCGAGCGAGTGATAATCTGCGACACGAAATATGGAGTGAATTTTCGCTTCTGTGTGGTGTCGCGTAATTGACTCCAAGCGGTCGTTCCGTAGTCGTCGACGTAGCTGCACCAAGTCCTAGCGGAGCTGCACACTGTGACACTGGCTAGGCGAGTCCATACATCAATAGCATGTTGAAGAAGTGAGTCTTCCGCTGCGGCGTCAGCACCGAACAAATTGGACAAGAACTGTCCCACGGCTGTGAGCAAGGTATCGGCTATCGTTGTCCCTTGATCTTTGGGACTCTGATCGTCTGCAGCAAATGCTTCGATTGCGCTGAAGTCCCCAAAGTCCTGACTATCGTCGTCAATGACCTTTGTGCTCTGAGTCACTGGATCAAAGCGTTGCTGCATGTCCAAGGCAGCCTCGCAAACTAGAAGTGCTTCTTTCAAAGCGCCGAGCAATCGTCGTTGTGACGGATCGAACAGGTCGAATACGAGCACGAATTGTGTGTCGCCAACTAAGGCTCGTACCTTGGCGAGGTTGCTGGCACAGCGAACGGCACGCTTCAAACCGGCGAGGGCATCGACAATGATCGTAGCGATATGCCGCTGGTTACTCGCAATCGTACTTTCGAGTAGTCCGTTGTCGATTGAAACGTCGTTCGCGCCCTCAACTTGTTGCTTTGCTTTTTGGAAGTCTTGTTCGGCTTCACTCCTTGCGAGGCGATACTGAGCGAACGCCGTCTTGATCGTGCCCGAGAACCACCTGACCAGCTCTTGCAGAGCTTCTACTGGCTCCGACGTGGACGCCTGAAAGGAAGCTATATTCGCCCAAGCGCGCACACTGAGGCGGCACGCTTCACGATGGGAGGATGAATGGTCCACTAGGCCAAGCACCAAATCGACACCTATGCGGTCCTGTATGGGCGATGCGTAGTAGAGGACGCTGAACAAATCGTGCTGGTTTCGCAGTGAATCTAAGTCGGTCTTGTGCAAATCCGTGTCCTTCCTGTACCCTCTGTTGTGATTCGGTATGAAGCGCCAGATGATGCTGATTATCTTTCGGTCAGTGTACAGATTGTGCTTCCGCATGCCTAGCACACTAGTGGCCACCATTTTCAGGAATATGTGGAAAGAACACTCGCCTGGAGTGACCTCGAGATGGGCGTCCGGTGAGTCCAGCTCTTCAAGAAACTTTGGCGATCCACGAGACTCTTCTTTGTGCAAGAGATTGAAGCCTCTTCGAGCAAAGAAGTCGAATATGGCGTTGAGCACAGGCTCGCATCGCCACCAGCCCCATTTGTTGACGAGACAATGACATCTGCACAACACAGCCCGCAGGTACTCATTGACTGAATAGCCACGTATGTGACTAGAAGAGTCATATAGTTCGAGAACCCTTGAGACGAGTCCTTTGATCAGACTCCAGTCGTCGGATTGTGCCGTGAATCTACTTTCACTCGTTGGTCTACCCTCAACACCAAATTGCAGAGCTGGCAGCATAAGGAACAGCTTCTGCCAAAGTGCCTCAAAGAGTCTGACATCACACGAGCCCGCGACGTCGCAGCGGAAGGCTTCTGTCACGGCTTTCCAGAATAACGTGCTTTTGAGCCGGCAGTCGACCAGAACATTTCGAAGAAGGACGAGACTGGTCAATGCAATGGTCTCGTCCCGAATACCAGATTCTTGCACTGCAGCTCTGCGACTGTCTTCGTAGAGGGAGCGTAGTTCCGTGAATGTAGCGCTCAGGCAGTACTTAGCTAGGCTGCATGAAACCCGCAGGAGCAAATCTTCCGTGCAGGTCTTCAAGCCAAAAGGCACAGCCGGGTGGTCACTCAGGAGAGCAGCTTGCTTGGCGATGACGACTTGATACTGGACGGAGCTGATCGCAATCCTGGACAAAGCTTCACTGCTTGTGCGTGATTCTGTCCATGTCTCTGATAGGGTAGCAACCAGGCTGTTGAGACTTTCGACACAAGACTTGCGGTCCACCGGATCTATGAACCAGACGCATTTCGCGAGGTATCGAATAACAGAGCGAAGCAAGTAGCTCACATTGCATTCCACGGTGGCGACCTGATCTTCGAACTCCGTCTCAGGGCCAGGAGTCTCCAATGCATGCAATGCGTGTGAGATCACATTCGGAATGCAGTTGAGTTGTGTGGCCACGTCCTCGTTCCAAGAGTCCCATTCGAACACACGATCTTCAATCTGGATGCGAATATGGCCCATCCTGCGGTCCAAGTCTCGACTCGATATGCTGAGCGCGTCGACAAAGTCACCACTTCCAATGAACGTGCTATGGTGAAAGAATATGCCAGCATTGAGCGGTTGCACATCGAAATCGGTCGAGTACTTGGTCCCGTACGGACTCAACCCATGTAGAATTGGCGCTGAGGCGTCGCTATTATCGTTCGTATCGACGACTGCGGGCTCATCGATATCATGTTCGTCGAAGTCGCCGACTGAAAGTCCAGGCTCAATGGGTTGTCGGTATTCGCGTGTTTCAATATCGAGTTTGCGAGCTCTTGACTTCCGTGGTCTGTGTGGTAAACTGATCGAACGGCGATCATCCCTCACGGCATCTTCTCTACGTTCAGTCCGTGCTTGACGTCTAGACCGCGCGACAGGGAGCGCAGTGCTGTCCGCCTGTAAAAATCTGTCCAGTTGAAAACCCGATGTTCCTGGGTGTCGCATTGATCGAGCGACATTCTCAGTCAGGCACTGCATTCGACGCTCAAACACTGCTTCACGATGGGCCTCGTTGAAGTCCCGCTCCAAGGTCTCAAACTGAGCCTCACGACAACGCTGCTGAGGTCGTGGACTTCGTCGATGTTGTCTAGCCACAATGCGCGCTGGCGGCATGACACTCTCTTCGTGAACGGTCATATCGTGTGAACGACTACTCAAGTCCACTGTTTGAATCTGGGTCTGTCGCATTCTTCTTTGTTGGGTCAAGCGACGACTGAGGCTTGGACTGTCTGACGGAGTAACGGTATCAAGCATTCGCTGGCGCTTCTCGGCTAGGGCGTTCCCACGCGGTGGGCGTCTATCATTGTGGTTGCGCGAAGGGACTGCATCAGCGTCAGCCGTCCAGTCGCGCTCGTCATTGCGCTGAGCAATGGCTCCCTGGCGCCAAGAATGCAGCACGGAGGAAGCCTCCATGGTATCTTCAGCAGTCGCCAAGCGAAGGACTTTGTGTGTCGGAGAGTGTCGGCCTCGATCAGAAGCGTACTTCGTTCGACGCAGAGCCAATCTGATAAAATGCGGTAGTTGCTCCGCGTCCTTGTGAGACGGAGTGATCACATCGGCAATGCTGAGATGAACTGTGGGCTTGCGTCGCTGGACTTTGCTGTTCTTCGTCTTGGGGACGCGCTTTCGTTTCCTGATGGCATTCGAGACCGTCGTAGCGCGGCGCTCTTCTGTGAAGTCATGCTCGACTCTGGAGGCTTTACGAAACGACTCCGTAATCCGAGGCTGATGTGCGCGAGTGCTCTTTGGATTCCTCTGGCGGGTACGACTCGGGAGCATTGGGTCAATAAAGTCGTTCTCCATGAAGTCTTCATCTACCACCAGGTCTGGCGCTATTGACAGTCGATGAGGCTGCAAATCGATTTGGAACTGAGCCTGAGGCATCCTGCGGGACTCCGTAGAATCATCTGAGTCTGACGTGCCGCCGGGCAGATCCAGCAGAATTGGAGATCGATCTCTCTGAGTTGCTCTACCAATTTTATGCGCTACGCCCTTTTGAGGCTCTGCTTTTGCTGGGGAGGCGCTGGTGAGTCGTCGATCTCTCGATGCCCCTGGTGCACTCTTGGACTGCTGCGCCTGAAGGTCTATCTTGAGCCAAGAGGCTGGCAGCACGCCCTTGATCCTTTTGCGCTCTCGCTGTAGACGACTCATTTCGGGAACGGATTCCTGCTCAGACTCACTCTCTGAGCTGGAAGGTGTCGAGGTGATCGCGCGACCTTGTCGTTCTGTGAACACACGCGGTCTCCTGGGCGAAGAGTCCGAAAATGTGTCTTCGTGGAAGTCACGTCGGACGTCGGACGATATCTGTGGCGTTGGCAGCGGTGCAGGTGTGAGACCCAATGGAACGCGAAAGCCCGACACTGTCTGCCTGAACAATGGTTCGGAATCATCCACATTGCTCAAGTCACTCGACGTGCGAGGTGGTGAGGGCGGTACCGAAAATTCATCGAGTTGCATCCAAGCATCCGCAGATCGAGCTGTGTCACGCGAGTCTTGCGTGGCGCTTTTGTCTTCTCTCAACCTGTGCCCCAATTTCCTCCTCTTCGGTAAACGGTGAGTCTCGCCTTTCCCTTCGGGAGAATCGCCAAGGTCGAAGTAGTCCAATCCTTCTCGGCTCACCTCGTGTCCTTGTTGTAGCTCCTTAGGACGCAATGGGCTCGATAATGCGGAGCTGCTGTAGTCGACTTGGCTACTGCCATGTTGGGACTGCGACTCGACTTCTTCTCGTACATTGGATTCTACCAGCCGGACTGGCCTTATCCCTCGTGCGTGGCATAGTCGGGTATATTGGGCTTTATCAAACTGATAGGGATTGAGCTGGATGGCTTTGCGGGCGCGCAAGTTGCGCCTGTTGAAGGCCGTAGACTCAGGAGGATCATTTTGGGGTTCAAGGCCAACGTACCGCTCGCGATCAAGATCTGGATGATCCGTAAAAGCACTTTCCCGCCGAGAAGACCTGGTTGGCGACTCAAAGCCTGGCGGGGGAGAGACATCACGCTCACTGAGCGGAGATGAAGTCGTGCTGTTTGCTTGAAGTCCGTCCTTACGTTGAGACAGCTCGCGAGGGGTGTTCAACTTTGGGAAAGACTTTGGAGTGCTTGCGCTTGCAATTTGCTCGTCTGATGGCACTTGTCCTGAACCTGATCTTGTAGCCGGAGATGTGGTCTGACCAGCTCCAAGCTCATCACCCACACTCTCGCCATGTTCGAGTTCATTTGTCCAAGACTCTGAAGGCGCTTTTCGAAATGCCTTTGCCTTGCGACCGTAAGTCCTCGCCACCTTCGGCTGAGGCCAGCTAAGGTCTGCTCCATTTTGAAATGCTGAAAGATCCAGGGGGCTCGGTATAAGTACAATAGGCTGCTCCGGGCTGGCTCCTGTTCCTGGTCCTGGGTTATGTTTCGCTCGTTTCCGTGACCATTCTGCAGGCTGGAGCTTTTGCGCATCGGGCTCCAGACTGAGTTCATCATCTTCTGAATCCTCCACCTCGCCTCGATCCTGCCACCGCTTCATTTGAGACTTTGCGCATATCGAAAGCTCCAGTATGTCCGAATCCAGGCTGTCGCTAAGCTGTAGTTGCTGGTCGTGAAGAGGAAGTGTAGTCGGACGGGATGGGATTGAGACGCGTCCAGTCGCGTGAAGTGGAGGGCGGCGACGGTTCCTTCCGAAACCCACCCGGTGACGCACGCGGGCACATGTGACTATCAACTGCGAAGCACTTCTGTCCACGCAACAACAACGATTCGAAAGAGGCAGCATTTCTGGAGCGACACACCCACTTCTCACCAAATACAACAACGGTTTGAGGACACTGCAACTTCCAGATCCAACATGGCGCAAGATCCTCGTGCGCTGCTACAACAGGTGAGCTACACGACTTGCGCCAGAACGACCGGCCACTGATTCTGGTGGACAGGCAGATAAAGCAGCACAGTCAGCCAGCGGTGGCTTCTCGCTCTTCGGTGGCAGGACAGAGAAGCTGGAAAATGCCGTCGAGCTCTACACACAAGCAGCGAACGCCTTTCGAATGCAAAAGGCCGGCAAGGAAGCGGGCCAGGCATTCGAGCGAGCCGCTGCAATACAGTCTGGCAAGCTGAACGAACCCGACGATGCTGCAAATACCCTGACGGAAGCATACAAATCATATCGGAAAGACGACCCCGAAGAAGCTGCGAGAGTGCTAGAGAAGGCTATCAGTCACTACACACTGAAAGGCAACTTCCGAAGGGCGGCTACACATAAGCAGAACCTCGCGGAGCTATATGAAGTGGAGTTGGGGGACGAGAAGAGGGCGGTAGAGGCATATGAGACTGCAGCAGGATGGTATGAGAATGACAATGCGGAGCAGTAAGTCACCGGCCTGTCGATCGGTCAATTGCAACCCCTGCTGACAACGTTCTATTCAGACTCTCGAACAAGCTATACCTCAAGGTGGCAGACCTCTCGGCCCTCGCAGGCGACTACCTCAAAGCCACCTCTAATTACGAGCGCATCGCGAAGTCGGCCATCAACAATAATCTCATGAAGTGGTCTGTCAAGGAGTACTTCTTGAAAGCCGGAATCTGCCATCTTGCAAACGGTGACATGGTTGCCACGAACCGGGCTTTGGAATCATACCGAGACCTGGATCCTGCGTTCACACAAACGCGGGAGCACCAGCTTCTTGTCGACTTGTTGGAGGCGGTGGAGGAGGGCGACCAAGAGAAGTTCGCAGACAAGCTCTTCCAGTTCGACCAGATGTCCAAACTGGACAAGTGGAAGACCACCCTGCTCCTGCGAGTCAAGGAGAAAATTGAAGGCCAAGAAGATGATTTCGCGTAAACCATATCCGACCAACATGCACATTCGGCGCAGGTGGCGTTTGGCACAAGGCTCCCGAGCAGCAGATCCAGAGACCATGACCGGGATATGCCAGGAGAGGCATCAGGAGTATCGCCATGAATCAAGGATCGACATCATTTGCGGTCTTGTTTGCCATCTTGTACTGGTGATGGCGATGGACTGGTAGCAGGTCCAGTCTCACTGGGTGTTGGTTGTTGCTTAGGCCCGAATAAAGCTTGACGAATTCCCCATGCAAACCCTCCACTGTGCCTGGTCGCCTCCTTCTTCGCTTCTCTCAAGTCGCTCAATATCGCCTTGCTTATCACCTTCTCTTGATCCTCCGGCGAACTGTGCTGCTCTGAGAACTTGCCCTCTCTTTCCTGCTTCTGTCTCTCGAGTTCGGGCTGGAGCGTGGAGTAGGCTAGATCGTGTCAGGGCGGAAGATTGCTGTCGCATTGAGAGCACATACCTGTGAACACGCCACACACTGTTACCAGAACAAGTCCTGCGGCAGATCCTCCGCGCATGATGGACTTTCGTGTGGTTGTCGTGAACAAAGTATCCAATCGATGAGCGCATCTCTATTCGTGGATTGCCGCTGTCTCCGTTCAGACCCTCCGGAAGTGAAGGGAGTTGATAGTTGATCTTAGCGCGTGCTGAGATGTGCGCACGCGGACTGGATCTACTGCTCCGCCAAGGCTTCCGCTTCCGCTTTCCCCATCAAATATTCATGAGACTTGACGAAGGAGCGCCTGAGTGGAGGCAAGATTGCCGCGGGGGTCGGCGCTCGTACCGAGCACTGGGCTTCAAGCACCTGCTCATTCGTCGCATGCGACCTTTTGCTCAACCACAACAATATGCTGTGAGGATCCAGCATGCCCTGACGAGCATGGGCGCAAACCCCTTGAGACGATGTGCGATTGCACTTCTCGGGTCCACAACAAGTTGGCGCCAATGCTGGACACATGAACGTGGTTTCTCCATTCGTTCGTCCGCCGCTTCTTCCCCTGGACAACAGCTTGACCTTGAAAAGCTCCTAGCAAAGCCATCATGGTCGGTGGAGTCTCTGCTTCCGTCCAAAGAATCGAAGTCGAAAACGCCTGAGGTGACCACCAAGCAGTTGCACCATCTCCTACGACTCTCGGCTCTGCCACCACCCAAGGACGAACATGAGGAGCAGAAGATGCTGTCGACTCTCAGCTCTCAGCTACACTTCGTCAAGAACATCCAGGAAGTTGACACCTCCGGCATTGAACCATTACGGAGTCTACGGGATGAGACTGCTGAAGGTGAAAAGGAGTCAGAGCTTGGTATGAAGGCTATGAAGGACGCTCTCGCAATGGAAGGGATTCGGGGAAAACATCATAAGAGGATCAGGAGGAAGCGTACTTCGGTTGAGAATGTCGAAGGCGAATGGGAGGTAATGGGGAGTGCGAGCAAGAAGGTTGGACGGTACTTCGTGGTCGAGGGCGGTAAAGTTCGCTGAGGATGCATTGCCTTTCTCGCTCGAGTACCACGAAAACCAATGCCCATGCATCTATGGAATATGATCCCTCATGATCAGAACCAACGGCGCAAAGCAATCGTTCAGGAGTCGCGCAGAAGAGGGCTGTCAGATTCCGACCACATTCGCTGGAGCTACCGCTGGTCTTTTACCATACGGGGGCATGAGAGTGCTGGAAAGCCGGAGGTCGTCTGCGCGCGTTGCGTGCAGCAACTTGCGTACAGCCGTCATCACGCCGATTGCTGCAATATTTTGTTACTCTTTGCACCGTGGCTTGATCAACGACAGGCCTGCATTACATGAAAGTATTCAAAGTGTTGGTCGTTACTGTGATATCTATCCTTATGAGGTTAGGAGCTTCGGAGAAGAGAGCGAACCTAGAAATAAACTGCTGTGATCGCTTTTAGGGTACAGGGCCAGATCTGGTGGGCTTTCACAGAGGCTCCGCCAGAGGGCGTGCAATACACAGAAGTTGACGGTGCCCGCGGTTTTGACACTTGGACTACAAAGTCAACGCTCATCGCTCATGCGTCTAAGCCGAACCTTTAGCCACGGAACGAACCACGCACGCATAAGTGCCTAATTCGTACCATGCCGGTGATCATGTTCCAAGGCACACATGTGCAGTGGTGCGTGTACTGCAGCATTGCGGGGCGTCATTGAAAACGTGGTCTGGCGCCTTCTTGTTCGGACTATTGGACTCAATCAAAGCGCCACAGCTGCAAGTGCTCGCAGGGTATAGCAGATCAACTGCGGGAGCATGGCCGAAATCTTCACCGGGAACAGTGCAGGTCACGAAAAAGACGTCAACCAGAATCTTTGGAAGCCGAACCACATTAGAGGCTAATCAAGGTTGCGAACGAGACACAGCGGGTAGCTGTGCTAGCTGTGTCTACTGTTGTCTGTCGACAGAAAGTCGGTTCAGGTGCCCCACGGTTCGTGATCTGGTGGCTCAAGCCAGTAGGGGCGCTGTCGTAGTGCAAGATTCCAGTGCACACTCAGCTTGAGGGAAAAGAGGGAGCAGCGTATCCGCTGTTGGTACTGGGCATGTTGCTGGCAGCCCAGAGTCGTCGGGACAGCTCCTCGATGGTGCTGAGCGTGGAAGAATACCTCATCGGCATGGCGACGTGATGACGAGCGACCTGCGATCGCATGTCAGAGGGCCGGGGACTGCACAACGGCCAGGAACAGACAAAGTCTAAAGCTGCACTAGCGCAGCGAACGCACTCGCGATTGGCTCAAAAGGTGCTAAAAAAGCTCCTGCTCGACCTCACCTTCCGCGTGTCTTCGCTGCCTCGCGTTGCCTTGTTTTCCCCTGTTTCATCAGCATTGGCTCATTGGTCTTGTTGGTTCGCAAGCACAAATGGAATATACTGGTACTCACGCAGACTTTGAGGTTGGGGCGTCTCCATCTCGAGCGATCGATAGCCTCCCAGCATGCAGAGGCATACCGCGCCCTAGCATGTCGCGGCGGTATCCTCGCCGGGAGCGCCTCCATCCTTCGACGCGTTCAACTCGGCGCCCCAGAGCGCCTTCCTGTGGCTCGGGAAAGTCTCTCTAGCCACATGGGCGCGGAAGCAGCAACGGTCCGCCACGAGGCGTCCGGAACAGGAAAGCTTGTGAGGAGGGCGATGATATCCCTTGGCAACGGTTCATCTTTAAGGACCTCATTACACCTGCTCGCCTCGCGTGGCTTTCGAAAAGCTCACGATGACCTTCCCACATTCATTTCTATGAAAAGAACGGGTTTCTTTCAGCAATCTGCCACTCACTACACTTGCCTTCCGTGTACGCTCGTTACCGTCACTTACCCCCGTCTTCGCCAAACGGGTATGTTATGAGCAGCGATGGTGGCTCGGAAGGTGGCCTGCCCACTTTGCTGGCTACGAAGGCTGCAAAACCCACTTCAAATCCCCTTGACCTCGTTGAGAACCAATGCTAACCATCAGACGTGGCAGGTGGCTGTCTGATTGTCTAGTCCGTTCATTCCAAAGCCTTTCCCTCTGCGGTCGGTAGAGCATCGAGAAGCTGTACTACCATCGAGCCCATCGCTACATCCACTACGCCTGCTTCTCTGATGTTTGGCGGTCATTGTGCCATCTGCCCAGACGCGGCTATTGTACCGTTGGTCCAGACGAAAAACCAGACCTTGTACACCACGTAATCATGTATCCCCATCGTCGTAAGTGGAAGCAAAGTACCTCAATGGTGCCTACCTTCTCTGTGTGGTGACTAACGTATATTATCAGCACGATTCTCCAGCACTTCCGAGGCCAGCAGCAACAGCCGACACAGTCATGGTTCGACTTGGTCCTACCCACGATTGTCTCAGGCTTCGACAAACACGAGCTACTCTGGCAGATCTGCTATATCGGCTCTATCTAACAGATCCTTCACACCGGCTTCGAGGCATAGTCCCGTCTTGCCAAATCTCGACCAAACCCTTGGAAACGATCGCTACCCAGCCGGTGTTCAGAGCGCATTTGTACCACCATCTTCAACAAACACGAGCTACCCCAGTAGATCTACTCTGTCGGCACTACCCAATAGATCCGTCATATCGGCTCCATCGCATAGCTCAACCTTGCCCAATCTCAACCAAACCCTTGGAAACAATCGCTACCCGGCCGGTATTCAGAGCTCGTTTGTACCACAGTCTCCGCTCGCTAACACTCTATCGGCTGCGGCATCCGATCCGGCACTCGAGAGAAGCCGGTGCTTGTACTGCGGAGAGACCACTAAGAAGCATTCCGACTTGAAGAAGCACTTTCGTAAAACTTGTTCAGCCCTTGGCTCCGGCGGCAAGAGTCCTTTCCGATGTGATATCTCCGGCTGTGCTGCGCTGATGCGCACGAAAGAACAACTGCAGAGACACATCGATACGCACTATCTTTTCGACGAGGAGTCCCCACCAGACAGCAAAAAGTCATTCCCGTGCAGACTTTGCAATCACATCTCACGGAATCAGGGCCAAGCAAGGTCCCACGCTCGAGATTTTCACAAGGAGTTTCTTCCTGCGGCGTTACTCGAACGCGAACACAAACCTCTTGCCTATGTCAAGAGCGAGCCTGAATTGCAGATCAAGGAGCGTTTCACGTGCTTTTGCAGACAAGGCCAGATATTCAGCAAAGTCGACGACCTTTTCACGCATTTTGGGAAATCTGGGTGCTCTCTAGCTGGTTACCCAGACAAGGATCATTGTCGACGTCTCTTGACTCTGCTGCAAGAAGGCAAGCGTGACGAAGGAGACCACCAGGGCATGTTCGCAGAAGTCTTGCAGTACTGCAGCTCTAATGGACTGCCGCCGAATGTAATCGCTAGCATATTCGATGTTTACAGCTCGGAAGCAGCCAAGCCCATAGCCGACAAGCTCGAATGGGGCATCACCGACGACGAACGCTTACTTGAAGCCGGGCTAGGTTACCGCGACACGTCGTCCGTGGTGTCCGGTATCCTTGAGCCCGTTAGGGTGCACTGGAGGCTCCGTGACCACGCTAGCTCCAACCCTGCCGTAGTAGCTGGTCCATTCGAAGAGGTTGCGCATGAGCCAATCGACGCCGGCTTCCCCCTCGAGTACGGCCAAACCACTGGCGAGTACAGTGGAGACTGGCAGTTCCCATCTGCCCCATTTCATGATGGCGATATTGCTGCCACTGGCATGAGAGACGGTCGATTTGAGCAGGTCGCGCAAGAGCCAACAGACACCAACTTCGGTCAGAACTACTACCAAACCACCGCCGACTACAATTATGGAGACTGCTCGCTAGCTTCTGGCCTGCTTCATCTTAGCTGTACTACTGCTACCGGCAAGGAGGACAATCGAACTGCGCAGGCTGCACAAGAGCTAGCAGAAGATCGCGCGAGCCCTCATGGCAACGAGCTCGTCGATGCTTACAACCCTCGACTAGGCCTTGAGGGCCAGTTCTGGGACGTCGACGGCGAGCTCATGGAACAGGCACCAATCGAGTCCAACAACCTACACCAGATCCCGTTGACACAAGATTGTACCGAGCTCCAAGCTTCTACGACCGTGTCCCACGACCCAGATCCGACTCATACCTGCGAACAGCCTATCCGGAACAAAGGCAAAAGACCCATCTCGTATGGCAGTTATGACAACCCAGCGTCCCGCGAGCGCAGTGCCCCTGTGGCTAGAATGGCGCCAGACTCACCGCCTCGGGACAGACGCCAGGGTCGCTACTTTCCCGAGCCCGTGGTCCAAGAGCAGACCACTTCAAGCGACACCTACCATCTTGAAGCAACAAAGTCTCCACCAGGTCGTATTTGATACTGTCCGATGAGTTCTGGCGCCTACGCCGACACGACCAGCAACGATTACGACAGTATGGATGGACAGCGGGAGTTTTTTTCTGAGCGATTTCGTTTGTATAATTCCACTGCCAGTGTGCGGACATTGCGAGCCTTATAATGCACACCGAGTGTTTTCTTTTCGCCCGGCCAGGTGACCCTCAAGGCTGCAATTGTGCCTTTTTCAACAGGTGCACGTATCATCGTCTCAATGCTTTTCGGTATCGCACGATCCTCTGTCGTGAGAATCGTGGTGCACGCGTTGTTTTTCCAATCCAAGCGCTTAGTTCGAATGGCCTTGTTCGACGTAGAACGTTTGAGCATCGTGATGGATCGAGTTCCGATCGCTCGGACCCAACGGAGAAGGGAAGGATGTAGTTCGGCGTAGTAAGCGTCGAAGCATGGCAACAGCACTGCAGCAAGAGTACCCCACCACCAGAGCGAGCACCTTCCTCCAATCCACACCTGCAACTGCAAGGAAGGAGGATCTGCCCTGTGACCGATCTGCTGAAACGTGAAGCCTCCACCAAGACACGAGCCACCCACGCGATCGGTCCCGCCGAATGCGCCTGCTTTGTCCACCACCACCACCTGCTCGAGCGCTTCACTCAACTTGAGGCAATGCCTGCCGCCAGCATCTCACCGCAGCCCCCAGCGGCGCCGGCGCCGACTATGGCGGGATCAGGCGGTGCAGCGCGTCCACCCCTGATGAAGCGACAATCGTCGCAATCCTCGAATCAATCGTCAAGACATGCTGTCGTCAGCCCGGGGTCTGTCGAACACCAACCTCTCCGCCACCACGTCAAGAAACATGCCAAGATCGTCCTCCCGCGCAATCATAGCTCTGGCCGTAATCTCGCGAAGCTCAACCGACAAGCCCAGACACAGACACAGGTACACGCAGACGATTATCGGAAACATGGCAGGCAGCGATCTCATGAGGGTGAGTCTTTTGTAGACCTGGCGCCGAGGCGCAACACAGCAGTCAAGATTGCAACGCGATGAGGCTGGCGCGCGGTGCTTTTGCACTCACGGCAGGCTTGAAGGAGTAAGACAAGTGTATTGACGCATACATAGGCGACACCGAGATCCGGCTACCCGGTAGTCTCGACGAGAGTGTACGACCGACAACGACGTTACGACGCAACATGACGGCGAACCAGCTACCGAGGAATACATCACATGCTAAGCTGAAGAAGAACTATTCCCATGGGCAACTGACAAGACTCTCATCGGGGAAGAATCTCGCGGGATTGAACGCAGCGGCCAATAGAGCACCACCGTCTCCGGGGCTGAGAGGCAAGCACAAAAGACCCAAGTCTGCTGAGATGAGCGCGGCTGAGAACGACACGCAAGATCGGGAGATGAAGTCACATCAGCCGTTTCCAAAGAAAGTGTTGGGAAAGAAGGTCGGATTCGCAGTAGGCAGCGCCGGAGATGCCAGTGATGAGGACGATGCGCCAGAAATGGAAGGCAGCGGGTTGCAAGAAGACGAATGGACCGAAGAGAGTGCTAGTGCAAGTCCATACAGCACGCGGCAAAATACAGCAAACAATTCGAGGAGGACGAGTGTGGTCATAGACCGGACAGCAGAGAAGCTGCCTCCTGCAGCGTCAGCGAGCACTCATGAAGCCCGGGTTATGGAACAAGAGCGTCGGGAGAGGCTCGTTCGTGAGCAGCAACAGCAAGCGTCGCCGAAGCGCGAATCTCGAGAAGCACTCCACAGTGTCATTGCAGAAAATCCAGTCCAGAGTAAATCTGCACTGGGCAAGCAGCAAATTGAGCACACGACGTCAGACTCCGCGAACGAACCTCTGCGTGAAGAGCAACCATACCCACAACTGCCGATACATCCAAAGGCACCACAGCGAAGTCCACTGCATGCAGCGAAAGAGCATCCCAATCCAGCAACCCGTAGGTTACTAGGCAAGAGCCATCAGTTGCCAGCCCCCGCTCTCGTTAGCAATGTGAGCGCGATGGATGACATGCATAGCAATCGAGGCTCACCAGCGACGTCGATGAGGTCTTCCAGATCCAATCTCGGTGATGGCATCAGCGACCAGCACGAAGATGAGTTAGTGTCTCGTTTTGTTGCAAGCACCTCTCATCCGTCAACTGGAAGTGGATCCAACACTGCTATGGGCACGCCCAAACACACCGGACCTCACACACCAGAGGATGAGAGCACTTTGGCCGGCCAAAGACGTGACAGAAATCCCGGTTTCCACATTGGACCAGTCAGCCCTGGATCAACTGTTTCTGGAGCTTCGTCCGGTGCTACGACGCCGGCGATTGGACGGTCTCGCACAGAGCTGAGAATGCTGCAAGAGAAGGCAATGGCGGACATGGAGTCTCAGGCAGACCACAAACCCCATCTCCCCGCCCATGTCTATGATCGACGCAACGAGTCGCTCAAATCGTACCTGAACATGGCCCCACTTGGCGAAGGGCGGATTCCATATACTGGTATGAGTATGGGACCTGATGTCTTTCAAGGTCGCTTCCGCGCCTTCAACACCGAGCTGCGGGTTGTGCAAAAGTTCCGCGACCCCACTGGAGAAGCGGTAGCAAGACTGAGAATGTGCAGAGGGAGCGCCCTGAACAAACGGTCCTCTCCGCAGAAAGGGCAACTAGGCATGGCTTCCTCTGGGTTCACCACGAGCAAGAGCGCCGTTTCCCTTCCCGTCCAAAGGGCGCAAAGGGCTAGCGACCTGGCCAAGTCCGCCTCCCCTCCCAGCGCTGCTAGCCCACTCAAGCGAGGGACGAGCACCTCTCAGGTGCAGAACCATGGGGCCGAGCGACAGAAGCAAAGGCGAGAAGTGAGTTTCCGTGCCCAGCCAGAGACAAGAGAATTCGAACGGAGCGACGAGGAGTTGCCCCCAGACATCATTGCTCGACAGCTCTGGGAGAGCGTGTGACGGCTGCGAAGAATACGTTCACTGTGCATAGTAGCGCATGTGATTTTGAGAGGATCGACGAGTGATTAGTGATTGGTGCTTGTGTTCATTCAGCGAGGCGTTCTGGGTCTTCTATTGTGGTGCAAGGAGTCAGGCACCTGCAATGGCGTTGCGAAGATATGGGCGCAGGCGCGAAGGCACAAATTGTGCTAGATGGTGTGAACGAAGGCTTTCTCCCCTCGACGGCCTTCTACTGGCGTCGATTGGTTTAATGAATCCGTGGGGTCCAATTGTCTGCTATCTCGCAAGCGAGAGCATCTTGTTCCTCGACTGACGAGCACATGATTTCTGGTGCCACGCTACACGCACACACTAACACGACTCCCCGAAATGAGCACTTCACAGAGGGTCAAGACCAACAAAGGGCAAGACATGACTTGACGGGACCGTCGACCTGCAGGATCCTCGACGCAACAATTCGTTTGTATCACCTCGTGAGTACAACGTGGTCAATCTGCTTGTGCAAGGTCGAGCGCCTTGCTTGGGGTCGGGACATAAGACGTCGCAGAACAAGGCATTGATGTCACACATAGCTGATGTCGCAACGGGCCCTGGCCTGGCTTCTTGGTGGATTCCGAGGTCTTGTAGGTAGGTGACAGACGACGGCACGATGGTCGTCACCTCACAAATCGTGCTCGCTCAAGTTTCCTCGGCTCATCAGTTGAGCAGCACCAACTCCCGGACGAAGCAACCGTCGGCTGGTTTCCGCCTGGGGAGGGTGCCGAGCAGAGAGAACCACGCTAATGCAGGAACGTTTTGACTTTTGCAGTGGAGATCGCGTGCCAGACCGATTTGGTCAACAACTTCGTCTGTTTGGTTCGGACTCGCCTCTGCCGACGATGGGTCAATACTGTTGTGGGGACACACCACTCAACCAAGTGCTCGACGGCGACGAGCGCATGTGGTTGCTGCTGTTGTCGGTGTTTGATTGTTATCATTAAAGTGCCAGGAAATCGTGGTTGCCAGTGACTTCATCCCCCCGACATTACCGCGATCGCAAGCGCTAGATGCCAGCAGAGTGGAAATTGCGCGACAAGTGCAACGGAGATGATTCGCTCTGCACACCTCCCAGGGCCACGGCCGCTGTGAGACAAATGAAATGGTCACATTCTACTCCGCGCCGGCCCAGACACATGTTCTTCATCTGAATCTTCTAGCGCTGGCCTCCACCCGCAGTAGCCCATCCTCTCAACGACAAACACTGACCCAGCTCCACTCTTTTGCTCGCTCGCCGCCGCCGCCCTCGTCGCCTCTCTCTCGACATATTTCACCGCGTGCGACGCCCGATCCGCTCGTTTGCGACAAACGCTGGACATTCGCTTTCATTGTCGTCTCGAAGACGGCACCCACGCTCTTTAGCCACCCGACAGACACTCTCTCTTCGCGCGCGTCGCATCTTGAGCACTGCCTTCACTACGACGAGACATCAGCAGCCGCCGACCTCAACTCGAAACACTTGCGACACCGTATAAAACCAACGACTTGCGCAACGACAGTCCTTCGACACCACGTCAACAAACAAGCCAAGCTTGAAGCTGCTTTCTTCCACATTCCGATCGGCAGTCATCGTCACAATCGATCCGAGATCTCGCCAGCCCGATCTAATCGACAGCACATCTCATCTGCAATGCGCTTCTTCAACTTCTCCGCCACCGCGCTCGTCGCCGCTGCCGTTGTGAGCGCTGCTACTCCTGACAGCTATGGCAGCCTCACTTCCGCGACTACCACCTACACTATCACGCGCACTGTCTCACGCGTTGTCGAGACTATGACCGCGACTCGTGAGAACACCACGTCGACGTATGAGAGCACCAGCTCCCTGACGACATCCATCACCATCCCACTGACGCCCACTGCCTACTCTCACGCATCGGCTCCAAGCGTAACGATCCCATCTTACGGCAATGGAACCGCACCGCTCGGCACCGGCACCGGCGCACTCCCATCTTCTTCCGCCACCTTCACGCCACCAGCAGCATCAGAAGGCGGCGCCGGCAAGCTCAGCATCGAAGGCCTCGGTCTGGCTGCCGTGGCCGGCATCGTCGGTCTTCTTGCCTTTTAGGCATGTTCTTCACTTCGATTCTTTTGACCAGGCCGCCCAGCCAAGCTAGCTGACGAAAGTCTGGTCACCCTTTTTTCAACACTCCCCGAATGTGGATAACGAAATTACGTGTGAATGGAAAGCGAGCGATTTTTGCTTTTGCGGAATCACGAACACGATGTCTGCCCTTCTTCGATGTTGAGAGATTATGTGTGTGGTTTTTCTGAAAATACCCCCGAGGTGCGATTGATGATGACGAGTTGAGAGGGAGAGAGAAAGACGGACTTCACTTCTTCTGTGCATAGTTGCAACCGATTCGACTTCAGATAGCAATTTGACAGTGTTTGCTACTCGAGATCGTTCGCCGTGTGAATCAGCTAAGGCGATGAACGTGTCGTCTGTCGTCAGGTCTCCACGGATGTGACGATAGTAGCAGCCAGTGCCAGTCGATAAAGTGATGATGCTTGAAGACTTGAGGCGTGAAAGGAGAGGTGAGGCCACAATAAGCTATGTGATCGCCCCGACGAGCTCGCCGATCTTGCAGTCGGATGTCAATCAATATTTGACTCGAATTGATGATCACTGCTCAGCACCCGGCCACAGCTTCCAAAGCCTATCTAATCAGCTCTCCATCAAATCACGAGTCATGCACTCATGACGTGGTAAACGTCAACTTCTCGACCTCAAAAGACCTCTGTCGAACATTGCTTCCTTCAACTGCTCTCTAGTTGACCACAAATGCGGCGATCATGCAACGGAACAAGAACATCGACTACGATGAGGACGACCTGTATCCAGAAGAGGAAGAAGACTTTGGTGAAGAGGGAGGCTATACACAAGAGGACAAGGACAATTTCGCGACTTTGACACCAGTCGTCCGGGCAGAACTCGATGAAGCCAGTGTGCCCGCGACAACACAGCAGATCGAGGAGGCATTATGGCACTACTATTGGGACGTGGGCAAGAGTGTGGCATATCTGAAGAACTCGAGGACGCCCAGAGATGGACAGAAGGAAGGCAAGAAGAAGCCTAAGAGCAAGTTCGAGCAAGCGGCGGAGAAGGCAGGTGAGTTGAGATTGTTCCCTTGTTCTTCTGAACCTCTGTCACGGCATGAAGTCGAAGTTGCAGGGCTGTACGATACAGGTGCGCACTTTTGCCCTACAAAGAGCTCTAGAGAGCACGACTGACAGTTCGATCAACAGTGGAGGCTCGACCTACGGCTGCAACAGCGTCCGACTGGTTTCGGGATACCCCTTGGATAAACATCCCATTGGACATGCTTGGTGAACTGGTTCCAGCAGAGCCTGAGCCACCACGGATCAAGCTCCTTGGAGGATCATCGAAATTGGCCAAACTTGCAGAAGAGCGCCGTAAGAAGGCTGCCACCGTGGCTCAGCCTGCTCAAGCATCGGCGAAAGACTCTTCGAGCTCGTTGGATCGCCTCACCAAACCCAAGGATGTCAAGGAAAATATTGCGCCGCCCCCCAGCGTCGAGCCAAAGAAATATGCTATCCGACGCAAGAGATCACCCACACCTCCGCCCAAAGCGCCGACTCCGCCACCTGAAGAGCCAAAAGAGCAGTTGCCTAGTTTACGCTCGTCGCCATCTGCCTTTGGACGAGCACTCTCTTCAAGTTCTGCTCAGACCAACGGCACGCGCCAGATGGCTTTGCAAGAACTACTGGGCTCCAGCTTTACATCTGACCCGTTTGAAGGACCTTCGCCAGACGATACCGTTATTCGTGCTCAAGATGAGAGCAAAGGCTTGAAGAAATGACCTGGCTGACAAGGTTTATCACACAGAAAAAGTAAAAGCCCAACAAGCATCGATTGGTTTGGCGAAGAAGACAGAAGCCCTCAAGATCGATGCTACTCCAACAGCTCCACCACAGCCGAAAGTAAAAAGTAAAGGACTAGACGTTCCTGCCTTATGGGATGAGGAGAAATCGAAGCGAAAGCTTTCAGCTGCATTTGTCGTGATAGGACATGTCGATCATGGCAAGAGCACGCTCATGGGCCGTTTGCTTCTAGACACAGGAGCAGTATCTCAGAGAGATATCGACAAGTATGTGCTATACAAATGCTGGCACACTCTACACCCGCTAACGAGTCCAGGTACAAGAAGCAGGCCACGGAGCTTGGAAAGGCCTCCTTCGCCCTAGCGTGGGTAATGGATACAGGCTCCGAAGAGCGCGAGCGAGGCGTCACCGTGGACATTGCACAGCATTACTTCAGCACTGACAGAGTCGACTTTACTATTTTGGACGCACCGGGTCACCGAGACTTCGTCCCGAACATGATCGGCGGTGCTTCAATGGCGGATCTTGCGGTACTCGTCGTGGATGCAAATCAATTGGAATCTGGCATGAAAGGACAGACGAGGGAACACATTCTACTGGCTCACGCCGTCGGACTGCAAAGGATCGTTGTGGCAGTCAACAAGCTCGACTCGACAACTCCTTCCTGGAGTAAGGAGGCTTTCGAGTCTGTGAGCGCAGAGGTTTTGAAACTTCTTACACAGACTGGATTCGAAGAGCAGAATGTTGCCGTTGTGCCCTGCAGTGGATTAAGCGGCGAAAATGTCGTGAAGACGCCCGCTGCGAACTCGGCAGCCGCCTGGATCTCAAAAGACCAGCCGACACTGCTACAACAACTGGAGAAGTTCGCGTCACATTCAACGTCAGTCGACTTGATCAAGAGGCCGTTACGGATGCAGGTCACGGACGTGTTCAGAGGTGGCATCCAGAATCCCTTATCTATCGCCGGGCGTATCAAAGCCGGGAACGTCCAGATTGGAGATTCTGTGACGGTACAGCCCAGTGGCGAGACGGCCACGATCAAGGGAATCGAGGTTGGCGGCGAAGGCAGAGATTGGGCGGTTGCGGACGAAATACCGACGTTGCATCTGGTGGACATAGAGGCACAACACCTCAGGAGCGGAGATGTGGTCTGCAGCTTGCAGCAGCCGATCAAGGTTGTCAAGAACATCACCGCAAAGGTACAAGCTCTCGACAGCTTGCTGCCACAGCGAGTGGACATCCACGTTGGACGATTGCATGTCCCTGGCGGCATCAGTCATCTGGTAGCCACTGAAGATTCGAAGGGAGAAACTCTGAAAAAGAAGCCTCGCATTGTGAAAGCTGGGCAGATGGCTGTTGTCAAGTTAGCACTCGATGATGGGGTACCACTCGAGGGTGGAGACAGGATCGTACTCAGGGCTGATGGCAGTACCGTTGCGGCTGGCAGGGTAGAGCCTGTACCTTCATAGAAAGCCAAAAGAGGTCACTCCCATTGAGTGTTGCTGGAGCCTTCATCGATCTCGTTTCTAGACATGTGATTGATTGGGTCCGCTGGAATTTGATTGGCTGCGCTCGTCCAGCTTTATTGAGGTGTCTCCTAGATGACCGCACCGCACCTCGACTTTACAACCAGGCGTCAGGCATTACAACCACTTCTAAGCCTCGCTTTGACGAAACTCCCTATCTCGAGATTCCACGATAAGAAGGGCCACAGTCTCTGTTTCACAATCCGACTGGCCACGTCACAGCAATCATGTCCCGCCGAGCACCAGCTCCAGGAGCAGACCGAGCGGAACAGAATCGGGCAACACTCAAACAACTCGTCAAATTAGAATCGAACAAGAGCTGCGCAGACTGCAAGCGAAACAAACACCCACGATGGGCGAGCTGGAATCTTGGAATTTTCATCTGTATCAGATGCTCGGGCATCCACCGCGGCATGGGCACACATGTCTCGCGAGTCAAATCCGTCGACCTGGACTCCTGGACCGACGAGCAGATGCAGAGTATGATCAAATGGGGCAACGCAAGAGCGAACAAATACTGGGAACACAAGCTCGCCGAGGGGCATGTGCCCAATGAGGCCAAGATTGAGAACTTCATTCGCACGAAGTATGATAGTAAGCGGTGGGTTATGGATGGCGGCATACCGGATCCTAGTACACTGGATGATGGAGACGCGGATGACGATGTGCCGTTGAATGTGGTGCAACAGCAGGTCAAGGAGAGGGAGAGGAGTGCCAGTTTGAGAAATCGAGGGGCGGCTCCTGGTACGGTGCCTCCTCCTGTGAGGGCGCCGCAGGTCGATCTGTTCGGAGATGAACCTGCGTCGCAGCCTGCACGGCCGAGCACTACAGAGCCTGCTGTTAGCAGACCTGGACCGCCGAAAGCTCCTGCTGCTGCACCTAAGCAGACGAAGCCTGGTGAAAGTTTACTTGGTTTGGACTTTTTCGGTGGTACGCAGTCTGCGCCTCCTGCGAGGCCGTCCAGCACTGGCCCCAACACCACCGGTGTACCTGGCAGGACCGACCTGAAGCAGTCTATATTGTCTTTGTACGCATCCAAACCTGCTGCGGCCCCACAACAGCCAGCTGCCAACGCGTTTGGAGGTATGCAGTCACCGCCGCTGGCGTCTCCAACAGCTCAGCAGTCAAACGCACAAGCGCTCGGCGGCTTGGGCGACGCGTTCGGATCGCTATCATTTGGTGCACCAGCTCAGCAAAAGTCAACACCCTTTTCCAACTTCACAGCGCCGACTGGCCATTCAAGACAAGCTTCTCAGGTCAAGTCACCACCTCCGCTGAGTGGGGGCGGTTTCTTCGACTCGAAGCCTCCAGCGCAACCAAAGCAGACGTCACCTCCGATACAGCCAGCAGCGTCCACACACCGCCCTAGCGACAGCTTTGGGGCTGACTTTGGAGATTTTTCATCGGCATCCCCAGTGACTTCGGCTAAGAGCCCGCCACCAGCGAGCAGCTCAATGGGCGACTTATTCGACATGTCGTCTCCAGCGCCAACAATGAAGCCTGCTGCTGCACCGGCTCCTACTCCTGCCCCGAAGCCTGCTCAGCCCGCACCCATAAACTACTCTGCCTTCAACCTTTCTCAGCCTGCTCCAGCTCCGGCGGCAGCACCTAAGCCTGCTCAGACGACTTCCATCCCAAGCATGTCGATGAACAACATGGATGCTTGGGGCTCCAACAATGCATGGGCTGAGCCGGACGAGCCTGCCGCTGCACCAGCCCCAGCGCCAGCCAGACCAGCACCTCCGCAGCAGACGTCCCCTACAGCTTTTAAGGCCACTCCTGCGCCTGCAATGACGAGCGTCCAGACGCCATTTGACTCTGGCTGGGGAGACCCGGCACCTTCCAAACCAGCAACCACCCCGAGTGCGAGTGGATTTGCGGTACAGCAGGACGAGGAGTTTGGTGGCTGGTCGCATGCTAGCCCTGTTGCCACCACTCCTGGGCCTAAGCAAGGAGGTGTAGGAGGTACCTCTGATGATTTGTTCGGAAACGTTTGGGAGTAGGGCATGAAGCGAATAGCAGAATACCGAATAATAACAGAACCTTGAACTTATGAAAGCTGCATAGCGTGGATGAGATAGAAGATTGAATCAAAATGTTACGAGAGTTGACCTGTTCACAGCGCAACTCTTTCGTTCCCATGTGCCGTCCTGCCACTGTGCTCCTGCAAATGTGTAGTAACTCCACCAGCGCCTTGCTGAACCGACATGCATATCCATATGAATCCCCAATGCCCTCTTGAGTATGTTTACAATCCCACCACATCGCCTTGCCTCTCTTTGCCCTGTCTCTCTCTCATTCTCCTCTTCAAAAGAACCAACTCCCCACCCACCAAACTACCACCACCACCCCAACGATGATTCCTGCCAACTTGAAGATCGCAACCTTATTCCCCTGGCCCGCCATGACTCCCAATCTGCGCGCGGAGCCCTGGAGAGAGGTTGTCATGGACGAGAAGGTCTCGGAGGTGGAGTCAAGGACGCCTTGGTCGCGGGCATTGTCGTAGATGTCGACGGTTACAGAGCGGAGTTGGGAGACTTTTTGTTGGAGGGAGCTGAGGGAGTCGTTGTTCTGTCTGCGGTGAAGTCAGAAAAGGTTTGGGCAGAAGTGGCGAGGGGTGCGGATACCTCTCTCGTTCGTAGGCTTCAGACATTTTTGGGACAGTAGGGAGGTGGATGGCTGAGGGCGTTTGGGATGTCCGCGGATAGCAGGCGTGGAGAGATGTGTGCCTGGGTGACGACGACGACGCGGCTGGTGATGGAGTTGGAGCGTGGAAAGCGTCTGCCTGATGAGAGCAGAACGGCCGTAGTCAGATTGCTCGCGGGGTCTACTTCTTTGTCGCAAGTTGGTTCTACATGTGAGCGGTACAAGCACAAGAAAGCCGAGCCGTCGGTGACGTCTCTGGGTGGCTGTGCGCTGAGAGCTGCCGTCGACGTCCATCTGGTGATCTCGAAGGATCCCTCATTACTCACCTCCACCACTACCTGACACCACCGGAGCTCGGGTTGAATAGTTAAAAGCACTTGCGCTCGCAAGTCGGCGCTCACCTCGTACCTGCGACAAATCACCTTTCTTGCAGCTGCACCCATCGACGTCTGATCCAAGATGCCCATCATCAATAACCCTCTTCCCTCGTCTATGCGAAGTGAGTTCCTTCTGCTAATCTTCAGCTGAAGAAACACATTTCTAACTCACCATCACAGGCGAATGCAAGAAATGCGGCCGCATCCTCGCCTCCTTCATCGACCCGCGACAAGCCTTCGGTCCAGATAAGATCATCCCACCCTCAATCCTCGCCAACGCCAAAGGCCTCGCGATCCTCACCGTTTTCAAAGCCGGCTTCCTCGGCTCAGGTCGATTTGGTAGCGGTGTTGTCGTTGCCCGTCTCGCAGATGGTTCGTGGTCAGCGCCGTCAGCTATCGGAACTGTGGGTGGTGGCTTCGGTGGGCAGATCGGCTTCGAACTTACGGACTTTGTCTTCATCCTGAACGACGCCAGTGCGGTCAAGACGTTTGCGCAGGTTGGATCGCTGACACTTGGTGGCAATGTCAGTATTGCGGCTGGACCAGTTGGGCGCAATGCAGAGGCGGCTGGCGCGGCGAGCTTGAAGAGCGTGTCAGGGATCTTCGCGTACAGTAAGACGAAGGGACTGTTTGCTGGTGTGAGCTTGGAGGGCAGTGTGCTCATCGAACGAAGAGATGCGAACGAGAAGATGTACAACCGGAAACTTACTGCGCGAGAGCTGCTAGGCGGAAACGTACCTGTCCCACCGCAGGCAGAACCGCTGATGCGTGTGCTGAACTCGCGCGTGTTCGCTGGTGTTGGAGGGTCGTTCAGCGGAGAAAGCAACATGTACAACGACGTACCCGTCTACGACGACTCGCACGACGACGTCGTCTGGCAAGGTCGAACAGGAAGTGGCTATAATGCAGGCATTCCAACACAGCGAACGGGCGACTTCAGAAGCGACGAATTCGACAAGCCCAGCAGAGCAAACACCTGGAACAATGACAGTTACGGCGGTGGAGGAGCAGGAGGCAATTCTTTCGGCCGCGCCAACCCCAGCGAGACATTCGATCGGTTAGAGCAGAGCAGAGGACGGTCGTCGACATTTGGAGATCAATCTGATTATGTGTACAGCGATCGTAAAGGACCGGCACCTGGACGACCGAGCGCGCCTAAGCCGAGCTTTTCTGCAAAGGGGGCGTCGGCTGGGCCAGGGCAGGCCATTGCCAAGTTTACGTTTGAGGCGGATCAGCCTGGGGATTTGGGCTTCAAGAAGGGGGACATCATTACGATTATCAAGAGGACAGAGAGTGAGGCAGATTGGTGGACTGGGAG
Source organism: Zasmidium angulare (assembly GCA_002786045.1). Classification (NCBI taxonomy): domain Eukaryota; kingdom Fungi; phylum Ascomycota; class Dothideomycetes; order Mycosphaerellales; family Mycosphaerellaceae; genus Zasmidium; species Zasmidium angulare. The sequence continues at coordinate 491,454 of NHNX01000015.1, forward strand.
GATAGGCAGTCGAGAAGGTATGTTTCTGTGCTTGTGTATGCTTGATCTTTACTGACACTTGAGCCAGGAATCTTCCCTTCGAATTACGTTGACGTTGTTTGATTGACGAAGAAAGACCGATGAGCGGTATCCAGGTGTTCGCTGGATCATTCACCAGCCACTGCTTCCAAGAACGGGAAAGACGACGACACGACACCGACCCAAACAAAAAGCATCACACGAACCGAGTTGCAACAAGTCTGACTACAGCATTACGAAAGAGGGGAGCGGGTTCTGTTGTTGATGTCGACCCGTTGTAGATAGTGCCGCGTCTGGATTTTGTTCCAGACTTTGATTTCTGATGAAAGCATAGCGAATGATACTCTACGAATCAATGGATTATGGTCTTTGAGGCACGTGTGAAGGTGTGCTTTCTATCTGCTTCTGTGAGGTCAATCTTGATCTGGACTCTGTCGCATGCTGTGCCTTTTCGACCGATGCATGGTAGGGAGTGCATGCTGGTTGACTTCTCAAAGGTACCCGCGAACCATTCATGCTCCCTCGTTCGATGTCACATTTCACACGGGTTGGCGTGATCCATGATCTTTCTTCCATGACTCTTCCGGAAGCTGGAGCACAATGTAGCAGATTCGTTGGTCCTGTGTCTTTCGTTGGGGTTTTGGCCCCGAGGTCTGGTCAGGCGATCAGGCCAGTACCATCTCTTCTACATTGACCTCGACAGCCTTACCGCGCTCTGGCTCTTGGCTTGCGAGCCCGTGAAATCCGGTCGTGTCGCTCGAGGTGTCTCTTGCGTCTGTTTCATCAGCTCTTCTGTTCGAGAGCAGGCTCTGAAACTCCGTAATGCTCATCACATCGTCTTCAGCATCTTCGTCCTCAGAGCTAATCCCCTCGCCATCGTCTTGCTCCGAGGACTCGTGCCAAACAGAATCCTCAGTCGCGTCTGCCATATCAACATTATTATCTGCCGGGCTCTGGGCCTGGGCATTGTCATCGCCTCCTATTAAGCTGTCCACCGAACTCGATGAGCCCATTTCGTCCTCTGAATCTTCGATGACATCCTCTTCATCCTCCCCATCACTCTCGTCCTGTGAACGCATCTCCTCTGCTTCAGCTTCCTTCTCGCGGAATTGGTTCGCTCTGTAACAGTTCCAATCCACGCAAACGTCCCACTCTCCGTTCGTCTGCGTGATGACCGATACCGCCATACCATCCTCATCGAAACTCTTATTCTTGAGGGTCTTCCATCTAGGCAGCTTCATTTTGATCTCCTTGGGGCATTTATCTAACCATTGGCCGTAGAAGTCGAAGTCTGGGTCGGCGAGCCACACGGGTATCTCGGGGATTGGTGTGGTATCTAGGGCGATTGCTGCGTCGCGGGCGAGGTGAATGGTCTCCATAACTTCCGGGAGATTGTTAGCAATCTTGGTCGTCTTGTCGTAACCGCAGGCAGCGATATCGATGGCTTTCAGGTGTGGTTAGCTCAAGTTTGATCGGACAGAAGGCTAAACGGCTTACCGGTGTAGTGGTCGCGAATCCACTGCATAAAGAGGTGATCTTTGCGCACTCGCTTCTTGAGACCGAGAAAGCTCAGGAATATATGTAGAGGAGGGATCAGACTGTCCAGATCGCCTTTCTTCTTTCTTCTCTCCGCCGAGCTCATGAATAGTGCTGCAAGATTGCTGTTTCCTTGCAGCTCTCCCATCGTGAGCAACTCGCCTTCGCTGTGAATGGAGAATGAAAGGCTTCGCGCTCGCACGCAGCGATTGTATAGGGCGCGCATGTCCTCTCCTTCCTCGGGAATTAGTTGCTTGTGCAGTTCGTAGAGCCCGGCGTCGAGCAGACCAGCCAGGCGAGCCTGAAAGCTGCCGTGATCAGAGAGGACGATGCCATGCGAAAGCCACTCGCCAGTGAACCAGTTACTCGTCAAATTCCCGACTTCGACAGGTCTCCAACCCGCCCAACAGCGAGTATTCGTGTCTCTCAACAGCTGCTCCGCAAAGTAGAACCTGGCATCAGCCTTGCGCTCGAAGGTGCCTTTGCTAAAGTCCAGCGTGATCGGCTTCGTTGGGACTTTTCTAGACACCTTCGCGTCTTTGTCTACCACCTTGGCTCGCTGTGCTAGATCTGTATCGATGCTGGTGATGTTTATGAATGTCTCTTTGCTTGCGTGTCTGCAGTTTCCTAAATTCAGTACGAATAGGATCGAGGGCGTCCATGAGAGGAATGGGTCGCCGTTGCGATCGTACCACAAGAGTCGGTCGCCGATCTTCTTGATAAGTTTGGTCTCATCGTGCAGATTGTCGGCGATGGTGTGATCACCACCATACTTCTCGCAAAGGGCTGCTGGAACGTGGACGGCTTTGCTGTCTAGACCATTGGTTGCTTGATAGTACGGAGGGTTAGGGCAGCTCTTGCCTGATGCCACCCGAAAAAGGTGCTGGGGCGTATACCACTTTTCACTGTCTGAAGCGTTGGTCGTTAGAGACGTAATGAGGCCCTTTGATCAGGCAGACTCACCTTGCAGTCCTGGGATCTGTTCGTCGGTAACGTCATACGACCCATATCTATTATAGGCGAGCAGATCTTTGGAACGACTCTGTCCCAAGAACTTTATCGCCTTTTCGTGGTCTATCAGCTTCAGAGAGACTTTCTCGAAAGATGCAGCGTCCAGGTGGGTCTGGTCTCTGAGCTGCTCTTTGGCCCATTGGGAAACCAAATTCCGCTCATGCATAAGCATGAGTTTGTGCCGTTCTTCTGCGTTCTTCCTGGCCAGCACCTTCTTTTGCCGAAGGCGACTCTTGTTGTTGCGTCTGATTTTCATGCTTGACTCTGTCTTGTCTTGAACACTGATCGTTTCTCAGTTCGTGGTGTGTGGGCTTGTTAGGTCGGCGCCAAGAAAGTATTGATATGCGATACCGTCTCTTTCCATAGCCCGTCAGAAAACCGGCGTCGGTACAGCCTTGAGTTGTCGTGTCTGTAGGTGAGCGAGTTGTGTGTGTTGTCGATGGTGTGTAGGGGTGCGAAGTAAAGCAAGCAACAGTCACATTACATGGAAACGTGCCATACTCAAGTGAGACTGAAGCTTTACTCAGTTTTGGCGTTGACATCACTGCAATCAGCCTTGTGCTGTGAACGCATCTGATAGAAGCATGTAAGTGAAGGCCTTGAAGCGTAGACTATGAAAGAAGGCTGCCGCCTTCATCCTGGAGATTCCGCGACGCCAGGCCTGCTCTGCTTGGGTTGCATGATGAACGTGCAGTCGAGCCAACGGTGACTGCCACTCTTATGGATCTCTGATGATGCATAAAACATCAGGGTCTTGACTCCGCAAGCGAACAGGCCAAACCTATATCGCAGTCTGGAGTGGTTGAGATACCTGTTGATCATGGCGAGGTCGAACATGTGCTTGTCTGACGAGCGCTCTATGAGGGCAGACAGGACGTGCGGCTAGTGTGGGCTAGCATGTGAGCAGGGTCGAAGTGAGGTGAGGTCAAGCGCCACTCACTCCACGCCTAGGCCGTTCTTCGGCGGGTGGAGCGCTTGGACGCTGTGGAGCATTGGAGGGTGGCATGGTGACGGGAGCGTTTCGGATCAGATAACAGGAGACGAGGAGAAGGAGGGCTGGCGATGTTCACCGCCGCGCGTCCGACTTGGTTCAGGAAAAGGCCAGTCCAGCTGAGTTTGGGTGGTTAGAGGGGGCAGAAGTTACCTCGTAGGGACGTCGAGCAGAGCTTGCTTGCTTGTTGCTGCAGCTGCTGCTGCATGAGAGAAATCTCTCTCTCCACTGACGTGGGTACTGAATTTTCCAAGAGCTCCGCAGCCGGGCAGCAGTATCCCACTCCTCCACCACTTCACCACGCCTGCTCGCCCGTATAAGACCACCTAGGTCCTACCACTTCTTCCTCAGCTGCCGCATGCTCCTCGTTGCCCACCATGCAATCAATCGCTAGGCCGCTTTGCCGGCAAGCTCTTCGCCAGCAGCGTCGCATCCTCTCCCGACAGTCCAAAGCACTCACCATCGCCCGTCCAGCTGTCCAGCGAGTCCAGCAATATGCCACCTCCCACCGCGCCGACGAGAGCTCTGCTCGATCCGCCGTTATCAACGTCCTCAATAACATTGCCTCGAAGCGCGAAGTGCAGCAGTACCTCGCCCAGTTCACCTCTGTCTCCTCCCAGCAGTTCGCCGTCATCAAAGTTGGTGGTGCCATTCTGACCGATTATATCGATGTCCTCTGCGCCTCCCTCCGCAACTTGAACCAGATGGGCCTGTACCCTGTCATAATCCACGGCGCAGGACCGCAATTGAACAAGCACCTCGAGGAAGCTGGAGTGGAGCCCAGGTACAACGAGGGAATTAGGATCACAGACGGCAAGACACTAGGCATTGCTCGCAAGCTCTTCTTGCAGGAGAACTTGAAGCTTGTCGAGGCTTTGGAGTCATGGGGCGTTCGAGCACGTCCAATTACCTCTGGCGTCCTCATGGCCGACTACAAGGACAAGGACACCTACGAATTCGTCGGTGAGGTCAACCAGGTCAATGCTCAAAGCATCAAGGCTGCCATTGCCGACGGCTACATTCCTGTCCTTACTTGCATGGCTGAGAGCGAGGACGGCCAGGTCTTGAACGTCAATGCCGACAAAGCTGCTGCCGAGCTTGCGAAAGAGCTGGTTCCTCTGAAGATCGTGTACCTGTCCGAAAAGGGCGGCATTCACGACAAGGAGACTGGCAAGCTCATCGAGGCCATCAACCTGGATGAGGAGTACGACGAGTACATGAAGAAGTCGTGGGTCATTCACGGTACCCGCAGCAAGATAAGGGACATCAAGACTCTGCTGGATGAGCTTCCACGCAGCTCCAGCGTAGCCATCATCCACCCGGAGAGCTTGGAGCGTGAGCTTTTCACCCACTCTGGAGCCGGTACTCTCATCCGCCGTGGCACCAAGCTTCAATCCGCTTCTTCTTTGAAGGAGTTCGAGGACGTCGGCAAGCTCAAGGAGGCCTTGATTCGAGATCGCGAGGGACTGGACGCCGCTAACGTGGTCGACCGCTATCTTGAGATCCTAGAGTCTCGTCCTTTCAAGGCTTACTACGATGAGAACATGGAGGCGTTGGCCATTGTGCTACCGCCTGAGAACCCATCCGGTGAGCTTGGACATCTAGCCACTCTGACCATGACTCGCAATGCTTGGCTCTCGAACATTGCCGACAACGTCTTTCAAAATCTCAAGCGTGACTTCCCAAAGCTTGCTTGGACAGTGAAACAGGACGACGAGAACTTGACCTGGTTCAGCGAGAAGGCTGACGGTTCTATTGCCCGACGTGGTGAGGTTCTGTTCTGGTACGGCATTGACACTCCCGACGAGGTTCGCGAACTCATGGCCGAGTTCATTCAACATGGCCGACAGATGTTTGGCGACATCAACCTTGAATCTCAACTTACCAGGGCTGCAACCGCAGCCGAGCGTATTCGCAGCCGAGCTGCAGAGCTTGCAAAGGGTAGACAGTCGCAGGCCAGGGCATTCAGCACCAGCGTGAGACCAGCCAAGCGTGCTCGCATTGGTGAGATGCAACAAATCAGGTCCTACACGACAAACCCTAACCCACCACTGGGGATCAAGAACAGAGAGAAGGACTACCCATCTAAGATTGCCGTCATTGGTGCTCGCGGCTACACTGGACAAGCTTTGATCGACCTCCTCAACAGACATCCCAACATGGACCTGTGCCATGTCTCCTCTCGAGAGTTGGCCGGCAAGAAGCTCAAAGGCTACGAGAAGAAGGAGATCATCTACGAGAGTTTGACCCCTGATGATGTTCGCAAGATGGCAGAGAAGAAGGCAATCGACTGCTGGGTTATGGCACTTCCAAACGGTGTTTGCAAGCCATATGTCGATGCTATCGAAGAGTCGGGTCACAAGGAGGCTGTCATCGTTGATCTGTCCGCCGATTATCGATTCGATTCGGACTGGACGTACGGTCTGCCTGAGCTGGTTCAGCGCAACAAGATTGCCTCTGCCACACGTATCAGCAACCCAGGCTGCTATGCCACTGCTGCACAACTTGGTATCGCTCCACTGGTGCCATTCTTGGCTCCAGCACCAGCGAACCCTACCGTCTTTGGAGTGTCGGGATACTCAGGCGCAGGTACCAAGCCATCGCCAAAGAACGATGTCAACGTGTTGGCGGACAACCTTATCGCTTACTCACTCACCGACCACATCCACGAGAAGGAGATCTCTTCGCAACTGGACCGTGAAATCGCTTTCATTCCCCATGTTGCTGTCTGGTTCCAGGGTATTCACCACACAATCTCTTTGCCACTTGCAGACAAGATGGCTAGCCGAGACGTACGACAGCTGTACCAAGATCGTTACGACAAGGAGAAGCTTGTCAAAATCACTGGCGAGTCGCCCCAAGTCAAGAACATTGCAGGCAAGCATGGCGTGGAAATTGGTGGCTTCGCAGTTCACTCAGGACAGAAGCGGGCGGTCATCAACGTGACCATCGACAACCTCCTTAAGGGCGCTGCCACACAGTGTCTGCAAAACATGAACCTTGCACTCGGATACAGCGAATATGAGGGTATCCCACTGGAGTGAAGATCGAGGCAAGGCGACAATGGACATGTCCACTTGAATTCAGGAACGATCTATGATACTTCACGTCCCGTTCCATCCCCTGTGTATGTTACGGGCTTCACACCAAAAAGTTGAGCGTTTGTGCATGGGTCGGGCGTCGATACACTTCCTTGGGCCGAGAGCCATGATGGCTTTTCGATAGATGTGATTGTAGTTATAGCGACCATCACTGGCGCTTGAATGGAGGCGAATTCCGGGTCGAATGAGCGATTTATCCGTTTCTCGAAATGCCTCAACTTTCCGTGTCAGCGGCATGAAACCAGGACCGAGCACGAGCTTTATGCGCAATCAGGCTCTTATAACGCGGTCCTGACGACACGACGACCATGAGCTGAAGCAAGTATGGACTGTAGAACACGATCGCGAAGCCATCACTGTCCAAACTAATACATTATTTTCGTCTTTACTGACTACTCTCATCGTTCAATTAGGTACTCGTCATGCATCATAACCGCTCGTCATTATCGATCGGATTCATGCTAAATCGCTGTTCCCACTCTCCCCCATTACATGCTTCGCTTAAAATGCAAGAACAACAAGAGCCGCGGCGGCAACACCACCGAAGCCGACAGTCAGACCGTTGGCAGCACCCGTGTAAGTCGGAATGGCACCACTGCTAGAGCCTGATGGAGAGCCTGCACCGCCGGTCGCGGTGGAGCCGCTGCTGCTGCCGCTTGGAGTGTAGGTTGGGGCCTTGGTGTAGACTGGGCCGCTGCCGCCAGAGGTGCCCGATGCACCACCCGAGGGCTGAGCAGAGCCAGATGGAGAGGAGCCGCCGGACATGTAGGAGCCTGATGGCTGGGAGCTGGCCCACGATGCGTAGGACATGGGGGGCATGGAGCTGGCGCTTGATGCCCAGGAAGCCGGGGGCATGGAGCTGGCCCACGAGGCGTAGGAGCCGGTTGGTTTGCTTGGAGCGGACCAGGTCGTTGTAGTTGTGCATGGAAGGGTGGTCCAGGAGTCATGACCCCACGAGCTGTGCTCAGCTGGGCCCCAAGCAGCGTCGTCGAGAGCGAGAGCAGGCGCGGCGGCCATCGCGGCGGCGGCGAAGAGTGCGAGGAACTGCATGTTGTTGCTGTGGTTTGGTGTTGAGGGGCACGCTTGAACGAATGACAATGACCGGAGTCGAGCGAGAGTGGTGCGTGTGGGAGCGAAGTTGTTGTGTGACGCCCCCCCGTCGAGGCAGACGAGAGCCCTTTTTATTATCACACCAACAAGACATGTTTCGAAGCTTCGCTCGGAGGCGTTTGCATCCTTAATCTTGCGGGCCGTTGCAACGTGGGCTGATACACTGATCTCCATTCTAGTGTCTTCAGACTTGCCCCAAAAGGATCATAAGGCTTCTCCACGCTGGGGTTGCTGCGCAACGTTCACCTCGGCTTGTCTATCACATGCAAGTGATCAGGATGCGCATACGGAAGGTGCCCCGACTCCTGTAGTGCTCAGAGTGTACATGTTAGACGTCTCATACGGATCAGTGGTCGTCGTGCTGCTGTGCCTTTGGGAGTCATGACACCCAACTCGCCCGACGGTGGACATGATCAGACATGGCAATCTGATACGTAAAGGATACTGCAGATGCCGAGGGAAGAGTTTCAAGCTGGGATAGAGTGAGCACGGAGCGTGCACTATAAGTCGCGTGCCGATGGTAGTTGCAACGGTGCGAGAATCTCCAATTTCGTCAACGGTTCAGACGCCGCAGAGGACCTTCCCGTTCCAGCATCGTCGACTGTTGGCGAAAGTTGCACAACAAGATTGTTTGCAGCGCGCCGTTGAAGCGAAAAATTTAATTTAGTGGTGTTCGTGGCAAGTATATTCCAGACTGCACGATTCGGTGCGACGTGTAGATGACGAGCGGCTCTTTGAATGAACCATTTCGACGAAGCGTGGGTAGCGCAGACCATCGTCTGGACTATCAAGGTTCGCAAGTGTCCGGCTGTGCTGAAGGCCTTTTTGCAGCCCCTTGAGAATGGGGATCGATAGTGGAATTGGAAGTCTTCAGCTCAACGTGACCTGTCTTCTCGCATCTGCCTCGTACTGTAGGTTCTTGGGAAGGCCGTGGTCTGGTGCTCGACCTGCGAATGGCTGCGTTATAGGACGAGTGGTCCACTGTCAACAAGCCCGTGTAGCTGGCGATCCCTACGTCTTTGCGATGGCTCGAGCAGACCTGTTACACCTGCTGACAAGTCAAGACCTGAAATAGCGACTATGCAGTGCTGATAGCGACGACGAATCGGCCAAGATGCAGAAGACTCCTCCGGTCAGCGGTCGAAGACCCGATCGCAGGTACGACTCCATCACAAGGCGTCTTGGATCGTGTCAGTGCCGGAGTGAGAGATGTGAAGGACAGCTTTGTCGGTTGTCTGGGGTCGCGAGCATCATTTGTATCGCCAGTACGGATGCCAGCAGAAATAGAAGAGGAGCAAATCGCGCCTCCTGCTCGTGCACACGTGCTACACCGGCACGGACCCACGGCCGGCTGCGAACCTTCCGAGCCTGTGGACTTGCATGACGAGATGCGCGCGACTTGGATTTTATTCCAACGATACAATGCATCTCCCTACCAAGCCATGAATGGGCTTCATGGCAGACCCGTCCCTTCGAAATCCCTCCTGCGATTCTTGCGAACCCAGCTCGACGCCGAATCACGAACGCCATGTGCTCTAGCACCTCATCCTTTTCCCCGTCGTCGAGTGTGCCAGACGAGACAACGCAGTACCTTTGCGCCCTCGATTAGACCGACCGCAGCACATTCCTCTCCGCCTACATTCACCAACCATGATATAATACGGACGCAATGCTTCCATTCTTCTTCACCAGTATTGGCAGAACCGTTCTGGCGACGCCTGCGACGACCTAAGAGCAAGCAATTGTTGAGGGAGGACCTGCCGCCACTCTCGGGCTTTTTAGATGACAATGCGGGACTCGGCGGCAGAATCATCAAGCCCAGCAATGAGCTCAAGCTACGATGCACCGAATTCGACGAGAACGGGAATGTTACTCTGGTCAACGGCGAGTTTCGCAAGAGCGAGCTGACAGCCAAATACTCCCTTCTTCCCCGAGACTTGCGCAAGATCGACAGCAGCGTGCTTCCTCACATCTTGGTCCGCCCGTCGGCTATTCTGATCAATCTCCTGCACTTGAGATGTCTGATCAAGCACAACCGAGTGCTGGTCTTCGACGTCTACGGCTCGACCGACTCGTACGCCCAGAGCTTATTCATGTACGATCTGGAAGGAAAGCTACGGCAGAAACAGCAGTCTAGTGCAGCTGGTAACTTGCCATACGAGTTCCGTGCCCTCGAAGCCGTCCTCATCAGCGTTACTGGCGGGCTGGAAAGCGAGTTCGAAGGCGTCCGAGAGCCAGTCGTGCGGGTGTTGCGAGAACTGGAGGAAGACATTGATAGAGACAAGCTGCGGTACCTGCTCATCTACTCGAAGAAGTTGGGAACATTTGAACAGAAGGCGCGACTGGTACGGGATGCCATCGAGGATCTGCTCGAAGCCGACGATGACCTGGCGTCAATGTACCTCACGGAAAAGGCTTCGGGTGCCGAGAGAGACGACGAGAACCACGAAGAAGTGGAGCTGCTGCTCGAGTCTTACCACAAAGTCGCCGATGAAATCGTCCAAGTATCATCCAACCTCGTCTCCGCTATTCGTAACACGGAAGAGATAGTGCGCGCCATCCTCGACGCCAATCGCAACAGCCTCATGCTTCTGGACCTGAAGTTCAGCATTGGCACGCTGGGCATAAGCGCTGGTATGTTCATCGCTGCGCTCTACGGCATGAACCTGGAAAACTTCATCGAGGAATCTCACTACGGCTTCTTCGGTATCTCGGGATTGTGCACTGCTCTCTCAGTCGTGGCTTGCTATTACTGCTTCGGCAAGCTCCGCAAAGTGCAACGAATCTCCATGTGGGGAGAAGGTGGCCTCACCAAAGCTGCCAAGGATCGCGCCTCCAGAGGCAATTGGCGCGAGATCCACGACAATCATGGTGCTGCGGCCGCCGACATGGGCGATAAGCCGCTTGCGGAGGCGGTCGCTGGTATCAAGAAGGCGGATCGCTTAAAGCTCTGGAAGCACGCCCAGAATGAGCGATTAAAGGCCATGCAGGACGAGGCGAATCGCAGAGCGCCAGTGCCGTTTGGTCCACTGAGATGAGATAGACGATAGAGACGAAGCTTTGCATTACTCTCTGCTCTGATAAGAGGATGTTTGTATTGGTACATTGGGCATAGCGATGGCGTTCAGCGAAGAGATAGACTGTACAGCACACCTACTCACGAGTCAAGAAGATACCACTCTTTGGAGAAATACCAGAAGTGTCCACGGGAGATCTTTCAACAATTCCACAGTGCCTTTCAAGCTACGCAGTCTTGAGATGAGTGAACGTTCGTAGTCAGGTTTCCAGGAAAGGGGTGTGAAGGGCTGGCTCTAAATCGTCGTCCTGGTCCACACTCTTCTATAAGATGCCATTACTCGCTTCTCTACACGTTGACCACATCTTACGAAGAATTGGAGTTGTCCGCGCACGAGAAGGCAGAACCTGTCATGAAATGTTAGCCTGCCGCTCACCAAAAAAAAGGGGTAGAATCTACTCACCAATCTGCCCATCCGCGTAGGCCGCAATAATCTCCTTGATGACACCATAAGTCCCTCCCACCAAAAAGAAGAAACCCAACGGGATCAACAGAGCATGAAACCAAAAGGCCATCTGCCTCAGAGCACTGCCCCTCATCCAGTCTCTATGATCGTGGATCCACAGCCACCCGGGCAGAGCGATCGCCAGAGGAGCGAAACATACACTGCCCGTCAAAGCGATCAGGTAGTTGAAGATCGGGATGGCTTCGGCCAACACGAATGCGAGAGCCGCGAGTCCGAATGTACAGCTTAGCCAAGTCGCCCAGTGCACGAGCGTGTTGGCCTGGAGATGTTTGCTGCCGCGAAGGATCCGCACGAAGACATACTTGGCCGCGACGTGGAGGTAGAGACAAGCGCTGACTATGAGGCCTATGAGACCAACGCCATAAGCAACCATCTTCACGGTCTGGCCAGCGGAGCCGAGAGAGGGCGAGGCGACCCATTGACCGCACCAGCGATAGACGACCAGCGAGAAGGCAAGGTATGCGGAGGTCACGAGGGCCATGCAGACGAAGAGAGCCTTGCGATAGTCCTTGGGGTTTCTCATCTCAGATATAACTGGGAGGAAGGCCGAGGTTCCGGCGCTGGAAACGAAGACGGTCGTGGAGGCCACGACGCCTGCGGCGAAAGTCACCCCTGAGGGCACAGCGTAGTAGCCAAGTTCGTAGTCGCCTGTTGCTGGCGCGGCTGCGGGTCGGTCACGGGTTGTGACAGCTACCACGACGATGAAGACAGCAACGAAGATGGAGATGAAGCCCGCCCAGGTTAGCCAGCCGATCTGATGGAACTTGCGGACGGACGCCGTCAGGGCAACGACCATTGTGGCGAGGAAGCTGGGATATGTCCGTTAGTCGAGAGGAATCACAAGGGATCGAGCTTCCTATACGTACGACCACCAGACGGTACAAGCAGCGTGATGAGAGAGGGCGTTCAGCCCGACTGATACACCAATGATGCCAGAGCCTTGTCCTCGAAATCAGCCATCGCTCAATCTCGACATATATCATGACTGGAGACTCACCAGAACAGAGCACATAAGCAATGATGAATAACGCTCCAACTAGTTCTCGCATCCAGACTCCTCCCACCTCCTTCGCCATGTCGGCAATCGAATGGCAACCAGGATGGCGATTCCTGAAGTCTCCCTGAATCACCGCCGTGTAGGTGTTCAGTGCGCCCCATCCAATGACATTGAATGCACCACCGACAGCACCGAGGGAGACCATCGCGGTTGGGATGGAGAGAACACCCGTAGCGAAGATGATCTTGAGGAAGATGACCGAAGCGCGTGGCCAGCCGACAGTACGGAAGTTGACCTCGCCATCTTTACGGAAGACCTCGCCGGCTTCGAAGTCTGTGATTTGGCCAACGATGGTTTCGGGGTCGGCAGGATGGGTGTGCAGGTGGGCTTTCTTTTCGTTGTCTGACGTGGAGGATGGCGGAGAGGACATTTTGGGGTTCTTGAAGCGCGAAAGTCCAAGGGGAAGGAAAGATGAGCAAGTACGGAGGATGGCCAGAAACGTTATAGAAAGTCGTAGTCAACGCTTATCAGTACGTCCAGTGCTAGGATCTCGACTGACTCGAAAGAATAGACGAGAACGTGCCTACCTTGTCCATATATGACCCAGCAGCTCATCCCCTCTCCACGAGAGGAGGGAACTCCGTGGCCAGATCGAGTGCTACTCCCCTGCTGCCCGCCGCGACGAGACAGGACCACAAAGTAAGAGGGAGATAGGCGACGTGCTTTGGCCGAACAAGAGCTCAATACATCTCACCAGACGAGGCGAGCAGGTGGCGTTTGACCTCTGCGTTCCCTACTTCCTCCAGCACCCATGTCGACGCAGACACCAAGTAGATAGCTAGCCGCAGGACGGCGCAATCCTATGTTGATAATCCTGCTCGATCTTCGCGTGGCAGAGCAAGAGGGAACGCTGGATGGTTCGGCAGATGGATGCCTTTGCATGTGGGATCTTCTTTTCTGCGCGCGACTCATGTTGTGAAGGAGTCTGTTCGTTCGTGGGATCGCGGTGATTGTGGCTGCCATGCGGTGCTTGCAGCAGATCATGGAGAGCTTCTCGAGGCTCGGTTCTGGGACGTCGTTATCTCTGCTTGGTTGATAAGAGCCAGGCCGCCGGCCAAGGTGGCAGAACGAGTTCCATCGTCGCTTGCGAGGGAGTCGATGAGGTCTGTTCAATTCATGCATCTACTTGTTGGTTGTCTCAGCGGCTGGTGCTTTGCCGACCCAGCCTTCATCGCAGCTGGTAAGGTAGAGGTGATGTCGCGAGTAGACTGAGTTGACCGCCGTCGACTTTCAATCCAAACACACGGTTCAGCACGTGTGACGTCACATCACAAGCATTGGAACATACAGACGTTGCAGGTGATGATATATGTTGGCATCAGCATTGAGGGACAACGGACGGACAGCAAGGTGAAGAAATGCACGATGCAGGTGGTTGTGTCCGATGTCTCATTCATTACCTTTGGTCTTGTACCCCAGTGTCCTTTGATCAACAACCCGGCAAGCGCCTGCTTTCAAGTCACATTCTAATGCGTAGGCGATGTCGGGATAGTGTCTTTTGTCCTCGTAAAACTCTACGGCCCTCCAGTCCAAGAAGAAGACGGCAGTGGCGAGGGCTGGCCGGTCCACGTTAATTCCTGCCAACAATCACGTCTATCCATTGCGCCCTCCTTTGACCCATTACGCCCCCTCTTTACATGTACAATCTTCATAAACCATCCTCGTATCGACTCAAATAGACACAGCAGCCCTCGGCACAGTGTCTATATGTTTCGTATCAGTCTCTTTCCCGTCCCTGTCTTCGCCATACGGCTTGGACTTTACCGACTCGCCCGACCCATCTGCCAGCCTGATGGTCTTCTCTGTCTTAACATCTCCCGCATCACTGTGGGTCGTCAGAACTGTGCTGACTGAGCTATTTCTGCGGTTGTACGAAGACGAATGGTCGGTCGCGTTGGACTCTGATTCTGTCAGCGAGGGAGCTCTCGTATGTTCGGCGGCGTTGTTCGATGGCTCTGATGCAGAGGATCCCGAGTCTATTATAGGGTCAACATTGTGCATGTTCTGAACACTTTGGGTGAACTCACTGGAAGGAGGGGGTGGTGGTGGTGGTGCCAATCGTGGTGGGGCAGTCTGCGACGCACGAAGAGGTTTGGTGCTGATCACGTACTCCGACATCGAGTCGTCTGATGCCAGATGTGATGGCCGATTGTATACATGGGGAGATGTAGCGCCATCTCCTTCCCAGGCCCCTATTTGCTCCTTCTGCTTGCCCTTGTCTGCCTTGGTCCTCAAGTCTGGTAGCGGTCCCTTGTGGCTAAAGTACGACCTTTGTCGAGCTGGTGTTAATTGGGGCCGACGAGCAATCTCGGGTGCATATCCAGAACTTGGCGAAGACGATCTGCTCGCTGTGTCGTCGTCCGCACGCTCGCCTGGTTCGGTGAGGTTCATATCGTGCACGTGTTCGACCAGCGACTCAGGTATCATCTGTGGTATGTTCGCCTGACTTTGTGTTGCTCTTGGCCGTGGTCTCGATGGGAAAGACGGTGGTGCATTGTAGGCGAGGCCCTTCCATTGCATGTCCATGGCATTCGGAGGTTGCAGGCGAGGGATTGTTGGCATGGACGAGTACCTCTGCATTGCCAGACTGCGCAGACTGCTGCTGCTGGAGCTACCCGGAGTAGCCGGATCTAGCGGCGAACGACGGCTGACGTGTAGATTTGGGTGCGTCGAGAGAGCATTCAGATTCAGAGACGCCGATCTGGCGTGGGCGGATGATGAGCGTGAAGAGGAGCTCGTGGAGAAACCAATGTCAGAACACGTCCGTCTCAGACTCTTCTCCTTCGCCCTGGCAACTAGATCTGGTCGATCTTCAACTGGCACGGATAAGATCATGTCTCGTTCGGCATATCGAGGTGTATACGTGCGTCGAGCAGGCGGTCGTTGGCCATGCTCGTCTGGTGAAGTATTGTTTGTTCGGCCGGTAGGTCTCGGAACCTCGGGTTTCGATTCTTTACGTTTGAAGATACCACGCAACCCACCCTTCTTGCTTTCATTCTTCTGGTCCGGCATCGTCGTTGCACGAAGCCTTTAAGCACAACGCTCCACGTGGAGTGATCCTTGTCAAAGCGATGAGCTGTGGTCGAGCGGTATCGAAACGGCCAGCGACAGGATATGGTTGGAGGTAGGAGCGTAGCGGCAGCTCAGGGTGAGATAGCAAACAACGTCTTTTTCCTTCAGCGGCCGACTCCATATACAAGTCGCGGCACAGCTTACTGTCACATCGTGCAAAGTTGATAGTGAAGAAACCAGCCGACGCTGAACAGCAGGGGAATCTGGTGAGTACGCTAGCTCGTTCACGCATACTGGCCGGTGCGCGCGATCTTGGAAGCTTCCACGGCGCCGGATTTGCTGGTTGATCTGGCCAAAGGTCATCACGCGGCGGGCATACATGCCACGGTGGTGTTGACATGCTACTAATGGTGAGCCGCGGCATGTTTCAGCATTCGGGCCTTCTCTCTGGCATGACGGGTAGGCAAACTTCCAGTATACATGCTGCATCGGTGGTATAAGAGTGGACGGCTTGGAAGCATAAGGACGAAGTGAAGTCTTGGAATGAGGCTTGCCGAAATCCGATTGGTTTTCGAATAAGGTTTGATCGATGATAGCCACTTGCGCATTCGGGACGCCATCACGATTTTGACATTTGACATGGGCGAAGGATGCGAGTGACACGCCGAGCTTGGAAGGTGTTTTGGCTGAATTGTACTAGCTGGATGCGAAGGGGGTATAGCTCAAAAGTCACTGCGTTATGGATTCCTCTTCCGCAAGGTGCGCCCAGGCACATCTTGCTTGACAGTTGCTGGCTTCCTTCCTGTCGGGGCGGGTTTCGCGGCAGTCGTCTTCTTGGGCGCGGGTGGCTGCTTTCTTGTTCCTGGCTTCGTCACGATGGTGGTCCCGGCACTGGAATTGCTGGCTTCGCTACTCCTGCCCTCTGAGTTATCGGCGGTCGCTCCAGCACGTTTGGTCTGACGACTTGGTGCGCGCGTTGAGCGTTTAGCTGCCATCGGCTGTGCAGAGAGTTGCGCAGGCAGGGCTTTCTCTGGTGATAGCGTGGACGGCTTGATTGGAGACTGGGGCAACGTCCGCGAATTGTGGGATTTGGGGGATAGAACGCCGGCAGGTCCGGCCTTGCGGGATGCAGTGCGAGTAGCTTTTGAGTTGGCTACAGCCCCCGTCGTCGTCTTGGTGCGCTTCTTTGGGTTCGCAAGCTCTGACGCTGCGTTCGCTGGTACGTTTTCCTTGTCGTCGCCAGTCGAGACTTCATCACTGGTCTACATTAGCACGTGTGCGCATGGGTCGCTGGAGCAGGGACTTGCCTCTTCCTCTTTTTGGAGAGCTGTGTTTGTTGAGCTGGCGCTTGTCGAGTCGTTTGTGATTGATGTGCCTTAGGGGCAACTGGCATTGGTGGTGGAGGTGCAGGTCTCGACCTCGCAGCGTGCTCGTCCTTTAACTCTTGAATGTTCCTGTTCCTCAGGGCTTGCGGAATCCTATTGACGCGCATTTCGAGACGGGCTCGGAGGCCTTGGGCCTGCAATGCACACTGCGCCCTGAGCTTGCGCGCTCGCTCAGTGACTACGCGCGTCAGTACAGAGCTCTAGACACGGTGTTGTGGGATCGCGTACTCTCCAGTTGTAGGTTGTCAGTTAGGGCATGCTTCTGCGCCTGTGTAATGCCAGCCATTTTCGTCCCTGCAGCTGGGCTTCGCAGCGGTATCTGAGTCGTCTCTTGTGAAGTGGGAGGTGCAGGAAACACGGGATGTCTTCGTCGGAGGAAACGGAGGCGTCCTTTCGCGCCAGGAACATTAGAGATTCGGTGATCGGTATGCGGCGGTGATCCTCGTGGTATAAGCGTCAGTCAATCGCGAGCCGGAGTGGTGTTGGGCTTGGAAAAGTGTTGTGTTTGCAAAGCAATGTGTTTGTTTACAGCGAAGCAGCAGCAGCGACAGCAAGTGATCGGCGAGGAGCTCTGACGCCACAAGCCCGAGCCACACAGAGAGCCTCCAGCTTCACTTCCTCCGACCATCAACGACACCTCCGTCTGCCTGCACGCATCACCACATTCAAAGCTTCATCTACGATTCTCCTTCACCCCACTCCGGAATCATAAGCACCAACAACGTATTCACCCTGCGTCTGCCAAAAACACCGTCAAGATGGTGCTCGAGGCGACGATGATCGTGTACGAGGTCTCATGTGCATGCAACGAATCCGGCAAGCTAACATCTGCGCAGCGTCGACAACAGCGAGAGTAGCCGGAACGGAGACTATGTACCTTCGCGGTGGGAAGCCCAAGTAGATGCCGCCAACCTCATTTTCCACTCCAAGACCCAGGCGAACCCAGAGTCATCTGTTGGCTTGATGAGCATGGGAGGAAGCGGTCCTGAAGTGCTCACAACCCTCACCACGAATCCCGGCAAGATCTTGGACGGACTACATCGGACAAAGGTCAAGGGTGAATCCCATCTCTACACTGGTATCATGATCGCTTCGGTATGGTGAACCACACGGACACAACATGCGATCACCCATGCGCTGACTTGCCACATAGCTAGCCCTCAAACACCGACAGAACAAATCTCAAAGGCAGCGAATTATCGTCTTCACATGCTCTCCCATCACCGACTCCTCGGCGACCCTTACGAAACTCGCCAAGCGCATGAAGAAGAACAATACCAGCATCGACATCATCGCATTCGGCGACCTCACAGACGACAACCTTGACAAGCTTCGCGCATTCAACGAGGCCGTCAAGTCAAACGAGGGCTCACATCTCGAAATCATACCACCAGGCCCGAACCTTCTCTCAGACACAATCGTCGCCTGTCCGATTCTGGCAGGCGAAGGCGGCGGTGCGACAACAAACGGCGCGGGAGCTGGTGGCGATGGTGGAGCAGGAGGAGAAAGCTACGAGTTCGGGGTAGATCCAAACCTGGACCCTGAGCTGGCTCTGGTGCTGCGTATGAGTATGGAAGAGGAGAGGGAGCGACAAGAGCGAGAGAAGAAGGCACGGGAAGAGGCAGAGGGCAAGACAAATCTGGAGAGTGTACCGGAGAACAAGGAGGGCGAAGCGAGCGAGAGCCAGCCGTTGCTGGATGGAAGTGGTGAGCCGAGTGGTTCAGCGTCGGGCAGTGGTGAGACAAAGGATAAAAAGGACGACGACAAGATGGACACTGCGTGAGCCGTCTTCCAGCTGGACGTTAAGACTAGATGAACGATTACTGTACCATACGGCGAAGAGCTAGCGCTAGGGTACGAGGCAAGCAGCACTTTTCTCTACCCCGCCGAGTTTGTCTCGGTCTGTCTCCTCCATGCGTATCTGAAGTGACCGAACGTCCATGGTTGTAGCTGGCCACGATGAGACAATCTATTAGCTTCACTATGAGCTAGCAGCATGGCATAGCTGTAGACGGGTAAACGAGAAGAACGCAAACCTATTAACAGTCTGGACTGAGATCCAGGGGAAGAAAACGTTAACATGCGGCACGATCACCAGCATCCTGATTTCTGCTATGTGAAGTAGTACGCCTGTCAATTGCATCTCCTGTATACCTCAAAGCTTTTCATACCAAGCAAATGATAGGTCCCCTCTGCCAGCTCACGCAAAGAAGTCCCACACCTCCACTCCAAGATTCAGTCCAACTCACAGTGACGGCTCCACCTCGTAGCATCGTAGTAGAAAGAGTGAACGAGCACATCGTCCGATAGGCGCGGCAATGAAACTACAAGGTCAGCGGAGCAGGCACAGCACCAAACGAGCTGTCGCCATTTGCAGCATCCTCAGGCTTCATGGTGCCATTGAGCAGTGGGCAGAGCCTTGATCGCGAATGTTTGTCAGTCGAAAGGGTCAAATAAACCATTTCAATAGGGGAAGTAAAGAGAAAAGTAGAGCTCTGCAGAAACCAGAACTGAAAACGACTCGCTGTTGCCGCTTTCCTGATCAGTCAATCACAGGATGAATGCAGAGTACGAGTCACTCGCGAAAGAAGTAGCAGCCCGTCCACCATTGGCGTCGCCGGCAGCGCGGACGCTGCCCCGACCCCCGTGAGAGCTACCATCTTCCTTCTCGATTTTGTTCTTGGTTTTGCACGACTTGCAAGTGAAAGAGGATACTGACTTTCGATTGGTCTTGATGTGGCCGGCCTGACCACAGTTGGCACACTTGCGCGTCGTGCCGTCCTTGCTGCGTCCCTTGCCCTTCTGTGGTGTGTCGTCGGCAGTACCAGTGATGACTGATGCTGGACCATCAACGTCGGACGGTCCAGGTGAGTTTGCAACTGAAGGTGAGCCGTTAGTCTTGGCCTTAGCTTTAGCTTTCTCACGAGCTTCACGACGCTCTTTGTTGCGTTCTATGCGTTCGAGCTCTTTCTTGAGCATTTCTTGGATGTGTTGGTCGCGTTCCTTGTCGCCGGTTACTGCGACATTGTCGAGGCTGGCCAAGAAGTCAACGACGTCAAAGGGGGTCTCACCAATGGAGTCATACTTAGCGTTCTTATAGTCTTTCTCGGCTTGTCGCTTCCGATATGCCTTGATCACGCGTGGATCTGTGATGGTAATCTCCTCTGCTGGGCGTGGATTGCCCCAGCGGTCATGGCCTCCCGAACGCTGAATCACAAGAGTCCTCTCTCCACGGCCGGCGCTGTGTCCACTAAACTGGCTCATGTCGTCGTCGTGACGGTTGCCAAAGGCTGCTGGAGTGCTGAAGGAAGAGCGGGGAGTATTGGCGCGACCGAAGTAGTCTTGCTCATTGTCGCCTTCGTCTTCCATGTCGTCGTCGGAGAAAACTTGGTCGTTGCTCAGGCTGGACTTCTGAGCGTCCCAGATGCGGCGTATGGAATCGTCATACGACTTTTGTTGAGCTGCGACGTTATACGAATGACCGTTGTTCTGCTTACGCTTCGCCGCACTGATCTTGTCTTCCACACTTTCACCGATTGCTTGGAAGCCACCCTTCATGGATGTCTTGACGAAGCTGAAGCCCTCGCCACGGCTAGTAGGATCGCCATCGCCGTGGAGCTGGAGCATTGCCTTGCCCTGGCAGGCGTTGAGGAAGTTCTTGGTCGCCCGCCAGGGAGCGAGCTGTTGTTCGATACCGGCGCTCTCATCGATGTCCTTGTCCTCATCTGCATCTTTGGTCTCGCTGATGCCAAGATCGGAGAGGTGCTGAACACCCACTTGCATAGAATCCAGCAGACAAACATCCTCGGGACGGATCCAACCGCGAAGAGTGTCTGCATCTGGCACGATTGATCCTGGCTGTGGGACCCATACGCCGCTGCTACCGTCGGTACGATTTGATACTCGCTCGTACTTCATAAACTCGCGCATCTTGCTACGAGTCTGTGGCATGTCGTGACCAGGAAGATGAGGCATGAGGGTCGCATTGTCGAGGACTTTGTCTTTGCGATCCAAGCTCTTGGTGTAGATGCGATAGGAGAGCGCACGAAGGCGCTTCTTGGCTGCGTCAGTGACCTTGCGAGAATGCTGGCCCGGTACCTCTGCCAGTGGAAATTGCTGTCCAACAACATGCAAATTCTCGACGTTTCGAAGGAAGAAGCGATCACCCGTCTCGTACGTGCTGCTGACCCCGATGACGAAATCGGTAGTCTTGGGACTGTGGGAAAAGACTGGTGCACGGTAGAGTCCGTTTTGGATGGTGGGCACCGTCTCGCCTTTGTCAACGTGACCGAAATTGGCGAACGGGCTCTTGTCCTGGGTAAGGAGGACTTGCGCCTCACCAATGTCACGCTTTGGACGCTCGTTGTCGTCTGCATCCTTCTTGCGATAGTAGTTGATGAGACGATTACCCATGCCGAAATTCGACATCATCATTGGCGCTTCTTCGGAGTACTCGAGCAACAACATGGAGGCATTGTCTCCCAAGGATAGGTCCTCTGCTTTGGCGAAGAGTTCCTTGGCTTCGCGACCCTTGGTGTTCTTCCGCTTGAAGTACTTGGGCTTCTGGAACCGGTATTCACGACCTGGCTGGGTCTTGAGATCCAAATGTGGACGATGGAAAGAGCGCTTGGCTTTGTTGTCCAGGCCGACCTTGTAGAAGGGATATTGCAGCTTTGTGGCTGGGAAGCTGTGTTCAATCGCCATGCTACCGAGCGTGCTGCGAACCTTGTGCTGGTGGTTCTCCTTGAGTAGGTCATAGGCCTGGTCGTTGCTGATGTTGTAACGCTTGGCAATGTCGCGGCTCAAAGCTGCGTCTCGCTTGTCTCCCGGTACACGCTTGAGCTTTCGCTTCGTTCGCGGCGCATGCTCGTCGATGAGAAGATTCGGGTCGTTGAGATCCAACGCTACCGACTTTGCAAGCTTGGCCACTGCGTGTTCAGGGTTCTCAAATGACATCTGCGCACCTTCGAACGACAGCGGAAGATCAGCCGCGAATGCAACTGTCTTGCGCTTCTTGGAGGGACGCACTTGCTCTGCAATGTCGTAGTCACCATTCGAGAGATCACCGTTTGGACCTGAGCTTGCGAAGTCCATAACCTCGGTGTCAGAGTCTACGCTCGCGACGTCCCAGTCCTGGCAGATGAAGTGCAGATCTTGCATCGACAGACCGCCAACTAGCTCGTTCTCATCCATGGAATTCGTATCGAGGTCGTCATCGCTGTCTCCGTCTGCAGCAACAGTAGTGCCAATGGTGATAATGCTGTTGTTGAATGTGCTCTCTTGACCTGGCTTGTGCTGTACTGCCGATGTCTTGAAGCTGCGCTCCTGGTCTTGAAGAAGGTCAAGAGAGAGCTTTGTCGGGTGAACAGCTTTTGGCGTCTTGAGTGGAACCTTGCCCTTGTAATCAACACTGCGCGGTGGGAAGAGCTCGATGAATTTGGGCGCCTCGGTGGGTTCGTATCCTGGGAACAGAGTATGGAAGAGCTCCATGTCTGTCTCAATGGCCTCACCGTCTACAAGATCTCCTGCCTGCTTCTTCTTGGCGTCTTTGAACATTCGTAACTGCATTGCAGCTTCCTTGCTGAGCCCCGCCATGTCGTCTCCATCCTCGCTCATTTCCGAAGGTGACAATGCAGAGCCTTCGCGCTCGCCATAGGGAGGTGGGCTGAGAGATGACGAGTTTTGCTGTAGACCCGCACGAGGTTGGTGGTATGAAGTGCCCATGCCAGGGAGCGCAAGCCCGGACTTGGTGGGCAGCGCCAACCCACTAGCACGGTGCTGTGGAGGCGCAGGGCGACGCTCCTCCTCTGGCGACGAGGTTCGGTCACCAAAGAGATCATTAAGCTCATCTGACTCCCCAACAGCATCGCTGCTTGGGAGCTCGCTCGCATCGTGATAGCCGTTGGGAGGTTGCACAGGATATCCACCGAGGCCGCCCACGCTTGGCTCGAAGATGCCCTCCATGTCCTCCCCGTCCCCAGTACCTTCCTGCTCTTCGGGCAAATCATCGTCGCTGATGTCCTCGTAATCAATCGCATCATCCGCCTTGCCTGCCTGGTCGAAACTGCGCTCTTGCTCCTCCGCATCGGGATTCAGGCCAGAGCCCAGGAACTGCTTGACAACATCTTCCTCGTTCACCCCGCCCATAGTCTCGTCCTCGGTCGCGTGAGGCATGTTTCGCGGAACACGTCGAGGCGTTTGTGCGAAGTTGCGCGGTGGTCGAGTGTGGGTGAAGTGCGCCCCTCGCGGCGGCTTATGAAAGAATGTTGTACGGTGGCGTGTGAGTAGCGACGCCGAGGCGGCTTGGGGCCATGCAGAGTACTTATGCGGTCATCTGGCGGGTGCGTGATTGCGGCACGGGGTTCTGACGCTGGTGAATGGAATGGTCGCAGTTGAAGTGCGAGGTAGGTAGGTGACGCCAAAGTCGAGGTTCGGATGGCGGGATCGTTCCGTCGCCAAGAGACTTTGTCATGTGATCGATCGTGCCGATGCCCTGCTTCCTCAGTCCAAGGATGTTCCCCATTTTCCAACAACTTCATTAATTTTCAATCTCGACCACAGTCAGTGCCGTTCGATCAAATGATGGGGGTGATCGCTGTGATACGTCGAATTCAGCGCTGGTCGAATGAATCTACCTCACACAAGCATCCCGGACGCAGAATGTACACCCTCGATAGCAATTCTCGTACGTGTACTGTATCGAGCGAGCGACTGAGGGCGATGCGTGCTCGTCGCATATTGCGCTTGATGCGAGATACCCCTCCAATCACCGGCACCGCTATCTACTTCCAGCATGGGACATGAAGACTGGCAGCAGGTTTCCAGATACACACATGCATGCAAGCACTCAACGCTATACCATCGACAGCCGAAAGTATCGCGCTCAGCCCAAAGCAGGGCGGCGATTGGCCAAGATAGTCGCAGTGCTATTGCTCCGGCACCTAATTCCTCCTAAGGGCTAACTCAAACCTTGGGCAGCTGCAGCTACTGGCTGCGCGCCGCGAACGTGCAGAGCATTGATGCAGTCATATGATGCGGTGGGCTGCCGATGCATCGGATTACTTACGTGGAATCGTGCCTGCTTGCGTGGTGCGTGGACTGCCCCATTCGCATTGCCGGATGTCCTGGTCAATTTCCGGGTGCGAATCGTGCGGTGCGGTTTGACATGCGCCACCGGTTGTGCACTGATAGTGAGATAGCAGCGAGAGTTCTTCGCAGTCACGGCAGCCACCCGCGATGGAGGCGGACGCAAGCAAATGAGACGTCGCAAACATCGACATGGCCATACCGGCCGTCGCCGCAGAGGCCGGCGAAACGGTGAAGAGGTCGAAACGAAGGAAACGAAACGTTGGAAGTGGGGCGTGTATTATGCGCGTTGACAGGACAGGGCGCCACGTCGGACGGACTCATCGACTAGCACGAGGTGCTACTCGCGCACCCAACAGGAAACAGCATCTGGCGGGAAAGCAAACCAAACCAAGCCCAATGCAAGTGCGCTGCTGATGACCAATTTACGATGATTCGTATAGGCGTGACACGAGCCAATTGCGCACCCCGGCAAGCGCAGCCAATCTTGCTCAATGGCCGGTACAGCGACCAAGTCTAGACTGAGCACGCATTATTCCCACCCATCGTCATCACACCAGACTGGCAGAAACACTGCCGACATGCTTCTTCTGGCTGTGCGATGACCTCCACGGCTCTCCTCGACGAGGCATGCCGGCGGGCAGCACCAGGCTCGCGCTGCACACGCTGGGCAATCTCACGCTCTTGTCGGTGCGCGCTGTCTGCATCGCGTCTAGTTTGATCTATTCAAGAAGTGCGAGAGGACGCCGGCGTGAACTCTGATTTCTGGATTGGCTCTAGTAGGCCGTCTCCTATACTACATTAAAGGCCCTGCATCTCCACTACTGTACCCTACTAATCTAGCTACTCCCAATCCATATACGGCCTATTAGTACCTGCTGCAGCCGGCGACCTGCCTCTTTCTCTGCTGCTGCCCTGCTTGCTTGCTTGTTGCTTGCCTGCCTGACTACTACTGTCTGCTTGCTTCTGCGCGTGCGCTCGTGTAGGCAGCCTCTCTGTCCCTCGCTCCGTTGCACCGTCCCTGCCGCGCCCCAATGCTGCCCCAGCGCCCGCAGCTCTTGCCTATACGTCTCGGAGGTATGTCGACTAATACTGCTCTGTTCTGTTCTGCCTGCAATGGCCCTAATCGCCACCCTTTTTCTGCGCCAATTCTTCCCTCCCTCCCACGGTTCTGCCGCGTCCTATCCTCCCAATGCACTGCGCTGACGTCGCCCAACAAGGAGTGTGTACCAGGAAGCTGTATTGAGAGAGTCCGATCTGTGTTTTCGTTTTTCCCGCAGGCGATGCTGTAGTGTAGCGACGGCAGTCGATCTCGCAGATGCATGCCGCAGCGCCGGGTGGCATCAAGATGGAGATGGACAAGACGGCCGACGGCGCTGATCGCTCACGCGCGCCCTCATCCGCCCACGACGTGGCCATCCGCGAATCTGCGCCGCCACTCCACCGCTCGGTCGATCATTCAAGACACCCATCCATCCCTTCAAATGGACCTGATCGACTGCCGAACGATGTCTGGACCAGTGCCATATCACGCCTGCAGGCTCAAGTCTCGTACAACACCGGCATGCTCGAGTCCCATCGTCGCCAGTTCACCGAGATCGAAGGCGCCATCACCAGATTGCATCAGGAAGTGGGCAGTCTTGCCGCGACCATGAACGATGTCCGCACCGAGCTGCGCGCGAGGCCCGCACCAATAGAACATGCTAGGCACGACCCTGGTGATTTGGATGTTCTCGCGACCCAACTGCAACGGTTGACGAATCGCGTCAACGAGGTCGATGGGTTGAGCATGCAGATGGATCTGATCAGGAATCGCATGAAGCGCTTGGAAGATGGCGGCTCTGCACCTCCACCTAATCATCGACCTGCGTCTTCACAATACCCAAGAGACCCGCCTTTCTACCAAGATCATGCTCATCCACCACCTGCCCAGTCGGGCCCTCCTAATCCGCACCTTCAGCACCCACCACTGCCGCCCATGAGAACAGCGTCCATGGCAGCTACTGAACCAGGGCGGCCACCCAACTTTGCTGCGCCAGCACCGTTGGAGTCACAGAGCTCGCACTCGTATCGTCCGTCCACCGAGTCACGTCCGTTCTCACGAGAGGACCATCCTCCAGCGGCGGGGCCACCGGCAGGTGCATCCTACCGCCCTGGCGAAACATTGCCTCCACCGTCTGCTCTTAGTGGCTGGCGGCCGGCCGAATCGTTCCCATCGGCTGGAGCATCACCTGCTAACCCGCCCCTAGGCGCCCGCTCTCACGCTGGGGAATCAGAAAGCAGTGGAAACAGTGGCTGGGCGTCGGTCAACGCGAATCCAGCAATCAAACGGCCTCCCGAAGAGGCGAGGTCGCCATACGAGTCTCCACTAGTAGATGGCTCTAAGCGTCCTAAGCTTGCCCCGTTGATGCCAAATATGCCAAGAAGCAACTACCCTGATGAGAGCTATGTGCCCTCACAGTCTGCATACCACTCTCAGGCTACATCTAACCCCTCAGATGGCTCTCTCCATCCTCGCAGTCGAGCGCCTTCAGATGGCTCCCAATCGTTACATTCCCAGCAGGGGCCTCCCCCAGCTGCTGCTGGTCAGCATAACTTCAGATTCATCACATCAACGGCGCAAGCAGACTCGCAGGAATCCTGGCGCCCAGAATCAGAACGGCAACCCCCACCTCCTCACGGGCGTGGCGGCCGCGGTCGAGGTCGAGGTCGCGGGCGTGGAAGGGGACGTGGAGGAGGTGGAGGAGCTCACGGTGGAGTAGCGCCCACAATGGCGACGGCGCATCCCGAAACGCAAGAGTTGGGACCGCCAGAGTGGGAGAAATCGGAGTGGACTGGCAGCCAGGTCTCACCAAACGGGTACTACAATCCTCTGCACCCGTACTCGCCCAAGCTCGGGTCGCATGGTGGTATCGTTCGAAGGGCTGATGCGCATGCGCCAGGGCCTGAGAGGCAGCACCACGAATTTCCTTCGACGCCCATCCAACATCAGCATCCTGGCCCTCAAGACCCGTACGCGGCCTCGACGGACGGCGCACACTCGAGCAGCGGCAAGAAGACGAGGACGAAGCCTATTAGAAACGCCGAAGGGATACTGATTCGGAAGGATGGGAGGCCGGATATGCGTAGCGTGAGCTCGGCCAATAATTTGAGGAAAGTGCATGCGAAGAAAGAGGCGGAGCGCGCAGAGATGGAAGGTGAGTAGAATTGGCACAACGTATCTGTGCCTTCCTACCAATACTAATAGATCGAACAGATGGCGATGATGGCACCCGGTCTGGCACTCCTACAAGTATCGCCCCAGGCGAAAGCGAAGCCACCGACGAACATCAACAAGACACCCAAGATCGACACCGCGAATTGATGAACAGGATCTTCCCACACGGCGCCGAAGGGCCCCGCGTCGCCGAGCAATTCTTCCCTCGTCATCACGAAGACGACCGACTGTCTGCGATGAAGACTGAAAGTGAACGAGATGATAGTCGAGAAGCGAGTAGTCACGGAGGCCCAGTTGGAGGAGGACCTCTAGCGCCGATGGTGACCTCGACAGCTAATGCGGATATCGTGATGAAAGAGACGAGCGAGGCGCAGCAAGCTGAGGAGGAGGAGCGGGAGAGGCGGGAAAAGGAGAGGGAGTATGCGTTGGCGGAAGAGCAGGAGAGGGAGAGGACTCGAGCTGCTGCCGCCGCTGCTGCTGCTGAGGAGGCCGAACGTCAGGAGCAGAAGCAGCAGCAGTTCGTCGGTGGGGACGGCAGTCGCATGGATGAAAGTGGTGATGGTGATAATGATACAATCGCTGTGAAGAGTCGGGCCGCTGAGCAGCCTGCGGCGGCGGCGTGAAGAAAGGAAAGATGATAATGAGGAAGAAGTAATGTCTCTTGGAAAGATTTGCTCTGAGGCGTTTCCTGATTCGTCGGTGGCGGCGGTGGTGTGTGTACATATCTTACCCACGAGATACCCCAGGGCGGGCACCTCCACTCCTGGTGGATGATTTAGAACAAGAGAGAGCTATCTACGCGCAGCAATGCCAAACGATAGATTCTGGTGTCAGCTTCCAGGCTCTCCTGAACTTGCACTGCGGCGCGTTTCTCAAACGTCCTACGTCCTACTTTTCGAGAAAGTAGTAGCGTCATTACTTCACCGTCATGAAGCCAATCCCTCTGCGCGCCGTCTCACACGCCTTCCTCAACTTCTGCTCTTCGACGTCCGTCCACCGCACGCTGAGCTGATCCCACTTCTTGACGCGATACTCGGCCTTGAACTTTCGCTGTTGCTCTTGCATCTCCGTGAGCTCCCTGGGATCCGCCGAGCCACTGTACACGACGAGTACGCTGCAAGCCGGGAGAGCATCGTACACGTCCTTGATATGCTGCACCGTCTGCTTCACCACCTCTGCCAAAGTTTTTTCCTCCGCGCTTCCAGCGGCCGACGTCCGCAGAGCCTCCGAGTCGACTAGCTTGGACTTATTCCACCAGCCACGATGGACCTCGAGCTCGCGCATCCGTGCCCACACGAAATCACAGCCTCCCCGCGGCACCTTAGTGCCATCTTCATCTCCCGCGAGAGCGCGCTTGATTCCCGCGACGACCTCCCCATCGTTCTCGCAGCCAAATGTGACTCGAGCTTGGGCGCCATATCCGCGAGTGGGATCACCCCAGTCGATGACGGCACCAACCCTGGGCTCATCTTCTCCACTGGGATGGACCTTGTCTCGCTTTGGTCGATTCGAGCGTGCCAGGCGTCTGAAGATGCTTTCGGCGCTGGCGTCTGGCGTGCCCCATGCTTTTCCCTTTTCGCACTTTTGCTTGACGAGGTCCAAGCAGGCGCGGGCGTCTTCGATGCTGTCGTGGCCGGTCGAGCCGTGGCCTTTTTGGATCTCGCGTGAGAGGTACTTCTGGGAGAGCCACTTGAGCGAGGACTTCAGAGGCGGTCCTCGTGGGTGTGGAAAGAGGAGAGCCGTGTCGATGATATACGGGTGAGTGAGCTTCAATGCATTAAGGTCGCTGTTGAGGGAATGGCCGATAAGAATGGTCTGTGGAGTGAAAAGCGACAACAACTTCTTCTGGATATCCTCGAGGGTTGTGGTGACACCCTCTAGAGTCGCAGGGGTAATGCCAGAGTAGGGCGTCAAGTAGTCGGTGATGGGGTCGGCTGGCTTGACATACTCGTCCAGAACGACCTTGCCATCCCAGTCGATCAATGACACTCGAGTGAGACTGAACACCTGCGGGGTCTGACCTTCCGGGGAGGTAATGCACATCTCACAGTCCATTGAGAGGACCTGTCTGCCGACAGTGACAGATCCTGCTTCAATGTCATTCTCTGGAACGGCGCCGGCAGAGAGTGTTGGGATGTTAGGGGTGTCTACCCATCCATCCGAGGGCGAGGTCTTCGATGATAGACGACGAGCCGCTTCTGACTCTTGCAAAGGTTGACCTGCAAAATGAGCTGGGTGCATGGCGTAACCCTCATCGACCAATTCTTCTGTGGTGGCTAAGAGGTCATTCACTGGGGTGCGGGTGTTCTTCCAATTCTTACTCCCTGGCGGTGGTTGAGGGCCTTTGTTCTTCTTCTCTTCTTTACTCTTGACCATTGGCGCAGTCAGCATGCCGGCCAATGGCGAATGCATCTTTGCGTACTTGTCGTCGCCAGGCGTTTTGATGGGCCACAGATGTTCAAACACATCAGCCAGAGGCTGCAACGGCTCTGGCAATTCTGCTTGCTGCAGTCTGACTGGGTAGTAGTCATCAGGAGACTTCGCCTTTCCGTTCGTGACTTTCGTCCAGCCAGCCTCATCATCGTCATGGTCGGCAGACGGCGTGGCTTTTGTGTCGGCGGGCTTTTCATCCTGAAGTGGAATCTTGCCATTGAACATGCCCGCTTCTAATCCAGGTACCATCAAGGCCACTACTCGTCGGACGTTCGCATGGTGTTTGATGGAGCACCACTGGGGGCCATTGCCATCAGCAAGCATGTAGAGAATCAAATTCTGCAAGTCGCCCAGTTTTACGAAGCTTTGGAGGCGCGCATTCGATGAATGCGAGATCGAAGGATACCCACCCGACTCCTTTCTTGATAACTTTTTGAGCCTCTTGCTGGAATGGTCGACCTTCTGCCATTCGCCGCCAGCAGAGTCTGAAGGCGATTCGTCGATGGCGCTGTGCGAGTCGCGCATCGCAGCCAGTGTCTCGCCGACGCCCATCAAGTTGTCGCCTTCATACTGGTCGCGAGACCGCTTACCACCACCCATTTTGGCGCTGACGTTGGTTGAAGATGGTGGCAGAGCGAAGTGGTTTTGTCGCAACGTTGATCGAGCGCATGTGATGCAGCTTCGAAGGTCCTGTAGCTGTCGCTGGTTTGCGATGCAACGGCAGGCGCGTCCCGGCGGCCCGCGTCCTGCAGTAGCGACAACCTTCTTCTTTTACTCGAAAGCCACCTGGGCGGGCTAGGCCTCGGTAGCAGGATAAGTGAGACACCTTAGCTACTAAGACGTCGGTATTCCTGGACTACGGCGAACAAACGAGATCCTCACGACTCGAAGTGCAGATTGTCCCCGCGAGTCGTCAAGTTTCTATGTGGCTGTTACTAGGACTGTGAGCGTGGTCGCCTGCCAGAAGAAAGAGAGAGAGAGAGATGAAAAAGAAGACCATTACCGTCTCACTTTCATTGCTGCCACGCCTGAAGCCTCCGTTCCATCTCCATTTCAACCTCAATCATCTACTGATATTCTACAGCAACGCAAAGGATTGCTTCAGAGCCAATGCTCTGGCCGAAGTTTGGGCTGGTCTTATCCAACACGCGTTGAGGTGCGATCAGATGCTTGCTTATCGTTCTGCGTCGCTCACAGATACGCAAGCGCTCGTGTAACAACACAACTTTCGAAAACTTTCTTACCGTCTACATCCTCTGTCTGACTGACATTCACATCCCACTCGTAGTCCGACCATGAGACTCTTACCGGACCCAACTACAGGACTTCACCCAGCCTTCCCGCCTTGGCCTGAAGAATCCAATCGAAATCGGGATGGCTTCCTCGCATACATCCCGTTTGTTGGTCTTTCTTCAATCATCGTGAGCTCTGTCGGCAGTCTTGTGAAACGACCTGTACCGATCGTGAAGGCTGCCGCATACCTTACCAGTGGCTGTACTCTGGTCAAAGCTGCTTGGTATGGCCACAACCGTTGGGACGCAACAAAGTTTCTTCAGGCCCAGGGTATCGAAGTGCCCAAACAAAAGGTGTTCAATCGAGTGGGATTCTTCGACCGCGATGACGCGATACTGTCTGGCGGTATCGCGGCTATACTGGTGTCCTCACTGCGTAGAAACCCTTCGACAGTCCTCGGATGGAAGCGGTATGTTGGGACATTCACATTGGGAGGCGGTTGCGGCTTCTGCGCCCTGTGGTTATGGAATCGCTACGAATCCTACAAGCAAGATCCTGCAAGGTTAGCGGAAATGATGAAGCGCGAAAAGGAAATCGCTCAACAACGATTCGAATGGGCGGCGATCATCGCAATTCACGCCATTCAAGAACGTGTTGCCCGTACTCGACAAGCCACTATGGGACCTCCAACTTCACAAAATGCAAGCTTCAACGTATCAAGCTCGCCCGTCAGCCTATCAAGGTCGCCGAGCGGAGGGGCCTCTAACTCTCATGCCTTAGCATCGCGAAACCCAGGCCCTGTTCCAGGCACGGAGTTTATTAAAGGCGGCCCTCATACTTTGGTACAGTACCCTGATGTCCCAGAACCGATCCCAAAGCCGAGGACAAACTACCAGTGGACTTCAGATCATGGAATCGAAGATCTCGAGAAGCACATTATCAAGCTACGCGAGAGACGGCAGTGTTTGGCACTGGAGAGCGAGCTACTCTGGGCCTGGTTCGTAAAGCCAAGGCCATAAGGCACTCCCGTTCGTGTCTGAGACATACTGACCTTGTATCCTTCGCTTTTAGGCTCTCCGAGAAGGAAGCTGAGTTCTACAACAGCTTACACACGAGTGCGGAGACAGCGAACGTTCCTCAAATGGAACGTGTTCTCCAGGTCCTCTCTGCGGTCCATCGTACAACATGGGAAGAAGTTTCGATGCTTGACTGGATGATAGCAGACTCCAAGAAGAGGATTGAGCAGCGGCGTTCAGCACAAGTTGGCCATGGCCAAGTGACTTGGCGCGTAACTCCCTTGGGGGCATCTTCGGCAACGGTGCCTGCGTTTACCGTCATGGCCCTGCAGGGCATGATTGCGCAATTGGAGGCCGAGGAAGCCCAACTATTACAAGCAAAGACCACGATGGCTTTGGAATTGGCTGATCCTGAGTTTGACTCCAGGGAGAATACCCAGGTCTTCCATCCTGTCAAACAGAAGATGGTGAGCGTGAAAGACGCTTTTGTCGAGGCCAAAGAGGCTATGGACAAACAGCTGGAGGAAGTGGAAGCGGACCGCAGGGCTGGCCAGCAGGTTCTTGCAGACAGTGAGAAAAGGGCTCAAGAGATATCCTCCAAGAGATGAAGACTGTCGAGACTGGTTTGGATCTCACACCAGGCTGGGTAGCAGTGACAGTGGGACACTGACACCGTATTGGACTCACTTTCAGGCTAGTGTTTCCTTACTAGCGACCTCACTGCCTGGCTCACTGCCTGGCTCACTTGGCTCCCTGGCTGGCTCCCTAGCTGGCTCACTGCCTGGCTTACTGCCTAGCTCACTGCCTAGATCACTGCCTAGCTTACTATGCCCTCACTGTCTAGATCAGTAATGCCGATTCGAAGTACAGATGATAGCAACTGTCCCACCTGAAGCGCTACCCAGCCTGACACTTCGGTTACATCCGAAAGCAAGCATGACAGAGGGTCCACTTGAAGATCAGCTCGGTGAATGCCACTGTTGCAGGACCTTTCTAGTCTGGATTATTACTAGGACGAGGGAACGACGAGTGTCTCCCACTCTACCTTACCTGATGACGACCTCAGCTCAGAGCGCCTCTAAGCCAATAAAAGACAAAGTTGCGAGCGTCGCACTACCTACCTTAGCACCCCATCGATGGATCGGTCCTCTTGCTTACAGATATACTTTTCGCTCCAAGTGGGATGACAACAAGTTGTGTCCTCTTCCAGACGAAAGTCGAAGTACCCCCCTCTTGCATTGCCTAATACCTGATCGAAGTCATTATGCCTAGCCAACAAGAACGCGACGAAATTGCGCACTGGCTGCAAACATGGTATAACGTAGCTGACAAGTGTATCCCTCCCAACAGCATCAAGTTCTTCGCGGAGGATTGCATTGTTCGTGAGTGCAACAATCATACACAAGACACTCAGCCGTCCATCTGATGCTTCTGCCAGGATTCAACAACGCTCCCCCTGTCCACGGCGCTCCCAACGCCCAGAAAGAGTTCGAGTCCATCGCACCCATCGTCGAGTGGATGAGACATGATAGCATAGATTTTGGTATGTGCTGCAAATGGAAACTCACTCATCTTGGTAGGTATGAAGCTTGGCTTACTTGTTCACTTCTCGTAAGACATCATTGACAACAAGATCTACAACGAGTGCAACGTCACCTACGTCCTGAAGGGCGACCCTGAGGAGAAGGAGATCACGATGCATAGGTTCAATTTCTACGAGCGTAATTCAGAGGGAAAGATCTCCAAGTGGACGGCGTACTTCGATAGCTCACCGATGAAGGAGAGGATGGCGGCAATCAAACCTGAGCAAAGGGTGTACTGAGGATGTTTAGAGACGTTCAGTGGTCAGTTCCAATAGTGCAAAGTCCATTTTCGGATTGCAAGTGCTTTTACGCCAAAACACCTCGCTAATAACGCTGTTCCTGGGTATCATGTTTTTGGTGCCTTTTCGCCCGAAACCCTCAAACTCGAACTGTCGTTGAATGTTGATCCTGTGGACCTGTGGCCGAAACGCCTGCTTGTACGACCTTGTATTCAGAGAACAGCCCAATCCAGGAGCATTCCTTGTTATGAGTCCAGCAACCTAAGCCGTTGGATGATAGTGGTGAGAACCCATTCGTGCTGAGACTGCGCCTTGGTCGGATCAAGCTCTAAGCCTGCAAGGGACGACAGTCAGCTCGAGCGTGTCCATGTTGGTGATTGCGGTGAAGGGGATCGTAAAAAGAAGATACGGCTGGTGGCGAGTCTCGCGTCAACACTCGCCTTTTCCATGTCCAGTATTTGGGTTCGTGACGCAGCTTTTCACCAGGCGCACGAATGTAGAACGCTGTTCCACAATACCGTAACCATGATGGTAGAGGCCGCATTCGTATGGAACATAAAGAAACAGTTCACAGGAACTCACTGCTTTCTTGGGCGCTGCGTCTCAGCTTGCGATTGTAGATCTTGCGCTTGTCGTCGCCGCCCCAGTAGAGTTCGAACGCCTCAGGATGAACCATGGCGCGAGGGTCGTAATTTGGCTTCTTGTCGGCTATGGCGTCGACAATGGCCTCGAGATGTGATTGAATCTCGTCAGGCTTTTGTGGAAAGTAGCACAAGTTGCCGTTACTGCTCACTCGGTGGTGAAACATTGGCACTTGCAGAGTGACGCGAGGCTGTGTATCAGGAAAGGTGGGCGGAATGTGCAGCTTCATGTTGAATATGCCACCATCGAGATTGGACATTGGTTCGCCGAGGAGGGTAAGATCCCACACGAATGGGTTCTTGGGCTTTGGCAAGTTCAGCTCCAGTCGTGGGCCACTGTACTGACCTTCGCTCCACTTGTGCTGCAGTTGCTTGAACTGGAATGCCAATTGAGTAGCCAGCTGGCTCGCATCTTCGACCTGCTTGAGTCCCTTCTCTTCCCAGCCCAGCTTCTCTTCCTCCAGCTTCTCGAGAATCGCCGACATGCGCGCCCTCAGGCCCTTGTACTTGAAGTGACCTTCCATACTGTTAGGTGGGTACTCGAACTCCATTCTCTTAAAAGCAGTGCCTTCTTGCTGTTCGCCGCCGAAAGTATCGATACTGCGTAGATATGCGTCGTAGTACCAGAGGAATCGACGCTTCATGAGATCGGCGAACGGGTCCCACTGAGTCAGGTCGAGGGCGTTGAAAGTGGCCTCCGCATCGTACTCGTATGCGGCAGGCTCCGTCGCAGGTGTTGTCGCATCGGTCGAGGAGGTGCTGCTGCTGGGCGATACTTGACTGTCGGCGGGTGAGGGTTCTTTAGCGGTTCGCTTGAGTTTCTTCTGCACAGGTTCTGAAGTCTTCTCCGGTTGCATCTGCAACAAGGCCTCAAGTCGTTGAATGACGGAAATACGAAGTGTCTCATGTCTGATCTTCGCAACATACGCACTTGGATTTGGCTCCTCCTTCTTCGCGGTCTCGTAGCCAGGCTCGTTTTCGTATGGGTTGGAGCTCATCAGAGACTGGATGCTCAGCAGTACGCTTTCAAGGCCTTGTGCACTGCTCCACTCTTCACCCGGTTGCCCGCGCCATGTGCCCAGAATCGAAAGACAGACCTTGCCCTCAGCGTAGATGTTGGGGTTGAAGCGAGTCTTGCCGCCATTCGTAGTGATGCAACGTACGTGGGGAGCCTTGATAGGATACTCTCTGCCAAACTGAACATTCATGAGTGGGGATATGTGATCGCCGCACCGTTTGCACTTACCTTCATGTCGAATTCGAAGAAGCCGAACTCATACGGAGTCTCTGGAGGACCGACGATCAAGGCGCGCACGTTGCGGACATCGCCTTCCCGAAAAGCGACTGCTATGGAGAGATCTGTGCCTTTTTGAGCACTGAAGAGCTCGCGGGAGAGCCTGGCGATCGAGCCGGCGGTATTGGCGTTCGACATGGCGGGTGTGGTTGGCGGTGGAAAAGTTGATATCAAGGAAGACGGCGGTTTGGCGACAGAGCGTGCCGCTCATATCTGAGCAGAAGAAAGCGAGATGTTGTGTATCGAGCAAAGGAGAAGTCGCTTCGAGGTGTATCGAGAAGGCGGAGGAGTTGGACAAGTGAAGCGAAGCTCTCGCAGGCAGCTTCGCGCGCTAGCAGGGTTATATCCCTGCCTCTCCGCATACTGTCTGCCTCAGGCACGACTTGGTGTCGTTGGGTGTCCCGTGCAACGAGATGGACTCCATGACTTGAGCATCAATAAAGTGCCGATCATATAAGGACTAACACTAGCTTGATCGGGAGACCATACCCAGACGCAACACACACACACACACACATCTCACCTCTTTTCTCCAAAATGGTCGTCTTCGCCCTCCTCATCATCAACAAAGCCGGTGAGCTCGCCTGACACCCATCACATGAGAACCACAAATCTAATGGAGCCTCACCTCATAGGCGGCCTCATCTACAACAGAACATTCGCCCCTGGCCTACAGAAGCTTGACTCAAACGACTATCTCATTCTAGCAGGAACCTTCCACGGCATCCACGCCATATCTCGAAGCATAAATCCCGCCCCTCCAGCTCAGCCTGCCCCTGGCAGCAGGAGACCTCCTACGACTGGAATCGAGAGTCTGGAGAGCAGTCACTTCAGACTGACTTGCTTCCAAACCCCGACTGGCGTGAAGTTCTTGCTCTTTACGAGTCTCGAGCAACCGAATACGGAGCTAGTCATCCGGAGATGCTACGAAATCTATGGGGATTTTGTGATGAAAAATCCCTTCTACAGTATGGAAATGCCAATCCGCGTGGAGAAGTTCGATCGAGCACTCGGAGGCTATCTCGCGAGGCCGTCGTAGACGACGCCAGGCGGACACGAGTATAAGTGGTAAAGTGTGCAAGACCACTCAAATTGCCCATCGTTCTATCACAACGGCAGCAACGCCGCAACTGAGACTTTGACATCCACTGCCATGGCCGAGATCTCAGCTGGAGAAGGAATGGAGTGAACTGACTTCTCGGGTTGCACGCCTCCCTGGCACGGGCCCAATCTTAGCACAACCATGCCAAGCAGCAGTCAGTCTTGGCTACTACTTCACGACATGTGGAGGACATAGAGATGACCGAGTTAAGGCCAATAGGGAGAAGCGGACTGAGATGGTTGAACGAGACAAGAAGACAATCCTCAACGCGCGTGGACTTCGCTGATATATTAAATATCCAAAAACTGTCGCAATGACCAGCATATACACAGCAGAGCAATCACAAAGCAAACGCCTCAGGTCGTGGCATGTGTACGCACATCAACTGGTGTGGTGTGGTGCGCCACAGCTGATCGTACAGGCTGTTGGACCGGTACTCATCTCAAGACTCGCTGTTGTTTTCCTCCAGGCTCTTTCTTTCCTTCCCTTCGATTCGGTTTCGATGGATCGAGCGTTTAGCAGCAGTCCATGCAACATTCACAACAGTCGGCGCAGCATTCGCATCCCTCCTCGCACACGAAGCAACAGCAAAGCGTCGCAAGACAGGCGCCCAGGCACCCGCGATCGCCTCCTCCGCGTCGTGGTGGAGGGGCCTGCTGCTGTTGCGGTGGGTAGTATTGCATTGGTTGCTGCTGTGGTGGTCCTTGCTGGTAGCCGCCGCTGTCGCACGTTAGCTAGGTCATTGAAACTGCTCGCGCAGTTGCCTTACTATGACTGTGGTGGGTATTGCGGCTGGCCATATTGAGGCTGGCCGCCGTAGTAGCCCTGGTTCGACATTGTGATGTTGGTGTTCTGAAGGAATGTCAGTGACACAGCTTCGGAGAGGTGGCCTTTGAAAGTCGCGGCGTACGGTTGCGAGTAGAGTCGGAGAGATCGACTTGTGGTGCGAGGCGAAATGTGAGAGAGAGTGGTGTGTCGAACGAGTGGTGGTGTGGTGAAGTTTGTAGGATGCGCCTGGAGATGGTGGAGAAGGCGAGAGAGAGAGGCGGGCGCGGTCAAGGAAACTTAGGTGGTGAGCTGGTGAAGGATCGAGATCACAGCCACGGGTTCGCTTGTGCCTTTGGTAGGGCCGGGGAGAGCGCAAAGATAGGCTTAAAGCTTGAAACTTTGAATGCTGATCTGAATGAACTGGGTCTCTTTTGATGGAAGATGTCGACGAGAAGAGGAGTCGCTTTTTCTACTCGATCTACGACAACTCTTGCCGCCGGCGCCAGAGCAGTTTGCACAGCTCGTACTCTCGTGCGGCGAGTGACCTGACGACGCCGAACGGTCTCAGCCACGCTACTAAACGAATGCACAGAAAGGGTCCAGAAGTGCCACTGATCGCCTCACCTGACGACTTGGAAGCTCTTTGCGGGCCCATACAGCACTGCCACCACCGCAGCATAACACGTAGACCTGCATGCACACACCTGCGTCGTTTCAGCAACCTTTCGATGTCCATGTCCATGTCCATGTCATCGCCTACCCTATCACGCTATCCTGATCTTGAGAGGGAACAGCAATGCTTGTCGACATTAAAGCTTTTTGTTAACGGCCCGGAAATGCTTGGCTAGCTGACATGAACGAGCAGGCTGGGTACATGTAGCAGTTGAGAGGTGGGACACTTACTGTGAATCGGTAGACCTTTTTTATCTCTCTGTTCTATTACGCGGCCACGCTCATAAGCACAGTAAAAGCCGTATAGACACCTAACACGTTGTAGGGATACTTTGCACTCACAATCTCGATGCTCCAGTTAGGTCGTCGCAGTCTGGGCGTACCGACACCGAGTCCCAACAGCCAGAGTGTCTCACGTCTATTGATACCCTGCCTGCGATCTGATCCAAAGTCACGAAGTGAGCTTTATTAGCATATTGCTTTTCGGCTACTCCTGACCCCTCAAATTGTCACACTTTGTAAATGTGTCAATACTACCGAAAATGCACGTGTGCAATCGTTGACCATGCAATCCACTTCGCCGACACAATGCTTCCAACCCATCATAATACGCCTCGCGATGCATTCAAGCCAACGCCAAATCCTCGCACGTAAGTCGTTCAACATTCCTGCTCCAACAGGCTCAGCACGTCCAACTCCGTCCTGACGATGCGAGTAAACTCCTGCCGACTCATACCGCTTGCCTTGGCCAACCTGAAAAGACTCTTGACATCGGTACTGATGTGCTGCTTGATAGCGAGCTGCGCCGTGTCCGAATCTCCGGTCGAGCTCATCTCAGCTGCGCGCTCCTCCAATCTGTCGACACTCGACTGTGAGCCGGTGGGAGAGATTGGTCTGGGCATCGAAATGTCGTGCTCGCCATCTAGGCTCCGCTCTCGTCCTGTGTGCACGGCTGAGTCGTGCGGTTGTTTCCAGCCGGCGTGGGGCTGTAGTGAGCTGAGATAGTCTGCTTGCTCGGCGATGCCGTTGCTGTTCGGTGGTTGTGACTCATGAGGCCGTACTAACGAGTCACCTCGAAGGCTGCTTCCGGCCTGATCTCCCATGTCTTCGTCTGGATCGTGGGGATCCATAGCTGGTTGCACCTCCTCACCGTATCTTGCGTAATAGTCCATTTCTGATCTTCCTTGTGTTTGTGATGTACCATTCGCATGCAGAGTAGATGAGGGAGCAGGTGCGGGGGTATGCGCGGCAGACGTCTTGTCATATGAAGCCCAGTAATCATCATCCTCCTCTTCAGCCACTTGAGCAGCCTGGTCCGCAGGTGGTACTGCTATTGATCCACTGCTTCCAGCCTCGTTTGCTTCCGATGGCGAGTCAAACCATTGTGTGCCGTCCTCGAGATCGTCTAACGTGCGAAGTTCGGCCAGCTTCCATCCTTCTGCTGTCCCGCCACTTTCGTCCTTTTCACACCAAATGAATACAGGGAGTAGTCCAAACTGCTCGATTTCGATCCTCGCCTGCAACGTCTCTTGATCCAATCTCTGGTACTTTGCCGGGCTCGTCTCTTCCAGCTCAAGCTCCCCCGACACTGGATGTGGCTCTAAGTCCATGCGCTCGACCACGGGAGCCAGCTTCTTCGCTCGTTGGGGATCCCATGACAGGAGCGGTAGCCAGCCATCACCACCAGTAGAATCGCCTGAGAGGTAGTTGACACGTTGTCTAAGGAGCGGCGAGAGCAGTGGCAGTAAGGCTGGAGGCGGTCTAGGTGCAGCGAAGGAGGTAGGAAGGCAGGCTAGGATGGGTGGAAGCAAGTCGCGTGAGTCGGGCGGCGGCGCAAGATGCATTCTGTGGTCGTGACTGTGGCCGTTGCAAACACCAGCGGAAGACGATTCGGCGTGCAAAGACAGGATTGAAGGGAAGGCGGAGGTGGGCAGTGGTAAGGTCACGCGGCGAGATGCGCAGAGGTGAGGTGATGTTGCAGTAGGTGGAGTAAGAACACAGGTACGGTGGTACTTAGCTGGAGGAATGATCTGGCCTGGCTTTCTTCACATGCTCGCACCAAGGGATCTCAGCGACGGCGTGCTACTAAAACACCTGCAGTTCTCTTGGTCGGTAACGCCAGAGGTGGCCGGGCGGGTGAAGGGAACAGCTTCCCTTTTGCCGCTGGGTCTGTGCTTGGATACTGGCCGGGTCTTTGCACGTGGTCGCTACCTCAGTCAAGCTATCGCCACCGCTTCATCCTCTCACCGCCACCGCTGCAACAAGCAATCGATTTTCTGGTCCTTCGTAATTAGGCTTATTCACTTCGCGCCCACCGCTTCATCGCTGCATCTACTCGGCTCGGCCAATGGTGTGGCCCCTTGTCATGAATTCGCCGGCCATGCCGCGACTTGTCTCAGCCAAGCCTCGCGATAACAGCTGGCGTGGTTCCTCACATGCTCGCCAACCTCACCTCTAGCATTCTGCTGCATCTCGACGACTGCTCAAAGGGTCGTGTTGCCTCTCAAATGCAGTCTCTGCCTCGTTTTCATCTGGTGTACTACCAGACTACCATGTCAGATTCAGCTTTGACTGCCACATTGAGTAGTACAAGAAGTAAGTTATGTATTACTGACCTCGCATTGAAGTCCCAATGCCAGGCACTGTACTCCAAACACAGCTATTTTGATGTGACGTGTGTAGACAGACCATCGAGCGAAGGATCACCATCCGCGGAGACGAAAGATACACGACCAATCCAAGCGCCCCTAGGCAGCATTTAAAGACTCACAAATCGTTCAACACGCCTCAGCTCTCGAGATCTGATCAAACACAACTGCACGCCAAATCACAGGTATACATGATCGACCAGATGAATCGAACCCACACGACTGAGCCCAAGCACTGGTTCAATGAGCAGCGCAATCCAGCCATCGACTTCGGCATATTCGCATTCCCAGCCTATGTTCTACCAGTACTAGTAGCCTTGATATTCATCATATCCAAGCCTCATCGCCGCTTGCTACGACGGCTAAACCGAAACCCTTTCGAAATACGACCAGGAACATTGAATGGAATCCGCAACGATCGCGCAGGGGACTTTCCACGGCAACTGCAAGGCCTCTTAGCATTATTTCATGTCTTCTGC
Organism: Zasmidium angulare; assembly: GCA_002786045.1. Classification (NCBI taxonomy): domain Eukaryota; kingdom Fungi; phylum Ascomycota; class Dothideomycetes; order Mycosphaerellales; family Mycosphaerellaceae; genus Zasmidium; species Zasmidium angulare. The sequence continues at coordinate 532,628 of NHNX01000015.1, forward strand.
ACCGGCCGCGCGCTCAGTCAAGGAGACTTCTACAAGAATGACCTTTTTGGATATGGCTCTGCCGAGGCACTGTCATTGCTTGTTGGCGCCTTCTACCTGGACACTGCAATGCTAACCTCGTACTTGGCAACTTCAACAGGATGGTTTCTTCTTGCAATCAATACGAAGTTCTCTGGTGCGGCAGCATTGCTGGCATTGCCTGTTGCATGGCAGCTCCTGGGGCATACTGGAATTTATCATTGGCAGAGTGGAATCTTGCTTCTGATGCTGGCTCTAGACCTTAGCGAATTCGAGCTCATCCACCGTATGCGCGATGCTGGACTCGACTACACTAAACACCGATATCTTACAGTATACATACCCTGCATTCTCATCGGCGCCATGTTGAATCTTCTCCGTACCGCTGCACGCGGGGACAGTCTTCAGGAAGCTGTAGACACTATTCTGGCCGGCTTCTACGATACTTTCAAAGAGATCAAGCGAATGGTTGTACGCCTCGCGGCCATTTTGGCACCGCTGTTTCTCCACGGCGCAATCACCAGCTTCCTCACTGCTTGTATTGGTTGGCGCTCGATTGTGTTCGGTAGACCAGCCAACACACCTTTGTCGTCCTCGTTATCCTTCAAGCTGGCATTCTTCCTGATCTACTCACCAATCTGGTCTGTGGTTCATTTCCTGACGGAAAGGCGAGGCCGACCGGACAGACATGATGTCCTTGAGACGTTCCTGCATGAGATGACTGTCTGCGCGGACGTTACGGGCCTAACGACGACATTACTGGTTCTATTGTGGTGGTCTGCCCTTGCCATGCTGCATCTCAAGATCGTCGTCTAGCAGTGGTGCCAACATTCGGTTGACGCCCATGATGGCAGATCACATTAGGTCGAATCTGAAGAACAAAGAAAACTGCGAGAGGACTCGAATCAAAGGCATAGGGTGAATTGGCTTTGCTTACAATGGGATTGTTTTGCAGTGTCGTCACGCATTGCGCAACAGATATAAGATCAAGAGAAGGTGGCTCAGCATCCCCTTCAATCCTTTCCGCCATTCTAACATTGCAACGAGACTACGTACGACTACACCTGCAAATCCTCGAAGGAGAATTGTTCCAGCTCACATTAGCCAACATGCGTCTCCCACTTAGCATGCGGTCTGCGTATCTGCTCTGGGATCCGCCTCGCTACCAGGACGAACACGACCGACCAAAGCGCCCCGACGTTGCATCGACGCCCCTCGCACCAGAACCCGCAGCACTCTTCTTCACGGAGGTGAGGAAAGGTAAAGTAAGCAAGAAGCCCTTCGACCTGCAATACACTTCTCACATTCGCAGGCAACACTCCCGCATCCGAAAGCTCAGCCGTCGACAAGAGTCTAAGAAGCGTAAGGTTATCCTCAAAGACTTGACCTGGGAGTATGAAGAGATTGTCATGGCTGTGGTACGGCATGGCGGGCGGTACATTGAGTATAGAAACTTGTTCGCATCTTGCTCTTCAGCATGGGACAAGTTCAGTCCATACCTTGATCTTCTGTCTGAATGCTTTGCGGCTGCGTTCAAGCCAGACGATGGTGGTGGAGATGCACCGGCCCTAGATGCGAACATCCTTCTATCACAGCCAGTCAATGCACTCAGAGCTGTCACCTATCAGCCAGCGATGCCTGCATCCGAGCAACCTGGCTTCCCCAAAGTGATGGAGATCGAGACTGATCCCACAGCTACGCAGGCAGCATTACAAAGGTGGTCTGACTCCCTAGCGATCGAAGCGAAGCGGTTGCAGGGCTTGCTTGAGGACTTCCGCTCTCGTAGTACATCAATGGAGGAAAGGGAAGCTGAGATCATTCAGCTCAAGAAGACCTGGCACGAACGGCTAAACGCTCTGGAACGAGATGAGCAAGCCGGTCGACCCGAGATACGTGTTCCAATGCGGAAGGGCAAGGTCGTGATGGTCAATCTCAGCTTCCCGGTCGAGGACAGCACACCCAGCGCGTCGTCAGTCAAAGTCGAGAGCACTGTGGACGATTCTGCCACTTCTGGCCAAGCTACCAACAGCCAACCAAACACGGAAGATCAACATAGTGGTCCAACCACTCCTGAAGCTCAAGCAGATAAGGAGGTGTCCGAGTCAAGAGACAAGAGCAAAACGGACTGCCATTTAGCGATGAAGCACCAGGCGAGAAGTCCGATCAATGAAAAGTCCCAAACGACGAAAATGGAGGATGACAGCGCAGAAAAAAGGGGCGAAGAGAGCGACGAAGACGACGATGTCGAAGATCAATATCTGCTGACTCTGGCAGAGGCGTTCGGCCCAGAATTTGCAAGAGCTGTGCGAGACAATAGCGTCAAGGCCGGCTCGCCTTCGAGAGCATAGAGTGGTCGCCCAGATCGAATATTGAATCAGTAGCTGTAGAAAGTAAGCCATTCACACTCTCCCCAATCGTTTGAAGAGACACTATCACCAAGCTTGGCGGAGCTTGTCTTTGCTGTCAACACTCATCTATACTACAGGCTGGGTAGCAAATGAAGTGAAACACTTGCTATCATCTACGCTTCTAGTCGGCAGCACTGAGCCAGACAGTAAGGACATCGCTGAGCCAGACAGTGAGGATCTAGTGAGCCAGGCAGTGAGGCCACCAGTAAGGATACACCAACGTGGAAGTGAGTCCAACATGGTGTCAGTATCCCACTCTCATTCCTACCCAGCCTGACTAGCATCTGTAATCATAAGATGAAAGCTTACATGTAACGTTCCTACCTATGGCATCCTGAATCGAACAAGCGTTTTAGCTCAGCGTGAGATCTGCGACCCCAGGCCGAATGCTTGGCCCTGTCACGCCTCTGCATGACTCTACGAACACGCTTAACCAGTTGCCAAACTGACTGAAGCCAATCAGTGCATACGGCGGTATTACCAAGCAATTCACAAGGGCATTATTTACCGTATCGGGCCGAGACTTCAGGACGGGACATCGGCGTCAACATGAACGCGAGCTGCGAAGGTCGTCTGTAGCCGGCGTTTTGACTTGTATCCCGCAGGCGGCCTTACGAATGTTTCCCTGAGACTGTTCGACTTGGAACAGCCATGGCCCTTTGCAGCTCTTGCTCGCCGTCCCTCAGATCCCTTCTAGCCCGAGCTTCTAACTTCTCAGCGCGCCGCCTCTCTTCTTTGACCTGACGCTCGCGGTCTGCCAAGGCCTTCTCACGACGCTTTCGCTCTTCGAGCTTCCTGTCTCCCTCAGCTCGTTCCTCGTCGGTCCTATCGTCAGCCTCTGGAGCGACTGGAAGGGTCTTGATGTGCGATTCAACGATACGATCGCGCATTGGTATCGGTAGACTGATGAAATGAAGATGTGATAGTAGCTGTTGTGGTAGTACATCGAGCCTCGTGTCGCGATTGAGAGCTTTCAGGGGCACGCTCCTCAACAACGTCTGGAGGTCTGCCTTGCGGGTACTCTCTGGTAACTTCAGCCGATTGATGTGGTCGCGATAGAGTTTTTCTCTATCCTTGTCGTTCATCTTGCGATCGTTCATCTCGACGTCTCTTTTGAACTTCCGCTTGAACTCTGGCCAGTACAGTTTCGGCGTAGCCTTTTCCTGGAGAAAGGCGAGGTATGGAATTTTCGGGTCTCGTTTTGCCATGATAGCTCTTTCCTGTTGGATCTGCGCAGCTCTGTCTTTGACCCAGGCATCGAACACGTCCTTTCGGGCGCGCATATTTGGAAGGACCGTGTAGCGATCATCGGTCAGGATGCTGCTCTCGGACTCGTCGGCGATCACTTTGTCCCAGGGCGTGAATGGGCTGATCTGATAGTCGTCCAGCAAGTCTCGGAACAGGTTTGCAGCATCTTCTTCGGTCAAAGGGAGACCCTCCGCGCCTTCTTCCCATTCACCCTCGTATGCTTCTTCGCCGTACTCTCCAGGATCTAAGCCGTACTCTTCTCCCATGGCAGCTAGCTGGAATGCGATATCATCTTCTCCAAATTCGACCGGCTCATCAGGAGGTAGCTCCCGAGACTTTTCTGGAGGGTCCCCTTCATTGTCTTCTGGCTGTGCTTTTGGCTCCTCCGCGTCCTCTTCGCCTTCTGAGTCCGTCACCTCTACAACCTCATACTCGCTGTCACTCTCAAGTTCTGCCCCTTGTATTTGAGGTTGCGAATGCTGCACAGCTTTTGCTGCTGCGTTCGCATCATCCTCTTCGCCCTCTTCAGCTTGCGCAGCCAACTCAGCCAACATTGCCTCTTCGTCTTCCCTCTGAAGACTTTCACTCCTCCTTCTGCTCCTTCTCGCTTCTCCGTCTGCAGCTTTGTTGACATCAGAAGCGGTGCTTTCCTGTCGCATTTGCTTCAGCTGTTCTTCCGCCCATCTTGCATTGTCCGCTTTCTCCTTCTGGCTCCTCTCCCACCTCTCAAATTCGATGACACCGGGCATGACGGCTTTAGGAATGAACCAAAGACTTTCCTTCGTCTCGGTGTTGTGCACAAAGCGACGACGATATTTCGTCTTGACCAGAATCCATGGTTCAAGACCAGGCAAAGCGTGCTTGGATTTTGGCCTATCCTTCGCGTTACGGGGATCATTCAAAGCATTGTTTCTCCTGTGGCCACGTTGCTCCTCCGAATGTCCTCTCGACTCTCTGAAAGGTTGATACTGGTCCTGTTCATGATTGTTCTCGGCTCCAAATGCGCCATCGTCGTTCGCAACGTCGTTAAGTGACACAAAGTCTTCTTGCGCGTGGAACGCCGGTGATGAGGTCTTCAGCCTCTTATTCGGAGATTCCATGACCACCGAACCATATATCCAAAAGGTCGCAGTTCGCGACTTGGAGAGTCGAAGAGTGTGGTCGTCCGAAGTCTAAGAAGGTTTCGCGGAAGACGGGCATGAAGCTTGGCGGAGCGCCGCGTTGTCGCGACTGCCTTCTAGAGCTCCAGCTTCAAGCACATGCTCTCGACTTCATTGACAAACACATCACCAACAACGCGCTGTAAACCGCCATCTCATCACCGTCGAGTGAGCACTTCGAGCCGCTCAATTCTCAGCGCTATCCGAACTCCACCTCGCTTCCCTCATCATGTCTCGGCGCTACGATAGGTAGATCTTGACTCCCAACAGCCTCCAGCCAGCGTCCCTAACACATGTTCCAGTCGCACGACTATCTTCTCTCCAGAAGGTCGATTATACCAGGTCGAATACGCCCTCGAGGCCATCTCACACGCCGGTACCGCTCTTGGCATTCTAGCCACCGATGGCATCGTCCTCGCAGCAGAGCGGAAGGTCACGAGCAAACTGTTGGAGCAAGACACAAGCGCAGAGAAGCTGTACATCCTGAATGAGTGAGTGTACATGAAAGAGGAGTGGCAATTTTCGTGGCATTGACAGTATACGTAGCAACATGATCACCGCGGTCGCAGGTATGACCGCTGACGCCAACATCCTCATCAACTACGCCCGACAAGCCGCTCAGCGCTACCTCCTCACATACAACGCCGACATCCCCTGCGAACAGCTCGTGCGACGACTATGCGATCTGAAGCAAGGCTACACGCAACACGGTGGTCTGCGGCCGTTCGGTGTCTCCTTCATCTACGCCGGCTGGGACAACCAACGGCAATTCCAGCTCTACCAGTCGAACCCATCAGGAAACTACACTGGATGGAAGGCCACCAGTGTGGGCGCCAACAATGCGAGTGCGCAATCGCTCCTGAAGCAGGACTACAACGAGGAGTGCAATCTGAAGCAGGCGTGCGAGCTGGCCGTTAAGGTTCTGTCTAAGACCATGGACAGCACGAAACTGTCGAGCGAGAAGATCGAGTTTGCGACGGTTGGACGGACGGAGAAGGGCACGATCTACCACCACCTGTGGTCGCCAGATGAGATTGATACCCTCCTGAAGGAGCATGGGTTGGCGAAGAAGGACGAGGAGCCAGAACCGTCGAGCGGGGGTGATCCGGCAGCTGGAGTCGCTGTACACTAGATGGCATGAGATGGGAGCATCCGGGACGGCGTCAGTGGATGGACTATTGAAAGTCCTGCTTCAAGTGAGGCAAGTATGTACTCATAAGTTGACGAAAGCATTATACGATTCACATCTAGGTCTCAAATTCACCTGAGTCGATCTTCGCTTGCCAGAGTGAATGCCGATTCGAGTGTATTTCTCTCTGCAAGCGCAGAGATCACATGCGGCGAGAGATTAGACTCCTTCCACCCAACTTCATCTTGCGACAAACAGCTGCAGCCGTCTACCAACACGCCACCATGGCCGATGCAGTGATGGCGACACCTCCAACCTCTGTCTCAACAGAGGGCATCGACAAGAATTCGAGGATCGCAAATACGACACCCAAGATCGAGTTTTTTTCCAAAGACGAATTTGACTTTCCGATCTTTCTTTTCAGCTGCACCAATGCTGTCGGCGTCACCTTGGTAAGTCTCGACAGTGGTTGCGTTAGAGGTAGGCATTTCTTTCTCAGTTTCAGCGGTACTGACTGTGGCGGCGGTGGAGATTGCGAAGCGATGGCTTCTGTCGCAGTATAGCAGCAACCTGTATGGAGGACCAGAGATTCTGCGCATGGAGACCCAAGAGGTAGAGAAAATGGAGCACTGGCGGGAGGGCACGATTGTGCTGCTCGAGAACGCATGCTGGATCCAAGGCAGCAAGGGAAAAATACCTGTCAGGATTCTGGCTCTCGTGATGCCTTCTGACCAACGCGTTCGTTGGTGGTATTCTTCCATCGCAACCTTTGCCGGGCTGCTGCAGACACTCGACAAGAAGCATTTCATCGAGCTCAAGAAGATCTTGGAGCCCAAGGTCGACAAACACCATGGCAAGATCTACGTGTGGATGCGTGACGCGTTCATGGACGCACTCAAGGTGCCTGATCACCCGGATTACCTCCTTGCCATCACAGTATGTCACTCAGCTTCGCCATCACCCGCTTCACTGACATAAGTGCTCTCTAGATCACCGACTATTCTCCCGACATCGACTCCCCTGAAACTTCCCTCCGCCGCATCGAAGCCTGCGAAGCACTCTACGGCTCCACCAAAGACCCACCACGAGACCTGTCCGACGACCGCTACATCTTCGAGCTCGAACCCGCCGAACGTGAAATCGCCTCCCAAGTCCAACTATCCTGCGCCGAGTACCTCGTGATCAAGCGCAACTTTTTCAGGGACTGGTACACGGAAGTCTACCGCAGCGACAAGAAAGTCAAGGATGGCGAGATTGTGCGCACCAACTACGCGCATGAGCAGTGGTTGGAGAGAGAGTACGAATGGACGGTGAGGAGAAGTCGGAGGTTGCTTGCGGGTTGGAAGTGTCTCGGGCTTCTGGATCAGAACAAGATCGCCCCTTGGGCTGCACAAGGGGGAATGCTGGTGGGCACAGTGCAGGATACGGGCGACGAGGCGGACGAACTTCAGGCGGACTGAGCAGTGTCACGAGAAAGAGGCATGCGCTATTTCACGGCGAGCAGTTCTGGATAGGTCTTCGTCTTTGGAGAGACCCAGGCATCTCACGATGCGTAGGAGTAGTCTGGCTGTCTTTGTCTATCAAATGACGGCGCAATCGCGCAAACGAGGTCTACATTCGAGTCGATTCCTTATCCTACTCAGTATCAACTCCAAAGGACAACGAGCACGGGGCCTGCCCAGTACTGATAGAATGGCACAGTGACCAAGTGAACGTGATCGATGAGTCTTCCATCAAAATGCGCAGACAATTTAGCTTGGGAAAGATGTCACTTGGGTCTCGCGAGGCGAACCTGCATGCTCTTCTTGTCTCGTTAAGAGGCACTGCTACATACTATACAATCTATTGCTTGTTTGTCTTTACTCGCGGCCTCACCTCAGTGAAAGCGGCGATGGAAGACGAAAAGGTTTCGCTGGTGCAAAGAACAACAAGAAACAAATCAACAAACCAAAGCGCTCGCTTCGTGTCCCTCGCCAACCAAATGTGACTTTGATGTATGCGCCGGCGCCGAGAAAATGCAACGGTACCAAGTGTGCTTGGGAGCGAGCCTCCTCGCTGCACTCCTTCGGTCTTCCCTCGTTGGCAATAAGCGGTTCGTGATGAACTTTCCGGCCAGCTTCCCAGGGTAAGACAATGTTCTTTCGAGGCGTGAAGTCTATACAATGCTTCGAGTGCCGTCTTCATCCGTGGCTGATGACAACTCTTGCGCCTTCCTTTCCCAGCACGCCTCGCTCCTTCTCCTTGATTGCTTTGGGGCTTCGGTCCCTTCCCTTCTTCCGACTCAAGAACCCAAGCATCCCAGACGGCTTCTCATGTCGCCGCTGGTCTTCGTTTGGCGTCACGAGATTCTGACTCTGGTTTGCCATGTCACTCCAGCTTCCTTGTTCGTTGAGGACGACTTGCACGCCGCCGCCTTGCGAGGTACTTCGCACTGAGCCTCGCGGACGATGGGCCCGTGACGATTGCCCCGGCGAGGGAGGCGGTTGGCCGAGCTCCTCGAAGCGCGCAGTCTTCACACGGTTCAGCTCTTTCGGTTCAGGCACGATCTGCTGCAAGGCCTGCGCGACGTTTGGATCAGACGTTGGTGGAGGGAAATATTCTCTCGGCTCCGATGTCGGGCCTGGACCGTAATCAGGTAGAGCTGCTGGAAGTGGGGGCGATCCATCAGGTGAATGTGTCGACGAGCGTGTTCTCGACGCACTGCCTCCTGGAGTCTGTGACCGAGACGTTGGTATTGATCTGCTCGGCTGCGCTCGGCCGCTCGTAGGGTCAATCGCAACCTCCTTTCCACTCCGTTTTGACATTGAAGGTCCGGTTGAGGATGGAGATCCAACCTGCGATACGACTGGACTTCTGTCTTGCGGCACGGTAGTGTAGTTGAATGGTTCGAACATCGTCTCAATCATTCGGTGGAGTTCGTCTGCTCTGATCTCTTGCTGAGTAGCATCTTCCCTCAGCTCAGCTCTTGGCTTCTGTTTCCGCGCTCGTGCTTCTAAAGGCGCCTCTTCCAGTAGCAGCTCCTCGAGGTCGTAGGTGGCGTCAAAGTTGGTCTTGTCACTTGATGGACAAAACACTGGTTCGATTTCCTTGGCCTCCAAAGCTTCAAAGTCTAATTCCCTGAAGAAAGGATTGTCAGTAAAACTCTCCCACGACGCCGCGCCTATCCGCAAGGTTTTGTTCTTTTCCAAGAGCGAGCTGATGGCATGATTGCATGGCATTGACACTGGCGGCGACGTTACTGGGAATGGCGGGTCGGCTCTGATAATGGCTTGTGCGAGTTGGTCATGATGATTGGCCTCGAACGGTCGTTTGTTGTAGATGCACTCGTAGAATAGGACGCCTAATGACCACCAGTCAACTTCTGAGTAGTAGCCTCTGCCTCCATACACCTCCGGTGCGAGATAGGCGAGGGTGCCAGATTTGCTGGTCAATGGCTTTCCGGGCGTGATGTCAGACGCCACGTTGAAATCCGCCAAATGGACATGTCCTTCTGAGTCTAGCAGAACATTATCTGGCTTGACGTCGCGGTGTACGATCCCCTGCTTATGGATGTATCGCAAAGCGCAACCAAGTTCAGCAATCCAGAAGCGGACTGCTTCCTCGGTGAAGGTCTTTCGGGAGATGTGAAATCTCAGGTCGCCACCATTCATCAGGTCGACCACGATATACCTGCCCATGTATCAGTGTTCAAGTCGCTTTCATGTTGCACGCAACCCCAACTCACAAATATTCCATATCCTGAAAGCTGTACCGCAGATTACACAGGAACGGGTGGTTGAGATGCTCCAGCATCCTCCGCTCGCGTATGATATTCCGTACGCTTTCCGACCGTACCACCTCATCCTTCCTGATGTATTTGAGGGCAAAGGTCAAGCCCGTATCTTTGCGTTCCACAATCCTGACCTTGCCAAACGCGCCCTTGCCGACCACCCGCAGCAGGCGGAAGTGGTTGAGATTGACCTCATCGGTGTAGACGATGGGCTTGCCATTGGAGTTGCCCATCTGCGGCGGCGCGAGGGGTCGGTAAAGACAGACAAGTCCAATGCAGACGGGGACACGGCGGTGTCTGAGAAGGAGTCGCGGACTACCGCAGCGTCATCGTCGAGCGGCGGCGGTTGGGGCTGCGAGCGGCGGGCGATGCCCTTTGGCCGCTTGGTGGAAGGGTCGAGCGCGGTGGGAGGGGCGTCGAGGATCCTGGACGCCACGCACGAGGTTCAACGTGGGTGGTGGCACGCAGAGGCAGTAGGCGAGGCTGCGGTGGTGGTCGGGCTGCTGTTGTGCGCCGGGAGGGTTCCAAGGACTTGGGAGGGCAGGCAAGGTTGACGTTGTGCGAGCGAGCAGCGCAGCGATCGATCACGGCCAGACGCAGACGCAGACGCAGCTCCCCGCCGGCGGAGAGTGGAAGAAGCAATGGCCGCAGCCTTCACTGCTGCTGGCGGGCTCTAGGGGCAGCGTGCACCAGGAAGGCAGAGTCGCAGGGTGAGGCCGGCAGAGGATGAGCAGGCGTGGGTGCGGTTAAGAGGTGCCAGGCGGGCCAGGGTGGTGTCCAGACTAATAAGACAGCGGGTTCCAGTGGTCAATCAATGCGCCCATCAATGCAGCACTGATACATTAATTAGGCAGCTCGCAGGCAAGACAGGACAGGACAGGACTTCTCGCTTCCTCCGGCGCGGTACCTCGACGGGCTCACGTTGCAGCAGCGTGGCCACTTCACGTTTTTCCCAGTCGTTTCCTAGCGTCAGCGAGCAGCGGCGCTAGGTGCGATTTCTTGAACAAGATTATCACCGCCCGCCCTGCCTGCAGCATCGTCATCACAGAGCATTCACTCACTTAAACTTCGTCGCCTGATGTCCGCGCATGTCTGTACATATGACAACCTTCCAACCAGCCTTCCGCACCGAATACAGCATCGACGACAAGCACACCTCCATCGTCAGACACACACAGCTGATCCTGCATCCGCACAGGGCGATCTCCACTTCCGCCTTCCCACGTGTGCAGGGCTGTCTCAAGCCACAGATGAACCCTCGGCTGCAACAGGTGGGCGAATCACGAAAGCGAGACGCCCATTCTCACGCCCGACAAGGCGGCGAAGGCGTTCCCTCGACGTTTTCTAGAAACACTCCCTAATTGGCCTTGCTGCAAGCCACTCCCATTCCTCCCGGCCAGCGTGAAACAGCCAGCTCTGACCTGACAAACCCATCGCCATTGCATGATTCATGGTATTTCGGCTGTGCAACTGCGTTTGCCTGATCCAGGCGTTCTTGCACGACATGAATGCTATCCAACACACAATCGAGAGGCATCGGATTTGGCTGAGACGGGATCGACGACGCGCCTCAAAGTAGTGAAGTCCTGTAGCAAACAGAGGACAAGGGCTGTGCCATTTGTAGACAGCGCATCCAGCTCCTTCCTACCCAGCGGCATGGCCGAATTGGCTGCGATCGACAGCGTCTCCTTGCTGCCCACGAGGACTGCACGTCTGTCAATCCGTTACTACAGACATCCTCAACAATCCGGATACCCTTCGGCGAGGAGATGGCATCCTGCGGCAACAACTCGTGTGCTTGCTCACTCGTACCACACTCGACCAACGCACCCGAAACGCATCTGAGCTGACGAAAGCACTTTGTCTACACACTTGACGTTCGCATGTAACACATCAGTGCCTCTAACAGCGCTCTCAACAACAGCGTCGACTACTAGCATCACCTACACCCAAAGCCCCTGATCCCGACCAAGCCCAAGCTATGCCTCACACCTAACTTCTCCCGGCACCAGCTCTTTCGTCTCTCGCTAACAAGCTCTCAGACCTGATCTCACCTCTCACATCTCCCCTTGCATATCGTTCTTCCCACGACGACCCGCATGGCCAGGCAAGGAGTTGCTGGTGATACAACCCCTGTGCCCTAAAAAGGACCTGACTGCTGGGCCTTGCTCAGACCCCTACTGATCGTATGATGCTGGAGGCGACACCGAAGTCTACCGCGCTTCTGGATGCCTCTTTCAAGTACAAACTTCATGCACAGTCGCAGGGTTCGAGGCTATGACTGCTATGTTGGATCAAGACCATGTTCATGAGGACCGTGTGCATTCAGACATTGCGGCCATACGCATAAACCTCGACGTGCCTCGTAGCATCATCGATGATAACGTGAGTCACTCGCATTTGTGCTTTGGTGTCGCTTTGATAGAGTAGGAGTATGGACCTTCTCGCACTAGATACAGATTCATCAACAGTTCCAGCGCCCCACTAATGTCCACGCCTGCGCTCGACACGGCATAAGCCTAAATCCAAAACCTTGGTCGACTTGATCCATCCAGTCGTCACCTGGCGGACTCGTATGTTCGACTCAACGCCGGACGATTCCGCTTGAAATCAGAGTCCAACTCGGTGAGTTCCCATTGCCTTCCCATCCCATTGCCTAACGCCGCACCCAATGATCTGAAAGCATTCTCATAAAACAAGCCCAATCAAGTGAAAATCTCCGAGCGCCGTGTTGGACGGTCTTGCGCAGTCATGGCACGACTTTGAGGCTCATCATCATACCTCGTCCATCGTTCCTGCCGGCTCCTCGTCTTCTTCGTCTTCGTCGTAGCTGCCCACGGAGCTCATCTCGTCGCTGTCGTTCGAGTCTCCAGCACCGTCGTCGACACTCTCCTTCGATGCATACTTTTGCACGTATTCTAATGCACATTAGCCGTCATAGTCACGCACACCAAAGCGCGCTCGTCCAACCTTTGACCTTCGTATCGTAGCCCTTTACATCCCTCATCATCAGAGCCGCGGCCTCACCGTTTAATGGATCGGTTGGGTTGGGATACCGCAGCAGCTGCGGGAGGAAGACCTCGAAGATGTTGATCATGTCGTACATCGGTGACCATGTCTGATTGATGACGTCGAGGCAAACGCTACCTGACAACTCGTCGATATTGGGGTGGAAGATCCGGTTCACGAAGCCAATGCTGGGGCTCTTGTAGGGATACTGGTCTGGAAGCTCGACGTGGATCTTCCAGAGACCACCTTGGAATGGTGCTAAACGATTGTTAGCTTGCAAAACTGTGTCGCATGATAAAGGAGGACTCACTTTCTTCTGGTCCCTTGAACCTCACGTAGAACTCTTGCCTGCACAAAAGTCAGCATATTCCCTCACGGACATATCTTGTGGTTGCATGGATCTGACGGACACTGTCAAGACAGGTCAGTCAGCATGCTGCATCGTTAGAGATGTATAGGAGAGGGTCAGTTGCGTACTGTTGTCGTTGACCAACGTGACCTCATAATCACTCATGAGCATCTTCATGACCTGCATTCAAGGTCCCATCAGTTGTCTGCCGTACAAGTTCGGCTTGCCAGAGCTCCCACGTACATCGGTTTCGATTCTGCGTTTCGGACTACTCATCGTGCCGCCTTCCTGCTCCCCCTCAGGAGCTGCCCTGGTGTTATCGGCCTTCTGTGCTCTCCTCACTTGCGCCTGGCTCGCGGCTGGAGTTATATAGCAGTCTCGTTTCGCTTGGAGATTTGTCCGTGGATCTTGATATTGCGTACGATGGCAAACAAACGTTGACGAGTCGCGAGCAGCTGCTTGCTCTTATTCAAAGCGGTATCGCTCGATAGGCTCGCTTTGTTCCGGGTCGGGCGTGGCTTGTGGTCTAGCAGGTGACGGTGACACGGGATTCGCAGGACGATGAGTCGACTGGACCACGAGTTGGCGGAAGATCTGTAGGTTGTTTCGTTTGCGAGAGGTGATATCGCGTAGGCGGTGGGATGATGAAGTTGACAGCGTGATCAGTGGAAGTGGGAGGCCCGCATTAGCAGGCGGTCACACGCAAGTGCGATGTGATGGCGTGAAACCTTCGGCTGTTGACGCAGGGCTTATCCGGACCGCAGCTCTTCCACATGCTACCGAGATGGCGATGACTGTGATGGTGGAAGCCGGCTCTGGCGGCAGACGTAGCAGACATGTGTACTGGGTTACGACAACATTGAGGTATGGCGAGCTGATCATGTGAGGTTCCGACATGGTCGTGCCAACAATGGAAACTACAAACAAACGTCAAGACTGCTCCATGCTGAACATGCCAACTCCTGGTTCACGCTGCCTAGAGGAACGCTACAACATGCTATCACTATGTCGCCATACATTTGGGAATGCCTCGATAACACACTCATTCGTCAAAGCACTGTCGATGCGGCGTCTCTAATAAAGCTTCGAGATAAAATGTCAGACTGTGACCGCCCTCCTGGAAGCGCCTTCGCTATGCACGCTCAAACCTCCTAGAACCATCGAATGCGTAGGGTGACAACACCCGCTGGACAGAGAAACAGAGCCGTTGCTGTCGTCAGGACGATACAAGATTAGTGTGTTGTGTATTGCTGTGTTTGTCGTGCAGAGCATCGATCAGTCGTGATGCATCGGGATCGATCAGCGTGCCTCGTTTGACTTGTGAGGGCGCTTGAGTTTTTGGAGGAGTTCATCAAGCTCCCTCCAGTTGTCCTGAGTGTTGGCAAATTTGCGGTGTTTGCGTGACGCAACATGCTGGAGAGGGGTTAGTATGGATGTCCTAAAAGACCATGTTTGAGTACACTTACCTCGTCAAAGTCTTCGTATTTGTCACGGCAATTCTCGCAATAGCCAGGCTTGGGATCCTTCTCAAGCTTCTTCTTCTTGGGAGCCGACAGTCTTGATTTCTGACGCCGGCTATCTTCCTCGTCTTCGTGAACAACGCCAAGCGTCTCTTGAGCCTTTCTCTTCGCAGCTCGAGGAGGAGGGTCCTGATTCTCGTTGATCGCAGCTCTGATGTCGTTCACGTGTGAGGAGGGAATGCTATTGTTCGACGCAAGAACCTTGCGCTTCAGCAAGGACACTTCCTTGGTGTCCCCCATACGACGGCTGAAGCCAGGCGCAGTCGACGAGATGGCAGCAGATGATATAGCCTGTGATCGAATAGCAGACGTGACGTTGGATGGTTGCATGCCTGAAGCGACAGGTTCGCCTCCAACCATTCGAGGTAGTCCTCGAAGACTCGCCTGCGCGCTGCCGAAATAGGGCGCTGCAATATCCAGGGACGACTGTCGGCGCATGTGAGCCGGCATAGGAGCGTTGGGTGGCTTGGCTGGATCCTGCTTGGCCTGAGCAAGCTTACGAGGCGAGCGACGCAAGTTGGCCTCGCGTTCGACAAGAGCTTGTGCTGGAGCCGGTTGAAGGCCAGCGTTCGCTCGAGTCTTCCGCTGGGCAAGTTCTTGTTGTGCTCTCATCTGATTCTCAGCGTCCCTGTCCTGTTGCTGAACTTTCCTGGCGTAGACGGGATCTTCAATGAAGGGACACCGGCCAATCGAAGTCAACCTGAACTGTGGCCACTTGCCTTGCTCTTTCGAGCTGGGTCTTGCGTAGTCACGGACGAGGGTTGGCTTGGTCCTCTCGTCCATGTCGTGGACGTAGATGTAGCAGCCACGGAGCGGGACCATGTCCTGGGTTGCGACGGTCATGTCCCGGTCGGCAGGACCATTGACTTTTTCATGGCGAAGAAGTTGTTCAAGGTCGGCATCGTGTGTTTGCCTGGTCGACACGCGTTGAGCGCCGTGGCCACGGGGCTCATGTATGTGGTCACCTGTGTCGGCCTCGAGGATAGTGCCGAGAACGCGGTGCAGCTTTTCAAGTGCCCATATCTTGATACCAAGGGCACGTGCACGGGACAAGATGTCCGCACTCTGTGTCTGCGGCTTGCGTTGGTCGAAACTTGACTGCAGCTGCGAGGGAGCGTGCTGACTACGCCGCTGAATTTGGGCATCAAGAAGCGTGGCGCCCTTTCGCTGATCTTGAGTTATGGTAGACAGCTGGACAGTCTTGGACATTGAAGTGTCGTACTTCGAATCAACATCGTCAGGACTGGTACCAGACTGTTCCGATGGGATTGGACGCGTAGTGACGATGTGGGTGACTGCCTTGGAGAAGAACTTTTCCTCGCGTGCACCTAGAGAGTGGATTTGACGCATGGCCTTGGTGCGCGTGTCGTCAGGAAGGTTGTCGAAGTAAAAGACGAACTGAGGAAATTGTCGCCTGTAGTGCTTCTGCCATTGCCGGACTGACTCGAGATTGTCCCCGTGATGCTTCTGCGACTTCTCTGCGCGTGCGTGGGGTGTAGTCTTCTTCTCACGCACTGAAGCAAGCTTCTTCTCGAAGGCCGTGGGTGGATGGCTCGAGCGCTTGGAGAAGGGCTCATCGAGCTTGTTGTGGGCGGTGACAGGTACCCCATTCCTCCTCCTAGGATCAATGTTCTCGTCATCGTGCTCACGAGCCTCGATTATCTGTTTCTTGGTCGGTGGTTGGCCGTATAGCGTCTCCCGGGCGTCGCCAGCCTGAGCTCGCGTGCGCTTGCCAGACACGGTGGCAGCATTGCGAAGAGGCGAGTTGATGGCATTGGAGACGTCTGCGAGCGCGGACCGACGGGCAGCCATGGTTGCAGTCAAATCTGGGTGCTGTCGTATGGATACTGTTGCCATGCGTGTGACGGGCGGTCGACGTGGGCGTGGAAAGCTTCGTTGTGATGCTCGGAACGCCTGGTTGCGCGGGGCAATCGCGAGTTACGCGCGAAGCTCAGCTAGCAGTGGCAGGCCATGCTGGTGGTAAAGACCGACAACGAAGACGAGAATGCGGGCGAGGCAACGCAGAAGCTGGCCACGGTGCGGCAGAGGGCGGCGGGGGTATTATCGTGGCGGTTGTTTGGGAGGTGGGTGGTCAGTGAGGTGAGGTGCAGGCCCAGTTGTTGTTGTTTCCTCGCTAATGTCGCTAGCGCTGTCGCTGCCAGCCTCGACGAACGTCCAGTGCTCCTCCTTCTCGCCACTCACACGACACCATCCGCATCAATATCGCGGCGGGCTCAGACGATGGCGGGTCGCAGGCTTGGTCAGCGGCTTGTGCTATTGTGTCTGGCGTCGCTTTGGCATGCGCTCGCTCATTTTCGTTCTGCATTGCACGCGCTGCATAGCAACCACAGACGACCGCCCCGCTTGGCATACGTCCATCGTGGCCTGATGATGGCTGGAGCCATGATTGAGCCGTCGAAGTCTGCTCTATGTACCTATGTACGCTCCGCCGCAGTGTGCAATATCTGCTACCATCATACCTGCAGATGTCTGTATACAAGAGGTTGGTGCTGGGCCCACTACGAGCAGGTACTAGATATCAAGTCCTCGACTACGGCCAATCGCCTTGCACACGTTGCCTCCAACCAGCTTGCAACACAAGATCTCTTTTCCTCATTCGATTGCGCAGCTGCTTTGTCGCGGAAAAGTCCTTGATGACGACCTCTCTTTTTCACTTCTACTGCAGAGAGTTGGGTGGCAATCACGTCCAAATCGCGAGCTCACGTGGCCAAAAGCTTTCCATTCGCTCTTGTACGACGGTGCATTACCTCAGCAGTAGCCGCATTGCGTATGCAAACCGACCGTGGGTTGCATCCATGGATGCTGTGGAGTTCAAATGTATCGCTGACCTCGCATTGCGAATTACAACATACATCTTTTGCAACCGTCAAATCGCAGTGGACTTCAGTCAACGCTGACCGGGCAAGGATTCTCCAGCCATGGCACATCACATGCAAAGTGCACCTCGCAAGAAATCCCTCCTCATTGGCATCAACTACGTCGGAAGCCAGCATAGGCTTCAAGGATGTCACCAAGACGTGGAGAATGTGCGAGAGTTCCTCACGGCCATGGGCTACTCTTCCGACCGACGATCACAAGTTGTACTGCGCGACGACCAGCACACCGACCCTCATGGTCCTTTCTGGCCGAATGGTCATAACATGATGGCTGCCATGCAGTGGCTGATCTCAGAACCTGGAACAATGAACTTTCTACACTACAGTGGTCATGGCGGGCAAGTTGCAGACAACTCTGGCAATCGCGTGTCAGGCTTCGACGACACCATCGTGCCCTACGACTTCGAGCGGAACGGTCAGATTCCCAGTGGTGTCTTACATCGCGCACTTGTCACGTCTCTTCCACCGAACAGCAGTCTAGTGATCATTTTCGATTGCTGCCATAGTGGCTCAGCCGTGGAACTGCCCTACATCTTTCGAGCTGACGAGGACGGCAACGTATCCATGCTGGACAACGTGCAAGCCGGTATGCGTCTATTTGGAGTTGCAAGCCATCTAATTCAGGGAGGATTCACCATGGACAAAGTCGGCGAAGCCAGACAGCTCTTCGCCGGTGCACAGTCATTCTTCAAAAGCATGACACACGAAGCCCCGGAAGTAGATCAATACGGTCTGGGTGAGCAGGACTTTGCCAATGACTATCGCAGCGAGCAGCCGAAAAATGTCTGGATGTATTCAGGGTGCCGAGACGATCAAACATCTGCCGACGCCTCAATCGCCGGCGCCCACGTTGGTGCAATGAGTTGGGCTTTCCTCGAGTGCATGCGTAACTTTGGACCTCGACAAAGCTGGATCCAAGTCCTCCAAAACACCCGTCAGATCTTAAGAGGCCGGTACCAACAGATCCCGCAGCTGAGCGTTGGTTACGAACAGGACCTCAACTATCAGATCCGAGTATGAAGCTATGGTGATAGAGGCGCATGTCATGACAAGAGCCTCAGCACTGCGGCGCCTCTTTTATATCTATAGCCTGGACTTTACCTTGTTGTAAAAGATGAAAATATCTCTCGTGTGCACATAGCCAATGTTAAAGTGACCAACCTGGCCTTTCGCTTTCTTGCAGTAGAAACGATATAGGTCCTGTCATCTATCTCTCAATGCTTCTATATCGGCCACTTCCTTGACTGCTGTTCTCGTCAATACTTCTGATCTCTCGGCGCCAATGATCACGGAATCCTCTATCCTGATGCCCAACCCCCGAAAATGTGCTGGCCACCTGGTGTCATTGGGCACGTAGATACCAGGTTCGATGGTGATGCACTGGTTCGCTTTTAGGAGGTCCGTCCGCGGGTATCCTGGTGCATCGTGCACATCTAGGCCGATGTAGTGGCCGACGTGGTGGGGAAAGAGCTTGTCCAAAGCATCGCCAGCAACGTTGAAACCCAACGATTTCAACCCTTCTCGTAGCCCGTCCTCGCAGATTCTATGCAGTTTGTCTAGTGTCACGTCCGCATCTGCCCTACACATGCTCACGCAGCTTTTCTGCACAGCCAGGATCATGCTGTACATGTCCCGTTGCGCATCTGTATAACGTCCATTGACCGGCCAGGTTCTGGTGATGTCCGTAATGTAGCCACCATACTCACCTCCAGCGTCCACCAAAACGACCTCGCCGTCGTTTAGTAACGCATCGTTGCGAACGTAGTGTATGCTCAACGCGTTCTTCCCACCCGCAATTACAGGCACATATGCCTCACCATCCAACCCATTCGTCCTGTAGCCATACGCCAAATCCGCCCACAACTGCTTCTCACTCCTTGGTGTGCTCCTCATGGCTTCTGTTAACACGGCCCCGGAGACGCTGCCCGCCTTGCGCATACAGTTCAGCTCGGCTTCACTCTTATCCACCCGCAGCTCATTCACCAACGGCCTCAAAGCTTTGACATTCCGATCTTTCAACATTCTCGCCAACCCATCTACCTTCTCTTGCTCTCCCATCCTTCCCCCAACTAACCTCTGCAATGGTCCAGACTTCTTTCCCATCCCAACATCTGTGAACACACTCCTGCATCTACCCACCACTTCCGACACCAACGTTCCTACATCTTCGACATCTCCGACCTCGTCCGCATTGAAGACATCTTGCGCTGCCTGCACCCCACTTCTTGCTCCATCCCACAGCTCTGCCCGCTCGTCCTTGGCCCGCACATACAAGTGAAAGGTATACTCGACATCACTGTTCCCCTTCTCAATTATCGCCAATGCTTCCGGCTCGTTGAACCCTGTGAGGTAAAAGAAATTCGAGTCCTGGTGGTACTCGTAAAACACGGCACCGGAGCGGTATTTTACGGGCGACGCGAGAAGGATGGCGGCGCTGTTCCGGGGCAGCTTTCGTGCGAGTGCGGCTCGCCTGTGGTGATATTCGAGGGCAGAGATACCAGGCGTGAGGTCTCCTGGTTTTATTAGGTGTGGGTGGGTTTCGTGGAGCGGTTGGCCGAATTGAATCTCGGCGGCAGAGACGAGATTGCGGCGACGGAGGGCATTGTTCTGGATGAGGGCGTTCAAGGGCCTGCTGCGGAACGTCGGTGTTGGACGGGCGAGGGTGCGAAGGGTGGGCAGGATGGGTTTGGGCATTGTTTGGGGTGTGAATGGTGGAGGATTGAGGTGCAGAGTTTGGGTTCATTCACTCGTCACGACGGGACGGTCCGCGGTCAGACATGGGGCCCCGGACTTTTATAGTGGAGAGAGCACGTGAGAGTACATGTACATATGTAGCTACTGCGGACGACTCATTGAAGAACGAGATGGAACATGCCATGCGAGATAGCAAAACAAGTGAGACACGTGCGATACTGAGCCGTCGCCATCTGGATATTCTGTGCTGCGGCGAATGAACGAGATCGCACGGCCCACAGTCCAAAACATCCCCGCGACTCATCAAGTGTCTATGGAGCTGTTGCTGTGATCGTGAGCGTAGTCGCCGACTAGAGAAGAGAGGAGAAAAAAATCACAGGTGTCTCACTTGTTTTGCTACCCAGCCTGATGCCTGCATTCAGTCGTGCCTCTTGAGCTCGTGCTGTTCCGTCCCGTGACTCTTGCTCCAAGATACTACAAAACACGGATCGTGTCTGCCAAACTTTTGCTGTTGATCTCCACCATTCAAAAGTTTCCTCAGGCTTGCAAGCCACCACTAGTCACTGGCTCGAGCAGGCGCGGAATGATCTCGGCTGCGTCACCTTGGAAGAACCAATCGCCCTTCTTCCATCCACCAGCTGGAGCATCGTCTGCGTCTTACGGATCGTCAGTATAATCATCGATCGATCGCGGGATGGTACTTTTAGCATACCCATGTTGACAACGCAGACTCGAGCGCCTTTCATCCTGGCTTTGGTGGTATAGCCTGCAGCAGGGTAAACTTTCGCTGAAGTTCCGACTACGATGATGAGATCAACGTCCTCTGGCTGATCTAGGTCTAAAAGCGGAGTGCAGCAGGTCAGCAGGTCTCTCAGGTATCTTAGACATCTCACACAAGAACCAAGATGCTTTCTGCCCTTCATGATACGTACATTCCTCAATCTCATCAATGGTCTTCGTGGGCAGCTGCTCCCCAAACCACACCACGTTTGGCCTGAGCATGCGTTCCTTGCATTTGGGGCACCGCGGCAGGTCTTTCACGGGGATCTTCGAAATCGGAACCGCTGCGTTGCTAATGTCGACTTCCTTGCGCTTTACTTTGCTGGCTTCAGCGAGAGCTTCTTTTGTAGTTGGGTCGGACTTGTCCAGGGGAATGGCGAGCGACGGGACGATTGGATCGGTGAAGTTCTCCTCGACGTAGCCGCAGAGCGCTCGACTGGTGCATTTGACTTCGAACAGGGTCCCATGAAGTAGCTTCAACTGCTCTCTTGGGTGGTCCGCCATCTGATAGAGCCCATCGACATTCTGACTCAGATTCAAGAAACCAGGAGTGCGACGAGCATACTCGGCAAAGGCATAGTGTGCAGCATTTGGCTTCGCACTCAGCGACATATGGCGTCGATCTAGTGGATTAGCAAGGTCACGACTTGCATTTGATAATACACTCACAAGAGTAGAACCTCCAGACCAGTGCTGGATCTTCCTCAAAAGCTCCGGGAGTGGCAAGCTGAGTAGCATCGTGGTTTCTCCAAAGACCGCCGGCGCCTCTGAAAGTTGGAAGACCAGAGGACGCGCTGAGCCCAGCGCCGCAAAGTGCGAGGACTCGTTTTGACTCGCTCAAGTATTCGTGAAAGGACTTGAGGTCCTCGAACATGTTGGATGGCGAGGCCATTCTTCTGGTCTGAGTGAGAGATTCGAAACGTGGAGTTGAGCGAGAGAGAAAGGAACGGAGCGAGTCTTTATAAGCGTGCACGAACATATGAAAACAAGGCAACCACAGCAGTCATTCACCCACGGGCATGTGCAGATGCCTGAACACAGGGTTGATGGAACTGAAATTGGTGACTCCCAACTGTACACCGGTCGACGAAGGCTCCAAAAGTCGTGGTGACTGAAGGCAGGCATGATAGTTCCAGGTCTGAGACCTGATAGACCTCATTCTTCATAGAGGTGTGATTGCGCACCGACGGCTACGAGCTCGCCTGGTATAAGAAGTGAGGATACGAAGTGACGTTAGAGTAAAGACGGTCATCACAGTCAAGGAGACTCCACGGCAATAGCAGTGAGATCTGGCGGCTAAATTTAGGGCGGGCGCGGGCACGGCCGCTCGTAGCTGCCCAGCAACCGACCACGACCACGCGCGTCGAGCAAGTCTGAAGTCGAGAGCCGTCTCTCCATCTGCAGCCATCGCCAGATCAGCGATGCCGACAGGCTCGAGGCCCTCAACGCGATGGAAGCCGACTGGAGCGAGGCAACCCGGATAACAATTCCTGGCCCGACACCCAGCGCTCCTCCGTCAACTCTCACCACTTTCGCCTTTGACCCATCGGAAGAACTCCTGTGGACGGGCAACGAGTATGTGAGTAGGTCATGCGGCATTTGCTTTCGTTGCATGCTTCTACTCTCACCCGTCGTTGCATGGATATCACGATGGATGGTTGTCTGACCAGGCGTAGGGAAGAGTCACCTCGTTCTATGGCCCGGACCTGCAAAGATATACGTCCTATCTTGGCCATGTCAGCGCCGCACCACGTGGAGGTCCTGGAGACGCTCCAGTCTTGCAACTGCTTTTCTGTGACAGGGGCGTCATATCGGTCTCATCCCGGAGTGTACATCTGTGTACCCGCCGAGGCCTCGCTCAATGGCACGTATCGCTGCCAACTATGAAAGACTTGCGTTGTATGAGCTTCACAGGACGAGATGCATCTGAGCTCGTCGTTGCCGGGTGCCAGCCGCTCATGTATCGAATTGACGTGGAGAAGGGCACCATCATCGAGACCTTGTCTCCACCGAACCCAGCCCCTTACACGCTGATGCGACTTGCAGGACAATACGTTTGTGCCGCATGCCAGGACGGTTCTATTCACATTCTCGACCCAAAGACTTTGGATCTTGTACTCAGCTGGAAGGCGTACGCGGGACCTGTCAACGACATGGACGCTAGAGGCGACTATCTGCTGACTTGTGGTTGGGCCCAGATGCAATACCAAGGGTTGTCCTTGGAACGACTTGTGCGTGTCTTTGATCTCAAAGCGCAGAAGCCTGCGCCTCCCGTCCCCTTCCAGTCCGGCGCTGCACATATTCGCATGCATCCCAAGCTCTCTTCCACCTGTATTGTCATCTCGCAGAGTGGCTTGATACACTCCATCGACATTCAGAATCCTGACATGCCGATGATGCGATATGCCAATTCCTTCGATGTTCAGTTCATGGGTCTCGAGCTTATGCCCTCAGGCAAAGGCTTTGCGCTTGCAGATTCACAATCTCAAATCACCCTATGGGGCTCGCCGTCGAAGTTACAATTTACAGAATACAGCAAGCCCACTGACTTTGCAGAGCCAAACGGCGTTCACAAGCATCTGGAGTGGTCTGCTGATATTCCGCTCAACCTGATTGGAATGCCGCACTACCGAGAGGCATTGCTGTCCGGCTGGCCTAATAGTCTGCTGCATCAAGTTGGTCTTCCGCCCACGCGGGTCCTTGAGCCGCCAGATGCCAGCTACAGACCATTTGAGTATGGCAAAGTTGGCCCCAATCCTCGAAAGGGTAGACGCTACGAAGCGGCGAATGCAAAAGCGATGCAGAAGCTGTCAGATCCGCTCGCGGCGCCCAAGTTTCTGAGCGAGAAACCTCGAGAAGAAGATGCCAACTATGACAATGAGCGGAGAATGAGCGAGGACCTGATCAAGGCCCTAGACAAGGCGAAGCTGGACGGCGTCTCGACATCAGATGCCAAATTCCTCTATCGCATCGTGGAGATCAAATACAGCAGATTTGGCGTGGAAGACTTCGACTTTCGCTACTACAATAAGACGAAGTATGCTGGCTTGGAGACTCACATTGTCAACTCTTATGCCAATCCTTTGCTGCAGATATTGCGCTTCACACCGGTGGCTCGGAACCTTGCTCTACATCATACTGCGAGGGACTGTCGCCTGGAGAATTGTCTCATGTGCGAGCTTGGTTTCCTGATCGACATGCTGGAGAAGGCAAAGACGCCCAACTGTCAGGCCACCAACTTTCTCAAAGCTCTCAGCAGGCAGCCAGATGCGCCGGCTCAGAACGTCTTGGAAGGAAGCACCACTGGCGTTACTTTGACGACGATGGTTCAAAACCTGACTCGTTTTCTACTGCAGCGGATGGAAGATAACTTCAAGTGGGTTGCGCCGTCTTTAGATCACTTCCATCTCGCATTCGGCACTATTGGGCTTGATTTCACACAATGTGCACATTGCAGCTACGAGAGCCGAATGGACAAGGTGTGGTATACACACGATCTGGTGTACCCACCAAGAGGACCTAAGACGCGACAACAGGTCCAATCATTCTCACAGGTTCTGAAGGCGTCCATAGAACGGCACAATCAGCACCGAGGGTGGTGTTTGAGGTGCAATGGCTATAAGCCGATGGTCTCTAACCGAGCAATCCACTGCTTGCCAGCCACGCTCATGCTCAACGCAGCCGTCAACACCGAGGCCGGGAGATCTTTCTGGGCTCAACGAAACATACTGCCAGACGAGATTGGTGTTATTGTCAACAATGGTCGATTCTTTTGTTTCGAGGGCGCCGACCTTCAGCTGCACATTCAGCGTGGACAATACAATGTGACCGTATACAAGCTGGTGGGAGTCGTGGCTGAGGCCAGAACTGGCGACAACGAGAAGTCTCACCTGGTGGCATCGATCAACGCCGACATCGCCGAGCCCGATCGAAAGGGCACGCAGGACCCGAATTGGTTCTTGTTCAACGACTTCTTGGTGCACCAGCTGCGGTGGCAGGAAGCGCTGCATTTTAATCCTGACTGGAAGCTGCCGTCCGTCATCACATATCAAGTCAAGTCGATGTCGCACAACATCGACAACAGTTGGAAGAATGCTATCGATACAAGCATACTCTATCGAAGTCCAACCCAGCCAGGACTCGCCCACTTCCAAGCATTGTCGCAGAACGAGCCCTTGCCTGATAGCGACTGGCACGTCGGCATTGACGCTGAGTTTGTTCGACTGCTGAGGGAGGAGATCGACGTTGGAGCAGATGGCTCACGCACCATGACACGACCTGCACGCTCCGGGTTAGCACGAGTGTCGGTGCTACGAGGTGATGGCATGGACCAAGAATTGCCATTCATCGACGATTACATCGCCATCGACGAACCGATAGACGACTACCTCACTCAATACTCTGGCCTGCATGAAGGCGATCTTACGATAGGCAAAAGCCGCTTCCAGCTGGTCAGCCTCAAAGAGGTCTACAAGAAACTATGGGTTCTCCTCAATCTCGGCTGCTCGTTCGTTGGACACGGCCTTTCGAGTGACTTCCGCATCATCAACATCCACGTCCCCGACTCCCAAGTCATCGACACGCAAGACCTCTTCTCGCTTGGCACGCGTGGTCGAAGAAAACTCTCACTGCGATTTCTCGCCTGGATTGTGCTCAAGGAAGAAGTGCAGAAGAACGCCGACATGGGTCACGACAGCATCGAAGACGCACGCACCGCTCTCAAGCTCTGGCGCAAATATCTTGAATACCAGCACGCCGGAGTGCTAGAGACGATCATGGACGAAGTATGGCACAAAGGTCGCTCTACGGATTTCAAAGTCCCCAGCGACTTGAACTACCGACGTTTGCCGGAAACACCCGGTGGGAGTGCGCCTGGCACTCCTTCGAGGCAGCCCGTAAGGCTGGCGACACCTGCGAGGTCAGAGTTCGGCAGTCCCTCGAGAGTTGATCGTTGATGATGCGATTGTGAGAGGATTGGAAGATGCGTGTCGCACGGGAGGGTTCGGGATGTGCTGAGCATGTGAAAAGTAGAAGGGTGCCAAGTCGGGCGGACAGTGACCGAGCGGCCTGTCAGGAACAATGTTCTTGCATGCATGGGGGAGCTTGCTGGGGAGCTTTCCGAGGCGAATTGCCGGCTTGGAGATTGTCGACATTGGGCGGGCGGTGCGGCGATGCCTGTTGCTTGATGTTGTGGCCGTGGTAAGGGACGATGGCTGGAATTATATATGTAACCTAACAACAATTTGATCATCTATTGCACCGGGTCGGCTTCTATCACTTGAGTCATGTATAGAAGTTGAGGGGCGGCTATACCGAGAGAATGACTTGGAAACATGAGACTCCAGTATCGCGACTTATTGATGCTTGATTGCTGGCAGAATGCTAACTGAACCTGATCGGTCTGGCATTGAGAATGACATAAATTGTAGCTAGATTTTACGTAGTCGCTTGGTGTAAGTAACGAGCAAACGACGTAAGAATAGTCCATTCGATGAAAGTGGATTAAGGAAACCGCACGTCTAGTCTGAGTGTTGGATAGTCTACTGCTGAACTGCTAGTGTTACTCTATCCTCAAGGGCATGATCGCATTAAAGACGCCCCTGTCGCACAAGAGCTCCATTCCACCCCATGATGATGAACCGTTGACAAAAACCAAAAGTGTCTCGCAATCTGTACAGTGCATGCTACATGCAGCATCATCACCCTCTATACATGTGGTCCAGCCTGGAGAACTTCAGGAGTCGCCTCGTCGGCGTACTTCTTGAAGTTCTCGTTGAAAAGTTCTGCGAGCTTGGTGACCTCCTCCTTGAAATCGGCGGTTCCAGACCAGCTCTTAGCTGGGTTGAGGATCTCGTCGGGTACGTTGGTGCAGGTCTTGGGGACTGAGAGGTTGAAGACGTCGTAGGTCTCGTATTCGACCTTGGCGAGTTCACCGCTGTGGATGGAATCGAGGATGGCACGGGTGTATTTCAGTGGGCAACGCTTGCCGCCTGTTTGGATTGTTAGTATGTGCGTTGAGATGTTTTGCGGACGATTTTGTGGTTATATACTTACCGGTAGTAGCACCAGCACCGGTCCAGCCAGTGTTGAGCAACCAAGCGTTGGCATTGTGGTGTTGGATCTTGTCTGCAAGCATCTTGGCGTAGCGCATGGGGTGCAGGGCAAGGAAAGGCTGAGCGAAGCAAGACGAGAAGGTCGCCTGGGGTTCAGTAACGCCTTGCTCGGTACCGGCCATCTTCGAGGTGTAACCAGAAATGAAGTGGAACATAGTCTGCTCTGGGTCGAGCTTCGAGATCGGTGGAAGGACACCACGGGCATCGCAGGTGAGGAGAATGATGTTTGATGGGTGGTTCGTCGAGAGACAAGGGATCTTGGTGTTCTCGATGAACTCGATGGGGTAGGCGCAGCGAGTGTTCTCAGTCAGCGTCGAGTCGTCGTAGTCAACGACACGGGTGGTTGGGTCGAAGACGACGTTCTCCAAGATAGCACCAAACTTGATCGCGTTGAAGATATCTGGCTCCTTCTCTGCTGATAGACCAATGCACTTGGCGTAGCAACCACCCTCAATGTTGAAGACGCCCTTGTCACTCCAGCAGTGCTCGTCGTCTCCGATCAAAGCGCGCTTAGGGTCTGCGGAGAGAGTCGTCTTGCCAGTTCCAGACAGACCGAAGAAGACTGTGACATCCCCGTTCTGGCCCTCATTGGCAGAGGAGTGCAGAGTCAGGACGTTGTGCTTGACTGGCATCTCGTAGAAGAGGACAGTAAAGATACCTGATTGCTTGTTAGTGTCGGTAGCAAAATTAGTTTCCTGGGAGATCCTGGACCAGGCGCTTCGCGTGGCTCCAAGAGTCCAGGAAGGAGGGATATACATAAAGAGAAAGAACTACTAACCTTTCTTCATCTCTCCGGCATACTCAGTACCAAGGATAACCATCTCCTTTTCAGAGAAGTTGATCGAGACGGAGGTGTTCGAGGTCATGGATGTGGTGTATCTGTTGGCGGGGAAAGCACCGGCGTTGTAGATGACATAGTCGGGGTGGAAGTGCTCAAGCTCTTTTCTCGACGGCCGGATGAGCATGTTGTACATGAAGAGGGCATGGTAGGCACGGGCGCAGACGACTCGAACATTGATGCGGTAGCGTTCGTCCCAGCCTGCGAAGCCATCGATAACGTAAATTCGGTTACGAGTGTTGAGGTAGTCGACGGCACGCTCGCGGTTGATACGCCATACCTAAGGAGTATCACATGTCAGCGAGGAACATTCACATCGGCATGCCACGTGAAAAGCGGGGTTATTCCCGGCCGTTCTTTCCCGATCACGCGGGGCAGACCCGGAGACTGGAGCTAGCAACGGCAAGCAGCTCGGCTAATGCGAGGGGCAGTGACGTTGGCTGCGCTTGCCCCGCGAACCGCTGCTCACGCGTCTTGTGAAAGTGCACCTCCTGAAAAGATAGCGAGGTAAAATCGCACCCCTCTGCCAGCCCATTGGCAAGGCCGGCTTTGTGATAGAGGTCGCATCGTTGTTACTCACCTCTGGCGTCATGGGCTTGTTGACCGGGCCCCACCACACATCGCTTTCTGAGCCCTCCTCCTTCACGATACGCTTGTCCGAGGGCGAGCGGCCAGTCTTTGCTCCACTGTAGGCGGACAGAGCTCCGCTTGAGGTGATGGCAGATCCAGTTTCGTACACGAGTGCATCTTCGTAGAGTGCTGCAACAGAGGGATTGGCGATCTGAACATCTAGGGTCAGCGTGAGAGTCTCATTGTGACAAGTGGGCTTGGCTTACAATGGCCACACGGTCGTAGTCGATGTGTGCGCGCTCATGGAGTTCCTCCTCGAGTTCGGTGTGCTCGTGTTGCGGCCTGCGAGGAGGAGTCTCGTCAGCATTGACTGGTGCTAGTAAAGGCATTGGCAGTGGGGGCAGCAACATACTCAACACCGCCAGGGTGCAATGCCGTCTTGTTCACGCGTGCCGCAGCCATGGTGATTTCGGACTTTGCTGTCAAGGAGGAGGAGTGGAAGTTGCTTCGTTGTTGCTTGGAGATGTTCTCCTTGACGTAGTCGACACCGGAATCGTTGGGAGGGCCGGGAGTGAAGTTGCGAACAGGCTCGGCAGGGCGGCTGGAGCTGTTTATATTCCCAGACGACATTTGCTTCAGATGTTCCTCGGGACGAAACTCTCTAAGCCTCCTCGACTAGGTGCTGCCCAGTGTGAGCGATTACTGGCTAGCGACGCGCTGATTGGCTGTAGCGAGCCCTTGTTCGTCCTTGGATTCCCCCAGGTCCGGCGCGTTTTCGTGCGGAAGAAGAGCACGCTGTGGAGTGCCGGGCACGACCGGCTGGGCGACTGTGCGACGCGGGCGAGTCTTCAAAGGCAGCACACGCGGCTGGGTCTGGAATCAATCTTTCAACTACTGTACTGCTGCTGCGCGGCGGCTTCGATAACAATGGCAGAGGACGGCGGCACTCCTCCATCGCCCACCCGTCCTCGTCATGCTATATAACCTTACCACCGCCGCATGTCATCGTGCATCCCACAGGCGGGGATTGCCTCTCGACCGCATTATTACCCTAGGTTAAAGCTCCCTGACGAGTCTGATATTCGCCCTCACCACGGCTCGAGGGCTCACCAAAAGGAAGGCTCACGATACTTCGGGACTGTACCGACAGTAACGCAGCTCTGTCCGGCAGCTCTCGCGCAGCTCGAGCTCCCGCCTCGTCACCATCACAACGTCATAAGACCAGCATGTTACATAACATCGTCAGATGGAGAGAACGGTCGGATGCATGGAAGCGCAGGTTGAGAATCGCAGAACCTGCACCTTCTGATGAAAGTAGCCCTACAACCCAGTCCAGGGGCGGGACAGACACGCGACCGAATGCATGATGCACAATTGATCCTCTGTCGCCTTGTAACCGTCGACTGCCGTATCACTTCTTCACGATACGTGTCCACGGCTCGAAGCGCACGCGATGTTCGCGAGCGTCGAGACGAGGAGGTGCGGCCCCAGAGTACGCTACAGCGCCTCTCCACGGGGCTGATGTAACAGCTCAAGCTTACATCACCATTCGGTTCACCTGAAACGATAGCAGGAGATCGAAGCAGTGTGAGAGTGGAAGACTGACGTTGTTTGCGGGTATGCGACGTATTGCTGCTGGACTTCCATTCTCAGTGCTTTATTGACCTCTCAGAGATGGATCTACACGCTGAGATTCATCTTATAGCATCTTCGCACCGCTATGTGATCTTCTACCGTTTCGGGCTTTCAATCTTGTCGCGTTGACGACTAGCCTCGTGCATGCGTTGAAATCTGTACTGCGGATGGAGAATGCTCAGCAAGGAATGGTGAGAGTAAGCATTATGTGTCGCGGAAGTAGTGATGCCATGTTATGAAGCCCTTGAAGTGGTGAAGGGCCACTTGTATGCAGTATTTGTCCTACTGCTCTCACTGCCTATTCTTGCCACAGCCCCTTGACAATTCAACATTCGACGATGAACGACCACCAGCCAACAGTCACCGAGCCTGAGAGACAGCAAGGCTCTCTCCGCTCCACAGCAAAGCTCGTATTCTGGATGATAATCCTGTCATTCATACCGCTCTTCCCGTTCGTGGCCAGCATGTTCACTGTCGGTGTCGCATACTTCCAATGCCGATGGCGCCGGATACCGTTCAACCCAGATGTGCCGCCGAAATCGAGGTACTTTGGAACACTACAGCCGCCGCAGCATCAATTGGATCCAGAGGACATATGTGCTCACTGCAGGGACCAATTCGTCGACCCCCTCAAACTTCCTTGCGGCCATGTATTCTGTGCTGGCTGTATCAAGGGCTATATTGCACATCGGCAGACTAAATGCCCACTGTGCAACAGGATCGTGTTCACAACGCTGGAGCCGTGGGCCGTGCTCTTCGTTCGCTTGGGTTCGTCGTCCACTGTAGTGGCGATCCTGGCACAGGTCCTCGCAATGACCGCCAATATGTGCTGGCCAAAAGGCGTCAATGTCGATCCAACGCCGAGCTTGACTCTGATCAATATCTTTTTGATGTCAAGTGTCGGCCTGCTGATTGGAGCAGTGGACTACCACTCGGGCGATCTGTGGACTACAGATCTTGCTCTCCCAGTCACCATGACTTTCGCGTGGTTGGCATACACTGTCTATTTCGCAGGACACTCGACGATATTGCTGCAGCTGAAGTTTTGGAATTGGTCATTGCTGGGTGCACGGGGACAGTAGCCTAAGAGGTATGGATGGTCATGACTTTCTGCCTGCAGCTTTCTTCTACGACATCAGCTCGGCAGCTCAGATGGGCATCATGGCCACTTACTAGGTAGCAATCTTTCAAAGCAAGGAACTCTCTTGCACACATATCCTTCTTCGCATTCTGGTAGTTGGCCGCCACACATTTGCCATAGACGGCTCCCTATTCCTCCGTTAGCCGCCGTCCACAGAACCTCAAATGTACCATACCTCAGCGGTACATTTAGCCGTCGCTTCAGCGAACTTCTCGATGGGTCTCGTTCGTCTAGGCATGTTAATGTTGTAGGGTGAAAGTGGAAGCCGAACAGTCGACAGTCGACGTCAACATTGGAGTAACGAGCCAATCGGTACACATTGAGCACTTCCGGCGCTAGCGGCTGCTCGCAGGTGAACGACGCCAGCGACGAAGCGCGTGCCAACCGCTCGAGATTCACAACAAGTCGCGTCGTCCGTTCGATCAGCGGGTGTCGAACAGCTTCACTCGCCCAACAGCCTACAGCGCATCTCATAACACCATAGAACGTGCGCATGCATCGCCGCACCCGATGACCAGACCGTACTCGAAACGAATGCGCCGAAAGCCTCGAGCACCGCTTTGCACATGAATGACCATGCCGCCGACCGAGAGCTGCCCTATATAAGCGACCAACGTAGGTGCTTCGGTCCTCGAATTGCTACGGCTCTACTGACGATACCGCAGAGATCGGATATCTTGATACGATCTGCAAAAGAGCCTCTCACATCACTAAAACACCATGGAAAGCGCTCTTCGAGGCCTACGACGAAGTCTTTCAAGAGAAGAACTTGGACAAAAGCCGCGACAATGAGATATTTCGATGGCTCTTGCGAGTCGGCCAAAGTGCGAGGAGTCAGTATCGCGCCGGGCGAAAAACGAATCTGGTCTCCCACTTGAGGAGCATTCTTGAGGCGCATGGCATTACCGTTATTGATTCGGATGACAATCAAGGGAAAGATGGTGTCACGCGATCGCTGGATGACGCAGAACCGACTGCAGTGGACAAACAAGATCAGCCAAAGCGAAGAGTCTCTTTTGACGACGCTCGATTGGAGGAGACTTGGCTGAGTGAAAGATCACAATTTGCGGACTCTGAGCCTGGATCACCACAGAGAGCTCAGCGAAGACCCCGACCTCACGCTGCCAGAGAATATGCCAACACCCACCGAGCACGATCGACGAGCAGTCAGCGCCCCGTTGGTAGCCGTCAACCTGCACCTAAACATTACCAAGAAGAATCGCCATCGACAGAGTACGCCTCGGAGTACGAAGAGCACCAGAATGCGACACTCCTTTTTGAGCCATCCTTGACGCAACTAGAGCAAAATGCGGAAGCTTTCTTTGCTACGTCAGAACTTCGCTTTGCTAGACGATGTCTACATGTCTGGCACGATCGAGCTCTAGCTTTACGGAATCAACGCTCGCCAGCTCTGGCCTACGCAGCCGCGCAGAATCGACGTAAACTCTTGAAGGAGTCGTTTCGTCTCTGGCAATATGAGCAGAATCACATCGCTCAACTGGAGCACATGGCCGAAGGCTTCCGCTTTCGACAAAGCCAACTTCTTGCAGCAGTTGCATTGAGTCACATGGAGCACGAGGCCAAGCTCAAGGCGCTCGCTTCGAGACTACTGCAGCAACAGAGGCTTGAAAAGAAGTACTTCAATCTTTGGCATAAACACACGATCGAGGAGACGGCAAAAGTCAACAGCTTGTTATGGCGAAAGTGCCTGACACGCTGGCACGAGAGGACAATCCAGAGAAGTGCCGAAGTCGAGCATGCTGATGCAATGTATCGTGATGCCTTGGTGCGCAAATACTGCCAGCGATGGTTGTGGAACTTCCGAACCCGTATGGCCGTTGCATGGCATGAGCAGCACATTGTGCAGACGACTTTGGGTTCCTGGTTTACGCAATTGAGCCGCCGGAACCTTCAAGAACAGCAGGCCGATGATACACGACAACGCACATTGGCGAGGTCCACGCTCCGAGCCCTCTCGCACCGAGCCGCGCAATATCGGCCAATGTTGCAAGAGTCTCGCAGCAGCTATGATCGCAAGCTCTTATCTAGCTGCTTGAACAGACTACAGATCCACGCAAGGCTGACGCCTTTGGCTGCCACATTGTCTGTCAACTTGGAGCTCAACCTCAAGCGCAAAACCGTGAGAGTGTGGCACCTACGCTTCACGGTGACCCGTCAGGCCAATGATGTCGACCGGAAGCGTGTCCTGCAATCCGCTTGGACAAACTGGAACGATGCTCTCCGATGCAAAGCTCTGGCGCAAAGGATTGACGAAAGGGTCTTGATGGAGAGCGTCTACAAATGGATGCTGGAAGCACGCTTGAAGTCTTTCCAGCGATCGCATGACATCACATTGCTCCGACGGACGTTGACAACTTGGAACGACCGCATCGGGGAGAAACGATCGAAGCTCGACCGGGCAACATGCGACTTTGTAGAAGGCCAAAGATGGCGCAGACTCAAGTTTGGGATGCTCCGTCTCAACACGGGCCTTCGCATGCAGGAGGACGCCGACCGGGCCGCTGTAGAGTACTCTAACAGTAGAGCTCTGCCAGACGTCATGGAGGTCTGGAAGCAGCAGACGGCACATGCGAGGCAGTTGGCAAAATGGGCTTACGATGCCAGGTTTTACGTGCTGTGCTCTAGGACGTTGAAGGCCTGGCGGGAGCGAACAGTCCAGCACAAGCATCAAAGACGTCGTCAGGCTTACGCGCAAGTCAGAACAAGGGTCAAAACTAGGCTTGCGCGAGACTGCTTCACTCGCTGGCGTGATAAGTCTATGGAAGCCAGTGCCATGCAGGCGGAAGCACAAGCACGGGATCAAGCACGCCTCTTTCAAGTGGGAACGCAAGCATTCGATACATGGCGACAAAAGACTGTACAGTACGCCGAGCTGGACTTGCAGTCAAGAGCCGCCGACTACCGAAAACTGCTCACCTCGGGCATGGCAACCCTGGCGAACCAACATGCAGATCTGACGGCCATGGAACAGCAAGCGATTGTCTTCAGGCAAGAGTCAAACCTTGCAATCCTGGGTAGTGCCTTGAAAAGGATACAATGGGCAAATTTCACCGCGAGGCGACAGGTAGAAAGTGCAGACGCTTTACGAGCTCGTAATCGCGACCAGCACGTTAAGCAGATGCTGCGACATTGGTCCTCTTCGGCGGCGGCACGGCGAAAAGCAAAGACGACGTCAAATGGGCAACGCGAGCTTGAAAGTCCAAGCCTCAGACCAGCCAGCAGAGCAGCTTCGAGGTCGAAAGAGCGAACTTCGTTCGCAAGCTCGCCCCCAGCACAAACGACCGCACCAGCGTACATGCGCACACCTTTGCGATCTCGACGCACAGGCCGATTCAGACCCTTGCCAACTCCTGCCCACGTCACTCCAATGGCCTTTGAGCGATCTTACCTGGTCACTACGCCTGCGCCGCTTTCGCAAGCGCAACCCGATCAGAATGAAGATACTAGTGACCTCTTCGAGGGCCTCACGCCTCAGATCACACCGTTCGCACGAAAGCTTAGAGCAGGCGGCGTCACGCCGGCTCCCCCCTCAGCGTTGAGAAGCAGCATTCTTGGCCGATCCGTGGCTGGGGGCACGAACAAAAGTGTGAGGTTTGCCGGCTCTAGCAGATTCGGCAGTGGCTCCAAGAGACTCGGCACTACTGATGAGCAAGCAGAATTGAATAGTTGAAACGATGTTACGGTTAATGCCCTGTACAGTGCTATCCTTCTTGGACTTCAAGTTTCGAGAACCACACGTATCTCATCTGCTGGTACTAACGACTTCTCACAGTGCGTTCTCGTTGATGGTGAATCCACTGCACGCAAACGTCAGCATCAGAGTCATCAATCAAGTCGATCCGAATGGCACAACTTACTTGTCAATGACCAGATTGTGGCCGTTGACGAGGCTCATTCTTGGTGTGCTTAGAAGCACCACGACGTCGCCGACCTCCTCAGTCGCCGCAACACGCCCTTGCCTCGCCTCGAAGACGCCCCAAAGGTCACCTGTCAAGCCACCCATCGAGTCGAACAGATTCGTCTGCAAGAAGCCGGGGCTCACTGCATTTACTCGAATATGCTTGTCTCGGCCTTCCAGCGCAGCGGCCTTTGTGATGCCCACTACACCATGCCTGGGAGTAAAGATCAGCGGGCCAGAATTTGTCTCAGACATGAAGCAGGATGCCTTTTGCCGTTGGATAGACGACGTACTTTGCTGCGGAATAGCCACTCGTCCCACTTCCCGCCTGAATCGAATTCACAGACGCACAATTGACAATCGACCCTCGCTGCGGAATCCTCCCCTCCTCGATGCCCTCGCCAATGGACTCTTGCTCCAACATCTGTTTCAGCTCCAACTTCGTGCATAACCACACTCCAATCAGGTTCACGTCAATCACCTTCTTCCAGTCCTTCGTGTCAATTTCCCAAGAGTTGCCCAGCGGGCCCACGATTCCAGCGAAGTTAGCGGCATAGTCTATGCGTCCAAACTCCTTAACGGTCTCGGCAATGGCGCGTTCGACTTGATCTTCTTGCGTAACGTCTGCATGGATGGTTATGCATTTGGCGCCGTACTTCTCCACGGCAGCTTTGCCTGCTTCGAAGGTCTTTTCATCGTTGATGTCAACGAGGGCAACTCCTCTAGCACCCTCTTTGGCGAAGGAGACGGCGATTGCATTGCCTGTGAAATGTATCAGGACTGTTACGTCTGGAAACAGCGGAATATGACAGTACCTAGACCTCTGGCACCGCCTGTGATGAAAGCTATCCCTGGAGCTACAGGGCCTGAACGATGGTGAGACGACATGAGTACGGCCAAAAGTTACGAAGATGTCCCACGGCTAATGACGCTTATATACCAGTGCTTCGATCGACTTATGCGTCTACCTATACGGATACTGCCCTACAACACTACGAAGCGGCAATTATATTGGGATTGAGGAGGTCGTCGCCCCCTCCTGGAAGGTACATGTATGGCCGAGGTCAGCGATTGGTGAGACTCAGCTTTCAGTTTCGACAAAGAGCACCGTCTTTCGCATATGCTCGGGTTCCAGCACCAAGTCGAGCGACGTTGACTTTTGCAAGGCACGCGGCTGACTTGACATTCCGTTGGAGCCTCAGAAGCTTTCATCTCCCGGGAATCGGAAGCTCGTGTGCTATCCTGCCATAATCACGACACTTGCCACAAGGATGCGGTCCAGAACCCTTTCACTCACACCACCACGCTAGACCTAAGCCAGCAACAATGACATGAGTATCGCGGGGAGCTACCCCGCAAAAGCCTCGTGGAACATGTGATAGTACTCCCGCCACGCACGAGCTTTGCTTATAGAAGCAAGCAGATAGGAGGAGGGCGGATGTCAGGTCTTTAAGAACAGTGATCCCAGAATCGGCCTTGCTGGAGCTTTCATCTATCTACCGCTACCTACATTCAACTCTATCATCAGAAACGCTTTGTTCAACCAGAGAACCATCAACATGTCTACATGGTCAGACCGTCGCGGCCTCTTTCAAAAGGGAAAGGAAGTTCATGAGCCTGGTAGGAGACTCTCTGGCAGTGGTGATGGTGGTGTGATCGACGCCGTTCGTAGAGCATCGACCAGCAGCAATAGTGACAAAGGGTCTTCTGTCTTCAGCCCCTTGAGCAACGATCCGGCCTCGCCGGCATCCCCAACGTCCCAGCGTCGACGGGTAAGCATTTCTTACTAAGGACGAGATGATTGCTTTCGCTGATTGACCTGCTTATCAACAGTCGTCCGCGGCTTCTGGTGGCCTCTTCGGAAACTTACAGCAACACAAGCGTGGCAGCGAGGGCTATGATGAGAGGAGAGCAAGCCATTCAGATCAACATGCTGTCGGAGGTGCTGTTTCTGGATGGTTCAACAAGACGTTCCGTGGAGTGAACCCCGTTGCAGAGGAGAAGCCAGAGAAGAGAGGCGTGATGGAGTGACTATCTGATCGTGGGCCGGAGGCGTGACAACGCACGATACTTGTAACGGGAAAAGGACATGTACATCAAGGGAAGCAGGAGCACACAGACCGAACGAAGTATGCAACGGAAGGCACGGAGCAGGACGGACATGACGACATTTGACACGAAACAGGCTGTAAGCTAACGACGTTCACGACAGATGTATATCATACTTGCATTCTCACTAGCCTGCTCTCATCCCTCCCAGACCCCTTCAACAATGCTCAACTGACTGCCTTCTGGTCTCGTCACCCCAGCAAACCTGAAACCGGCCTCCTTCAAGAGACCCTGGTACCTCCCAAGTTCTCTATCTCCAGCATTGAAACAGCCCAACATTGTCAGATCTTGAGACCTGATAGTCCTCTCGACAACATTCGGAAGAGTCCCAACGTCGGGCATCACCATATCAATCACCAATACCTTCGATCCCTTCTCCATCGCCGGAACGAGGGCTCGCAGAATCTTTACGCAGTATTTGTCCGGCCAATTGTGCAGGATCCACCGAAGCACAAAGACTTTCGCCTTGTTGATGCCAGTCTGAGGCGTCAGGAAGTCATGAACCATGAAATCAACATTCAAACCTTCATCCCGAATGACTTTCTTCGCCGCCTCAGCAGAGGCAATCGTCTCTGCTAGATCCTGCACAACGAACTTCAGGTCTGGAAAACTCCTCGCAATTGCCATGTCAATATCGCCATGACTCCCTCCGACATCCACGACCGTCGATCCAGCCGGCAAAGAACCCCAATCAAAACCATCCACAACATGCTTCGGGGCATACCCATCACCCGCCTGGATGCTCGACATCGCACGTCCGAACTCTCTCGCGCGCTCGGGGTCCTGGCCAACGTACTGGTAGAAACTCAGGTACTCGCCTTCCTGCTCCGAGGGGAAGGTCAGAGAGGCTGCACTACGGTTCCCTTCATCCATATCGGAAAACTTCAGCATGGCTTTGCCTATGTACTGCGTGGGCAACAACACGTCGTGAGAGGCACCGAGATAATCGAAGAGCAGGTCGTCGCTCGCCAGGAGTTTGGAAGCTGCTGAATGAGCGATCCGCCCTGGTGAGGGTTCTCGGAATATCCGGTTGACGACTGCGGCGCGCAGGATCCGTGTGAGAGCGTACTCATTCACGGGTCTTGACAATCTTTGACAGAGCTCGGAGTAAGTGATGCCATTGCCATCGTCTTGAGGGATCTTGTGTGGAATGTCCAAAGAGTGTATCGTCTCCATGTTGGCGACGCCACGACTGACGGCGTGCATGAACAGTTTTCGGCTTCCCATGGTCAATTCGGATAGTTCTAACGTGGCATCTTGTATGGCGATGCGAGCTCGTTGGATGTCTGCTGGAAAGTCTTTGTCCCAGACCGGCTCGTGGTTGTCGAAGGACGGCTGCGGCAGATCGTTGTCCTTGAGATACTGGTCAAGGATGGCCGTGTTCTTGGATATGCTACTTGAGAGCTCGACGAGGCGGCTTGGCGTGGAGGCCATAGTAGTGATCACGCCGACAAGAATATCAGTCCTGCTGCTGGAATGTATCGAGTGTAATCTAGTTCAGTGGCTGTTGTCGCGGTCGATGGTATGCTCTATCTGCTGTAAGCCGCGACCGGAGTTGACGTGGTATGTGCTCCCCTCGGTCTCGTCGAGTCAGTAATGAAACAGAAAGGATGAGTTTGATTGCAGGGCAACGAGGAGGATGTGGCATATTTTCGTGAAGCTACCTCCTATGCCCTTGAAAGGTGAAAGGGTTACTCTCAGCCCTAGAAACTAGTGCTAGCCCGGGTAGTAATCGTGCTTGATGTTGGTGAGTCACTTGGTCAAGCAAGTCTTCATTTGTGTCAGCAGCCAACGCGCAAAGTACACCTGCTACCTGTTCAGGCAGGTATCTGGCGCTTTCAACTAGCTTCATCTCATCGTCAATGTTGGATGGTCGCTTGCACAGCTTGCGGTCGAGGATACGCGCAATCCGTGATCCTGTCAAGCCCGAAGCCGCTCACTATCGCTCACTATGCCTTGTGAGGAGATCAATGCAGTCGCCTCCTCGGAGAACCGCGAAGGCTAATTTCTCCAGTGACTAGGACAACTCAAACTTTCAGCAGTTTCAGCAGAAGTCGAATGTCTTTTACTTCCGTCTCTTCCTCCGTCACAACACCGTACAGCTGAGAGTCGGCGCCGTCTCGAACGACGCCCTTGCTGGCAGCTTTGGCGAACGTTGCCTTCTGTTGTTCGAACATCTCTTCGATCTGACGCTCTTGCTCAAGCCTGCTGACCTCTGCTATTGCATTCTTCTCGCCATTCGACACCGCACCGGCTGTAGCATCGACCGAAACTGGAGCGAGGATGCTATATGTGACCTGGACATCGTCCGTAGGGACGAGACCAGCCGACTTTCGCAGCCGCTGGATACGATTGAGGACCTCACGAGCAAGTCCTTCCTGGGCCAGCTCGGGGTATGCAAAGGCGTCGAGCAAGACCATGACATCTCCGTCGACGCCTGGCTCGAAGTTCTCGGTCTCTTTGCTCTGCTTCAGGTTTCGTTGCACCCTCAAGTCTTCAGCGCTGAGTTTGTGGCCTTCAACCGTGATGCCACCTGATTCGAGGAAGCCATGGATCTCTGACGCTGAGAGCTTGGGTAGGGCGGTCTTAATCTTAGCTGCATCCTTCTTGAACTTCATACCCAGGTTCTTGACGTCAGCTTGTACAGCATACTGTACTCCGTACTTGCTCTCGTCGCTTGTGAGCACCAGATCACGGACGTTGAGCTCCTCAGTAACGTATCGCTCTAGCGTACGCACATCATCAAGGAACTCCTGATCTTGGTGCAGAACCACCAAAGTTTTCAGAGGCGTCTTCAGAGAGACTGTCCGCCGATCTCTGCACAGACGACCCAGCTCGATGACTTTTTGCATGCGACTGACTCGCCTCTCAACGACAGTGTCAAAGAGCTCCTGACGGACAGTTGGGAAGCGGAAGAAATGCACACTTCCGACGTCTTTGCCTTTCGTGATCGACTCCGGTAGATGTGGCGCAAGGCGCTGGAAGATGTTGTCGCTCAAGAATGGGATGAATGGTGCCAGTGCTCGCACCATGGTGTAGAGCACTTCGTAGAGAGTGTTCAGGGCATGCAGCGTGTCTGTTCTGCTGCCTTCCTCCTCCTCTGCGCTGCCATTGACATCTGCACCATTCGTCTGCGTACCGTTGCCTGTTGTCTTGCCCGCAATCGTTCCGTTCTGGCCCTTTAAGCGGTTTCGGTTGAATCGAATGTACCAATTAGTGACGTCGTCGACCATCTTAAGCAGACGAGGAACGACAGTGTACAAGCGGTAGCCCTCCATTTCCTGGTTGACATACTGCAGTAGTGACTGAGTCGCGGCCAACACCCATCGATCCATGACATTGTGGTTCGACTTTTGCATTTCGGGGTCGAAGACGAAGTCTTCGGCGGTGTTCTTCTTGTAAAGTGCAGCTTGCTGGGCGAAGAAGTTGTAAGAGTTCCAGAGCGGGAGAAGCACGCCTGACACGATCTGCTTGACACCCAGCTCAGCGAAGCGCAGTGGCTCACCGCGAACGACCGGTGAGTCAATGAGATACAGTCTGAGCGCATCAGAACCGTACCTGTCAATGACAAGCATAGGGTCTGGGAAGTTCTTCAGCGACTTTGACATCTTCTTGCCGTCTTCCGCTAGAACGATTCCGTTGACCACACAATTCTTATAGGGAAATGTGTTGAAGAGGTGCGTGCCAAGGACGGAAAGAGTGTAGAACCAGCCTCGAGTCTGATCGAGACCCTCAGCAATGAAGTCTCCAGGGTACTTCGCAAAAAGCTCTTTGCCAGGTCCATCGTCCCGAGACATACCGCTCTCTGGATTTGAGGCGTCAAAGCCAGGATAATCGAATGGGTAGTGTGACGAGGCGTAAGGCATGGATCCAGACTCAAACCAACAATCAAACACCTCCTCCACTCGCTTCAGTGTGCCTTTGCCCTGCTGCGAGGGTATGGTAATGTGGTCGACAGAATCTCTGTGGAGGTCCTTGAGCTCACCTTGATACCCTGACAGCTTCTTCAGCTCCGCGACAGACGACACGCAAACGACTTCCTTCATGTCATCCGACACCCACAATGGGAGAGGCGTGCCCCAAAATCGATTTCGGCTGACGTTCCAGTCCTTTGCAGCAGCCAGCCACTGGTGGAATCGGCCGGTCTTGACCATTGACGGAACCCAATGTGTCTTTTCTAGGTTGTCGAGCATGTTCGGCACAATGTTTTCGACTTTGATGAACCAACTGGGCACAGCTCGTTGGATGAGGGGTGTCTTTGATCGCGGACAGTGTGGGTACCTATGGGTGATCTGCGACTTGCGGACTAACCGTCCAGTACCTTCAAGGTGCTTTATGATGTTCTTGTCGGCAGCCTTCACATGTTGACCCTCAAAGTCTGGGACCTCATTTGTGTACTCGCCACCTGCATTGAGAGGGTTTGGCGGCGGCCGCTCAGCGTTGATGATGCCATATCGCCAGCCAATGGAGTAATCGTCCTCACCAAAAGCGGGAGCTTGATGAACGATACCCACACCCTCGTCTTGCTTCACGTATGTGTCGAGAATGACTTGGAAACCATCGTTCTTGAATGTGTCGTAGAAGTAGGTGAAGAGAGGCTTGTACTTCCATCCCGCAAGATCAGATCCCTTGATCTTCAGTGGCAGAACTCTGTATTTGTCCTTGGCCTTCTTGGGGTCTTTGAACAGGACCTTCAGGCCCGCTTCGAGCAGAATGTATGTGTTGGCGGTCTCATTGTCGTGCACAAGGATGTATTCGTAGTCTGGGTGGGCGCACAGAGCAAGATTGCTCGGTAGCGTCCAAGGTGTAGTGGTCCATGCAACGAAACTGACGGAGCCACCTGCTACCTTCAGAGCCTCCTCCAGCTTTGATCGCACAGCTTCTGGTTGCTCCTCAACAGGCAATACTGGGAATGAGACCGTCACAGCGGGGTCCTGAACGTCTCTGTAGTCCTCACCAGCTTCACTCTTCGATAGTGGTGTATTCAATGCCGTGGAATATGGCAGCACTCTCGCGCCGTGGTAAACGAGTCCCTTCTTGTACAACTGTGCAAACACCCACCAGCAAGTCTCCATGAAAGTCGGATCCATGGTCTTGTAGTCTCGGTCGAAGTCAATCCATCGTCCCAATCGTCCAATGACCCGTCTCCACTCATTGGCGTATGTGAGCACGACAGCCCGACACCGCCGGTTGTATTCTTCAATTCCGATCTTGTCCACTGCTGCCTTTCCTCGTACACCTAGCTCTTCTTGCAATTGCTTGTCAATGATCTGCTCGATCGGTACGCCGTGTGTGTCCCAGCCAAATCGTCGCTCTACGAAGCGTCCTCTCATAGACCAGTAGCGGGGTATAATGTCTTTGATGGTGGACGCGAGAAGATGACCGTAATGAGGAGTTCCCGTGGCGAACGGCGGGCCATCGTAGAATACATACGGGTGTTCGTCCTTGGAAAGTTCAAGCTGGCGGTGAAAGGCGTCTGTGGTCGTCCAGTGCTCCAAGATGCGCTCTTCCTCCGCTGGGAAGTTGATGGAGCCCATTGTGGGCGGTGTTGCTTTTGGTTTTGGCCTTTCTGGCGGGGATTCGAGTGGACGGAGCTCTCACTTAAGCCGAAGCAATTCGGTCTCTGGTAAATTGTTGTGGAATGAGTATTGCGGCAAATGCTCGTAGCATCTCACAAGACTCATCGCGAAGTGGGATGGTCGAAAAGTGATCTGTGTATATTAGTCATGCATCTCGAATCTCCATTCTAGGTTATGCTGACGCAGGACCCAACTCTAATCGACGGGCGCCACAACATGTAATAGAAGGTAGGTTGGTGAGTGCTTGTGCCAGTATGCTTTACAATTACTACAGATACCAAAGAAGACCAGGCTGAGTCCTGGGATGTCCGCGACTTCTCGCGGTGTTCATTCTAGTGAAATCCCTCTACCCAAGTAGAATCTGTCCACAACGCCAAACATGCCATGCCAATACCAGAAAGAAATCAAAGATCACAAAGCGGTTAGAATATGCTGTTGACGATGTTCCCGCCGATCGTGGCACCAGCTCCGAATATGGCCGCATTGCCCAGCTTCTTGCCGAACTTCTTGCCCATCTCCTGTCCTTTGCCAGGTACCTTGCCTTCGCCGTTGCCCATACCGCTCGTCTCCAGCGGCATGTTGCCGTAGTTTGTTGTTGCCGCACTGGCTTGACCCTTCTCTTCGGTGACCTTGACGTAACTCCGCGGGAAGATACCCTCTTGACCCGTCCTGCTCGAGCGACCCTTCCACCATTCGGCATTCATATATTCTGTAACAGTGACATGATCGTTCGGCTGCAGCTCCAAGTCGCCCGCGTCCGTTGAAGTGTATGCGTAAAGAGCGGTAGCGGTGCAAAGTGGAGGCCAGTTGGCAGCTGGAGGTGGGCCTGGTGGCGCTTGATATGCCGGAGGTTGCGCCGCGGGCGTAGGTGGGTTGAAGTATTGGTCGCGCTTCTCGTCGAGGCCGCCGTTGGTATTTGATTGTTGGAGAGAGAGGTTGTTCATGGGCGAGGTAGGGGGCTGGATGGGTGTGTTGGCGTTGTTGAGCGCTGAGGGCATTGCGCCGACTGAAAGAGGCGCATGAAGGGCGGTCTGTTGAGGGATATTCTGAAGGAGTTGGTTGAGGGTTTGTGGCGTGATTACTGAGGCATCGCAGAGGAATTCAAGTTCCTAGCACTTGTCAGTACATGTTGAAGAGTTACAAATCGGCGTTACGCGTACAGCCTTGATGGTCCTGATGCTGCGGTTGACCTGCGATTGGTGCATCTCCTCCATGGAGACCATCTTGGCAGCGTTGATTGATCGAGATTGTATATCTGCACGGGTCTGAGGAATTCAGGGGGGTTGTCGAGCAGAGATAGAGAAAGAAAGAAGTGTTG
Source organism: Zasmidium angulare (assembly GCA_002786045.1). NCBI lineage: Eukaryota > Fungi > Ascomycota > Dothideomycetes > Mycosphaerellales > Mycosphaerellaceae > Zasmidium > Zasmidium angulare. The sequence continues at coordinate 576,831 of NHNX01000015.1, forward strand.
GAAGACTGCTTGGCGACTCGTATGGAGCACAAGGTGAGGCGCAGCGAGGTCGAAGCTCGTTTCTCAGCAAATCATCATCGTCGAGCCGATGAAACTCAACAGTTCACCGTCATCGTCATTGCACAAAGAAACCCGTCTCAGCATCAACCACATGATCATTGCTCATTCTCACAGTATCGTCAAACACACATGAACAGGACGAAATCACTGGAGCGTGTCAACTTCTCCTTTTAACGTCTATCACTCTACGAATCCGTCCAATGCCCACCCATCTCCCACGCCTTTGCAGCCTTGAAGATACTGTCTTCGTCCCACTTCTTAGCAATGACTTGCATACCGATTGGCAGTTTGCCCTCGCCGTCCTTCACTTTACCCCATCCCACAGGCATACTCATCGCCGGATGTCCAGTGACATTGAAAGGGCTCGTATTTAACGTGTTTCCAATAGCGGGCTCAAACAGTTCCATGATCTGCTCACTGAAGCCATTCGGATTCTGCTCCGTCTTCAAGGTGCCCTTTGGATGAGGTGGACCAACAGTCGGATTCACAGGTGTCAGGAGGATATCGACTTCCTCCAAGGCCTTGTCGTAAGCTTCCCGGAGTTGGTGCACATGCATGTGAGCTTTGCGTGTCAATGAGGGACCATATCTTCGTTCGAGATGAGCTACATTGAGCAAGACGTTGACAACGGCAGGGTTGCGTTTCGCCAGGATGTCAAAGAAGTTCTGGTCGATGGGGAGTGGATCTAAGCCTGGAAGTGGATGCGACAGCAGATCACTCGGCCTACCAGCAATGTAGTGCGGCATCGAAGGTCTTGAGGCTACAGTCCAGATGGCAGCACCAAATTTGTGCAATGGGATTGAGATCTCCTTGACGTCCGCTCCTAGATTCTTGAAACGTTCTGCAGCTGCTTCAACAGACTTCTTGACGGACGATTCGAGACCAGCCACCTCGAATGACTCCTTAAGAATGCCCACTCGAAGACCCTTGGCTGCGGACTCGCTGTTCCACTCGCCACTGGCTTCTTTTGAAGAAATCCAGGCCTTGAGGCTGCCGGTATAATCTGGGACTTTGGATAATAATGGCGACTCTGGAGTCATTCGTGGGTCGATTCCATCCCAGCCCGCCAAAACACCAAGCAGAAGCGCAGTGTCCTCAATAGTCCGGCACATCGGGCCCGTGTGATCGATCATAGGAGTGAGAGGTGCGATTCCAGTGTATGGAATCAGGCCATGGGTTGGCTTTAGGCCATAGATACCACTGTAGCTGGCCGGTAGACGAATCGAACCACCTTGATCACCTCCAATGGTCATGTCGACTCCTTCACCGAGCGAATACTCTCGTTTGTCCTTCCCTTGCCTTCTCGCATCTTCCACATCCCCTATACTCACCAAGGCACCACACCCGCTGCTACTGCCACCAGTGGCGTATCCTGGCAAATGCGCATTGTGTACAATTCCAGAATCCGAAGTAAAGCTCAGAGCGAAAGCGGAGAAGTTTTCGCAGGTGGCAGTCCCTTTCACTATGCCTCCACTTTCCAAAACTCGCTTGACTACAGTTGCGTCGATGGTGCTGATGGGGTGCTTGCCGTCCCTGAAATGCTTGGCGGAGGCTCCCAAACCGAGTGGTAGACCCGCCACTGATACGTTGTCTTTGAAGGCGACACTTCTGCCCGCCAGCGGGCCAGTGGTAGCTTTCGCATCCGATGCCTTCAGGCTCGTCTTGTGTGCCCAGCCATTCAATGGATTATCTTTCTCATCTGGTCTGTAGAACGTCCTCTCGCCAGCTTCTACTGGGACCGGCTGCAGTCTGGGGTCCTCGTACTCGGGCAGATCTTGTACGGCCTTGCATACGGCATCAAAGCTGTTGGCGAACAGAAGGAAGTTGGATTCGTTGATGCTTCCAGATTCGATTGAAAAGTTGTTCGCATCGCAGATACTCTTGAGATCATCCAGAGTGCAGGTAGGCTCGCCCGAGGCCAGGGAAACGATGGACATGTTGGATGCTCGGCACGCTGGTCTTTCGAAATACTGGAGACGTTGATCTTACCTTCCAATTCATGTCAAGAGCAGACCTGGCTGTTGATATGGCGTCCTACGATATCGGAGCCGAACCGGGGGGGGGGGGGGGGGGG